>JAOSBN010000002.1:9485006-9525017 GCA_027563595.1 Erythroxylum suave | reverse complement strand
GAAAAAAGACTACTTTAAATTTTCATAAAATTTGAAAACTAGAAAAAATCAAAATCAAAACTAAAAATAAAAATAAAAACTCAAATTAACTTATTTTTATTAAATTGAAAACCAAAAATAGAAAACTAAAAACATTTAAAAAAAAAACCATTCGTTTGCTTGCCTTAAATTTTCGGGTCGGAGCTTGATTTTAATTTGGGATGGGTCATGTCATGGGGTGCGATAGGAAATACCGAAATAGTACACTACTGCGTATCTATGACTGTCATGAGCATTCAAACACTCAGTGCCACGTCCTCACAAATTGATAAAAAGCATTGCAGATTTTATAGGAGCGGTCTCGCCGCCGAAACGACCGCTCCAGTTTTTAGCATCAATAAACCCTAACCTGTCTTTATCTTCTGTTCACGCATACTCGAACTTCACCCTAACAGGTACTTCACAAGCTGCTTCACCCTTCTTCACCTCTCTTAACACTACTCCTGTTGTTTTCTTTTCCTTTCTGAATTGTTGGCTATGAAGTTTTCATTTTGATTCCTTCTTTTTGGTACAGATATGGATCGGTACCAGAGAGTAGAGAAGCCGAGGCCAGAGACCCCGATCAATGAGAATGAGATTCGCATCACTACTCAGGGTCGAATGAGGAACTACATTACCTATGCTACCACTCTCCTTCAGGTTTATTATTGAATTCAACTTACTCTGTTCAATCAAATAGTTTGGCTAATCCATACGCTACATTGTTGGTTGGTTTCTAGTAGTGTTGATTCCAGTCTTATAGATGTGCCAGTTGTTTCTTACCACAATGTACTCTACATGATGTATTCTAACAGGAGAAAGGATCTAACGAAATTTCTCTCAAGGCGATGGGTAGAGCTATAAACAAGACTGTGATGATTGCCGAATTGATTAAGGTTGTTTGCTGCAACGTTAAATTTCTTCTCCTTTAAACATCAATGTACTGGACCCCCTAACTAGTTCTCTGGTTCTTCCTGCTTATGTACATGCAAAATTGTTGTCAGTAATGCCTGAGAATCACCTTGTATTTCAGAGGAGGATTGCTGGTCTTCATCAAAATACAACCATCGGTTCTACTGATATAACTGACATGTGGGAGCCACTAGAGGAGGGCCTTCTTCCGTAGGAATTCTTTTCAATATACTCTGCTTTTGTTTGTGGTCAACAAATTGGCTTGAAGGTAAATTGACAGGCATATTGCTGTTGTTACAGCTTGGAGACTACTAGGCATGTTTCAGTGATAACTATTACTTTGTCGACGAAGGAATTGGACACATCCTCCGCGGGGTATGTTGAAACTGAATTTGGATCTATATCTCACTGCTTGGATTTTTTGTTTAATCTTAATCATGGTTTAGTTTATTTAACATCCCCTCTCCATCGCTCTTCCCCTATGCCCCTGCCATACATGGATGTGCATGGTTCTTTTATATGTATTTCTTGTCTTCCTATTTTGTGTGTCTTTTTCTTTGTTTTCCAAGCCCGTTGTAGTACTTTGCTTGGAGTTATTTTATTACTAATAAATTGCTTTGAGAACTTCTCAAGCCATGGGTTAACAATTATTTTTCGACTAGCAAACACATTAAAACATAGTATGTTAGAAAAGGATTTACACCAATCTGTGTTGCAGCTATATAATAACTTTTTATCATTTCCAAAATATCATCGTTCTTCCTTTGTTTATATTGTAATGTTCAGAAATAAAAATCTTGGGCCAAATCCCTTTTTTTATGTGGTCCTTTTAGTGCATCTGTTCATACATTGGATATCCGCATTGTAAGTCATTTTTATGTAATGATCACATATCTTTGGCCTTATTATGGTGTCTTTGGGTTACCTTGAATTATATTAACTGCAGCTACCAACCCCCTATTCCGTCTGATCAAGTGAAACCATTAATTGAACATGATTATGGAGGAGGTAAATAACCCATGATGTTTCTATCTTATAATCCCTCTATGCCAGGTGTCATGTTTACTAACTAAAGTTCTTTCTATTTTATTGATCAGAAGGGGATTCTTCTAGCAGGAGGGGGAAAACACGCATTGGTCTAGGAAGGGGTAGAGGTAGAGGTAATATTCTGTAGTCTATGAGGGAAGCATAGGTTTCCATTTCTGATTGCAAATCTGATATCTATAGATCAGAGTTTAGTTCAACATGCTTTGAACTTGTAACTGTGTGCCAGTTTTAGGCTAAAACCTAAATCAAATAAGCCACCTGCTGAATTCTCTTTTTCTGCTCCCTGCATGGGGAAGGGGAAGATAGAAAGAGAACATCTAAGACTTTATATATCTCTGCATTTGTTATAATTCAGAGTAAAGAGTTCATGTAAGTTGAATATGACTCTCCAAGTTGTACAATTTATGCTGGAACTAATTAATTTTCTTTTGATTTGCTCAAATTGGAAAGTAATCCATCTTCTGTCTCTGTTCTCATGATTAATTTTTCTCTCAACTTCTATATAGGGAATTATAACAATGGAATCATGGAGTATAATGGAGATAATGGTTGGGATACTGTGCGGGTGTACCGTGGCAGGGGTAGAGGTCGTGGTTATCGCGGTCGTGGAAGAGGTTATGGTGGTGGATATATGCAACAACAGCCAGGTGAATAAAACAAATATGGTGGAGGATATTTACTCTTAACTTAGTATAGTGGCTTTATTCTTCTTGACTGATAGTACAAGATTTAGAACTAAGTATGCCATTGGCACTAGGCTGGAAAATGTCAGCCCGCTCATTCAGTTTAGGTATTCTTGCTGGATTGCAATCTTTGTATGTATGTGGGCCAGTGGCATCTCGATGGTTGTTGCTGCACTACTGGAACCTTGAATGTTTCATGTTCTCCTGTCTTTCATCGTAAACTATTTGGTGTTATATGCAGGACGAGGGCGTGGATGGGGTGTGCCCAGGGGACGTGGACCTCCACGGGGTTCAAGATCTGATGGTCCAGCCCAGGCAGCTTAGTTAAAGGACTACATCTAATCGATGTTTGGAGAAAATCCGGAATGCCTGCTCTCTTATTTATGGTTTATCCAAGTGACAATAGAGAAAAATAGTACATTGAGCTAGATTAACTTCTAGGCACAGTAGTTACAGTACTGCTGCAAGTTAGTGTGTGGCGGTCATGTTTTTGTAGTTTCAAATGTAGGATTATTGTTATTTGCTGCTGACAAGGACTTGAAAAGTTGTATACTTTTCATGTGTAGGAAATAATAGAGCAGTACATTCTTTAACGTTTGTTTGTCGGTGGCTTTCTGAACAGTTCTCTCCGTTGTGCATTTCAGGGAACAAATCATGCGTTCTTGTTGAATAGCATCTAAGATATTCATTTGGATTAAAAAAAGATGTAGGGATTCCTTGTTCAGCTTTCTTCTGAGCTTGGCTTCCAGCTCCATGTAAGAGTAGCAGAAGCTATTTACTCAAGAAACTTTAGAATGCTTTTGAGTGCCCCGAAGGCCAAATTTGACTAATAATATAGATCATATCATCTGGCATTGTATGGTATTCTTGGTTGACTTTTTGAAGGTCTGATTCGTTGAATCACTGAAGAGCAAGGGGTTGCCACGTTCTATCGTTCCTAAGCTTAAATGCTTCAATATAGAAGTACGGTGAATAATAAACGATAGAAATGGGTACGTACAGCTCCATTAGGGTGAGACTCTATGAAACAGAAAAAAGATATGTATGTATAGATCAGGTGCATGCAGAAAGCAAAAGAACTCATTCCACTGCCAGGTATTTTCCAGTCCTCAATTTCTAAAAATGTCTGGTAACATGTTTACATTGATTTTGTTTAATCAAATTATTTAAATAATATTTGATCGTTCGCTTTTTCTTCTTTTTATTTAAATAAGTGTTTAAACGATTCTTGTTACTTTTAAATTAAATTGTACACTGCATATTATATCAGTACGGATGTTGCAAGAATAATTATGATAAATATAGTAAAAATTATTATAAATCAGGATAACAGTATATTGAAGTTCCAATTCGGTCGTGGATAGCAATACTTACAGTACAGTATGCTTTTCATTTCCCTGTTCGTTCAATTTCAACCAATGTAAACGCCTACTGGAGAGTGTTTTTGCTAACAGTTTGTAGCCACAAGAAGCTATTCCTATGAAGTGTTTGGTCCGAATGAATCTGAATGTAATTGATCTTTAGCTGGCCCAAACTTTTGAGCAGTTTTGCTTTGCTTAGAACATGCAGTTAGGAATTGTTCTGATAATGAACATCACTGATAAAGATTATTATAAATCAGGATTCTGATTAGAACCATCACTAATAAATGTTGAAATAACGAACACGAAAAGATTTTCTGTAACTCAAACGTATCAGATGTTTTAATAAGAAACACCATTAAAAATTATTCTAAATAGGACCAAACAGTGATAAATATTTAAAAATAAAAATGAATATAAATAAGTAAAAAAATGTAGATACTCGAAATAATTTCCCAATATTCATCATTAACACCTTCCGTTATTAACAATATTACCAAACATATCGCACGCTTACTAAATTTATTTAATCATGGCATGACGTTTCACATTAGGGAAAAAGATAAACTTCTATGGTTGTCAAAATCGATTAGACTCAAAAAGTAGACAACCCACATAACTTTCATCAAAAGTACCATTGTATAACTAGGGCTGGAGACCATATAACCAAAATTCAGAATCATAGCTTGATTAAAACAAAAATTAAACAGTTTGGTAGTCTTAAGAATCTCAAGCCTTCAAACAATTAAGAGGAGAACAAACTGTCTGACACTTTCTCAAGGGCATAAAAACACCAACTAATTTCCCTATGATGCCTCAAAATTTTAGATAAACAATTACGCCTTGAGACGACCAAAGAACTTCTGTTTTTCCTGTGTTGTCTGGAAGCGACCATGTCCAAACTTTGACGATGTGTCGATGAACTTCAGTTTGATTTCCTCAAGAGCCACACGAGACGTCTGGTTAAGCAGTGACTGGCGGAGAGTAACCACCCTCTTCTTAGGTCCAACACAACATCCCTTAACCATCAGATAATCATCCTTCACCACACCATAATGGGGGAAACCACCCATTGGAGTGATGTCTTTCTCAGTCCTGATACATTAGTTTCATCTTAGAGAAATAAAAACATGCAGATAAGAGAGCAACGAAAAGGTCAACCGTAAAATTGTTAAATGCAAAGCACGTATTGAAGTTACACGAGCTGAATAACATTTTACCTGTCATACTCAGTAAGTGCTGAGTGGGACTCCTGGCCAGACTTTCCAACTTTGTAAATCTTCTTGTTCATCTCAGTTCTGTGGTGATATCCATTCTGACCAGCCCTGGCAACAGTAAATGATACTCTAGCAGGATGCCAAGCACCAATACAAGCAACCTTACGAAGTCCTCTGTGGGTCTTTCTAGGCAGTCGGGTGACACCCCAACGAGTGACAACACCTTCATAACCTTTACCCTTTGTGACACCAATGACATCAATCATCTCATCCTTCTGGAACACAGCATCAATCGGCACTTGTTTCTCAAAGAAACCATAGGCAAAGTCAACTTTTTGTGCAACAGTCCCGCCATTGATCTGAATCTCCATGAGGTGTGCTTTCTTCTGCTTTAATCCCTTCATTTTCCTTATCTGCACTTAAACATAATAGAACTCAAAATCCAGTAGATAGAAATGTACATGCAGGTAAATCTTGCTTCAAATCACGCCACAGCATGGCTATGGGACCAAAAATTAAACAAGTTTCAATTTTTTTCCAAAAAAAAAATCTGAGTCCAATTCCTTTACTTAGCCAGCTTTTCTCTATCTTTCTGTTAACATGGTTCTCAATGAGATTAAGTGAACTGGTGTTTTCATTGCTTCGAAACTAAATCTTCTTCATAATGAATGTCCCACCACAGTAATTATCTTTGAAACTACATTTCAGAGAGAGACAACAAAACATTTAAGTATGTATCTTCAATTGACAACAACGGATCATCACCTGAGTGTGAGCCAACACACGAACCACAGTGGCATACTTCTTCATTTTCTCAAGCTGTGCTTGGATACTCTTCTTCCCTTCCTCAGACTCATATTGCTTTGAGTACTTAGTGAAAGCCTTCTTCTTGGACCTGCACCAGTTCTTGTAAAACCTTCGCCTTACCTCCTCACTAAGATGCTGAGCCCAGACAGTGTTCAAAGAGCGGAGACCTCGTGGAGTCTTGACATAGCCCACAACTCCAACAACAACCATTGGAGGGGTTTCAATGATTGTAACAGCCTCACAGGTCTCCTTCTTGTGAAGCTCTGGACATGATCAGCTAATGTCAATAAGGCCACTAACAAGTTGTAAAATCTTTATATTGATTCACTTTGATGTTTGATTTTTTTAAAATATACTGTTGTAAATAACTAAATGAATTTGAAATTAAGATCACGAAGAGATGATCAAAAGAAAATGCCTCAAAGTTCCTTACTTGATCCAGGCTTTTCGACTTCTCTAACAATGTGCGTCATACCAGCCTTGTAGCCCAAAAAGGCAGTGAATTTGCAGGGCTTGGTGGGATCATCCTTGGGGAAAGCCTTCACTGCATTTGACACATAAATTAAGTTCGTTAATTGTTGATAATATACCAGCGATAAATATCAAAATTAATTATGAGTCTCAACTTGTTATAATATGACATTGGAGAAAAAAGAACAGTCTAATTAAACATAACTGAGCCAAAAATTTAAAAAAGAAATGTTATACCTTTTCCTCTGTGGCGAGCGGCTCGCTTCCGTGGAAGAAATCCAAGGGATCCATGCCTTGGGTGCTCAAACTTCCTGTGAGACATTCTTTTCCTAACTCACCTCCTTCACCTGAGCAAGCTAACAATGTTAGACAACTTTAACGTATCGAAACAAAATCAACCTACGAAGAAACATCCGGTTTGCATGATAAAACTGATCATAGTCTACATACTATTAATTAAACAAAAAAAAAAGGGAAAAGGACACGTTTTTCTTGAGAACAAGGATTTAACAGATTAAACTAAGAGATATTGATCATTAGAACAGTATGGCAACAAAAGAGATATCATGAAAAGAGAAACAAAAATCGGCGGGCCACTAATATTCAAGAGAATGGAAATGAAACATGTATTGTTGATAAGAATCCAAATGAACATTTGCCTTCAGTACTTTTTTCTATCAGTAACCAAACGCATACAGCATGCAGAGACAGGGATGGTGAGTGACAGAGCAGTGAATACCTCTTGCGGCTACTCGCACTTGCTCCAGGGAAGCCCCCGTAAACCCTAAATGCTCTTTATATACAAGAGATAAATAAATACTCTCTTTATTTGTATAAAGCCCCCTGACTTTCCTTTTAATTATTATATACCCTCTTCCCCATCTGGGGCTTTACACGGACAAATATGTGGACTTTTCATAAATGGGCCTTATAAGATACCGAACGACGTACCGTTTAGCACTCCCAGCCCACCTTCGCAGTTTCACGTAGGGCAAACCGCAAACGAAATGAAACACTAGTCCCGTCATCGCCGCCAAGAGCAAGTATAAAGCGGACTCCGACCCCCAGTTTACCTTGAGCTTGTCATTAGGTTAGAGTCAGAAGCAGGTTGTTGGGTTTCAGAGTTAGGGTTTGGAACTCGGTCTTTGATTGATTTGATCATGTATAGCGAGAGAGTGTGTGATGAGTCTTGATTAGTGCTATTGCGCAGCGCCTATGGTGCAATGAGCAGCACTTTCCACACGAGATTTCTGATTCTCTCTCTGCGTTCCCTCTACTTTCTTTCTTCTTTTGTTATTTTGTTGCAAAATTCTTGTTTTCTTTGGTTGCAAAGAGATTATCGTCAATCTTACTTCGACTCTCTTCGTTATCATCACATCAGATTGTTTTTTCTTTTCATCACCGAATCATTAATTTACTCAATTTGGATTAGCTTCTGTCGCTGGCGAGTGGCGACTGATTCATTTTGTTCTTAGGTGCCGGAAATTTGGGCTAGCTTCTGAAACTACGGGCCTCGATTGAGAATGAATATTCACGGGTTAGAGTGATCCTCATAAACTTAACTGTGACATAACTCGATTCAATCCAAGTTCAGGATTTATTAAAGGATTGAAATTGAGGTAAGAGTAGATATTCAAGTACATGATTACGACTTAACTGAAGCCTTAATTCCTTGTCATGAATTACGGGTAGGCTTGTTAATGGGTTGGCTCGAGAGGCCCAGATCTGAGCTCAAAATATTTTGTAGTCCTGAATTTGATAGAGCTTTGAATTATGGCTTTTTTTCCCTCCTTAATCTCCAACTCTATTAAAACACGGGTCCAAGACCACATAGTACTTTAAATGGATATGCTGTAATGATGCACTAATATGAGTTTGTAGCAAGCTAAGAGCACTACTGCATTGCTGAACTCTGGCACAGCGCTTTATACGATTTGTTGGTTCACTAACAAAAATTAATGCGTAGATTGTTCAAGTCTTATTACATGTGATTATGAACAGCAAATATATTCATGCAAAGAAGTTTGAAATGGAAATTGAAGGGAATGCTTATTGACTGGAATAATTCTGTATAACCAACCTCGCAATTGAGGACCACAGAGTCTATCAAAACTAACCATATTGTAAACTACAAGCATTCACTGTGTGCACTAAAAGAATCAATAAAGGAAGGAAAAAAAAAAGGAAAAGGAAGTACTGATGCCAGTCCTTTGCATCTATTCTACACATACCATCCCATCCCAGGCACAAGTTTCCTAAGGAAATTATTCTGAAGAATGGTGGTGCAGACTGCAGGATAGCATGTCTTTGCACACAAAAAATTGGACCATTTTTGTCTCAATCACAATTTAACCCGCAAACCTCTAGCACGACGCCACCCTTTGACACAAACGGATTGATTCTGACCCATAAAAGCGTTAAGATGGAGGCCAGAAGTATTGCCCAGACAACAATTATGGTTGGGAGTCTGTCTTGTTTCCCTATCAATCCCTTAAGGAATGGGTAAAGATGGACAATAACCCAGAATGCAAAGAACAGCTTACCAAAGAGAGGACCCCATGAATCATAGCCATTATTGATGGCGTCTGAGATGCCAACTATGACCCCAATTATGTTTATGATAAGTAAGGTCATAGGAGGAACCAACAAAGATGTCCATTTGAAGAGGTAGAGCTCTGAAAATTCTCCATCATCTCCTGCTTTGGAAGTAACAGTAAAATTTGTGTTTACTCCAGCCAGAACCTTCAGAAGACCTTGGAAAAGTGCAAATAAATGGGATGAGGTGCCACCAATCACCCAAAATTGCTCATTTCTCCACCAGTCATGTATTCCAACACTTCCCCACTGCATTTCAAGTATGCTAGTGGCAGCTATAGATATAAAGAGGGCCATGAAAACAATACTGGCGTAGTTGCTAATCTGTACATCAAATCAGAACCAGAGTAAGTAGACAAATTGCAAGTAATATATCAAAGATCTTTGTAATGACAACTGCACTGCTAGGACAACCTAATATAAGACACTGAACAGCTTAATCTTGATTACATCCATAAAATAGAACGCTGACGTGTCCATTTACTTCCAAACTATGTGGGTAAGTTATTTACCTCAGGAACAATGAATTTCCCTGTAAGGAGGCACACAGCTGGTAAAGTGCAGTAGACAAGCAAGGGGATTGATGTCAAGGGATACACAACTGAATTTATATATGAAAACCGTTCCAACCATTTCAATCCACAGCCATATCCATACCATAAAGGACAATGCCTGCTGAAAAAAATCTCAACAGATCCCAGGGCCCACCGGAGAACCTGGTGCAGACGATCAGAAAGGTTTATGGGAGCTGAGCCCTTAAATGCTGGCCTTTTTGGTATACAATACACTGATCGCCAGCCATGGCAATGCATTTTGAAGCCTGTTAATATATCTTCAGTGACTGAACCATATATCCATCCAACCTAGACATTTATCAATTTTTAAACAATTAGAACTTTAAATGCAAGTTTTTCTCAAGAGATATATAAAGCTGCATTAGGTATGCACACCTCTTGGCCCCATTCAGTTTTATCTTCATAACTGCAGCTAATGACATGGATTGCTTCTTTCAAGAGCAATGCAGAAGTTGCTTCCTTTGGAACTCCACCTTCTTCCATTAGTGTTGCAGCGATGAAAAGTGGAGACTGTCCAAATTTTTCCTCGAACTTTACTTGGGGCATTAGAGCAGACTTCTCATTATCTATTCCTATATAGAAGTTCAGTAATTACATTGAGGACATGTTTCATGAGCTAACAATAATAAAGATTAATCAAAACCATTATGACAAAAGGAAAAGGTAGTTGTGGTTTGTCAGCTATGTGCCAACTTGGGGAATTCAAGATCTAACTAACGAGAAGTTTAAGAAAGACTACGGGAATAACTACTCTGTTATGTTTGTCAAAAAAACTAGAAATGTAAGGTCACTGAGCGGCTGGAATTGATCTTACCTTCTATGCCTTCCTCAATATTTTCTAATGCAGGTATGTGCTTAGAACCCTCCTTGTTCTTCTTTGCCTCACTCAATTTTAGTTTCTTACTTTTCCTTCTAGATCTGCAACAGCAGCAACACCATTTAGGCCAGCAATTGCATGACTTCCCTGGTGGTTTCTTCTTCTTTGGGGCATCATATCCATAAAGTGCCTGCCTCCTGAAAACACATCCAGTGCCAACATATATAGGCCCCTGTATGCCATCCAAACCTTTCATATTAATCTGCATCAAAGAAAAATTGAATTAGAATCTTCCAACTGGAATTGGAACAAGATCACAATATCATTGAAACACGCAAAACCAAATGTGCATGCACACAACTTAAAATTTGCTTACATCAAAGAAGACAACATTGCGATTGGAGTATCTATCATGACGATCAATCCCATCAAATCTTTGAGGAAATTGCACATAACAGATTTTCTTTCCAGATGTTGGATCCATCATGAAACACATGGCTTCTCTAAGAGCTTTGCTGTTGTTTATGTAGTGATCACAATCCACGTTCAGCAAATAAGGAGCATTTGTTATGATTGCAGATACCCTTACCTTCATCAATCAGGTAACACAGGCAGTTACAGAGAGGGATGACACTCCTAAAATGACAATTTTGCAAGATTTGCACAATTGTCTTATCTTCTGTGTGTCTATGTGTGTAAGGAGGAAAGGGGAGGAGAGAGAGGTCAACCTACCAATGCATTCATTGCCCCAGCTTTCTTGTGATGATCAAATCCAGGTCTCTTCTCACGAGACACATAAATTAAACGTGGCAATTCATTTCCTTCAGCATCAGAAACACCATCATGGCCTAGGAAAACCTGAAAAAAGATATTTAGCATTAGGATTACTCTAAATTTCAAGGTCGGGTCTTTTGCATGGCTTACTTTACCTGGATCATTCCAGGATGATCTCTGACATTATTTCCTGGCCATGGAGTCCCATCCTGCATCGTCCAACCATCCTCAGGGACCTTTTGTGCCATGGAAACTAGGCTGTTAATATGAACTTTAAATTCTTCATACTCTCTCTGGACCATCAATGAGAATAGAGAATGTCATGCCTTAACTTTTGAAGCAAACCAAATTGCATAAGATTTTTGTAACACCTTCATTGCAGCTAGAACATGCTACTGAAGATTATAGACATTACAGTTAAATATCTTAGGCAAAGAATATCAAGGATTCTCTAGTGTGCAAATTTTATGAATCATCCTGCTTCCTAGCCATTATTCCAGCTAGGAAACATAGTTCAGGGCTGGTCATTTTTCTGAGCAACACCCCACCCAGACAGGTCAGTGCCACTCTTTTTGGAACAAGTCTAAAAACAGTATACTAAAATTAAAAGTCACAAACCTTCATTGCACGACGTTCTCTAACGAATGCTGGATCTACTTTATTCTTCAAGTAATCAACCTTCTGCGAGAAGTAAAACTCTGGAGCTCGGGGTTCAATGCTAAATTTCTTGCAGAAAGGAACCCACTTTTTAGCAAATTCAGAGGTCTCAGAAAGGGCTTCAAAAGTTAGCATGGCAGCACCATCATCTGAGACATAGCATGCCACTCTGTCAACAGGATAATCTACCGCAAGTATTGACAGAACAGTGTTTGCGGTGACAAGTGGAGGTTCCTTCATAGGATCAACTGTACTAACAAATATGTCTATAGCAGCCAAATCAGATTCCTTCCCTTCTTTTTCATACCTAATTTCAAATGCCGTAGGTAAAAACATGACATTACTAATACATATATGCAAATATATATATAATTATAATTATATAGATATAGATATAGATACATGCAGATAAATAGATAGATAGATATATAGATTGATTGATTGACTGAGAGAGAGAGAGGGAGGGAGAGTACCTCAATTGCAATCGATCAAGGTATGTTTCTCGCACAATTGGATACCATTTTGGGAACTGATCTAATATCCAGGATACTGCAAACCATATCTCACAAACTACTGATGTTAACCACAATCCATAAGCATCTTTGACTGGATGGAGAATTCTATAGTGAAAAAAGAGGCCAAGAATTGCAAGCCGGAGTAAAATTATCATTCTGTAAGGATTTATCTTGCTGGAAGAGATTGGTAACTTCCTTGAAAGTGGCTGCCTCCCCTCATCCATCCTACCAAACCAGCAAAATGTTTATTTTTATAATTCAATCTTTTCGTTCCACCTAACTGAAAGTAACCAAGAGGAAATGAAAATAGAATTGGCATAACTCACAGAAGACAGAGAAAGCTGCTAACGAAAACTATAACAAAAGTTTGCCAAGAACAATATTTGATGAATGGATGAATACAAAGTTCATAAGGAGGATATTGTCACTCCTGCTACATTAACATTCTTAGACATAGGAAATTTCCAGCTAGGGAATCCTAAATCATGGACATACAATGCTGGCAGAAGCCTAACAATACTTTTCTGTGTTTGTCTTTGAAGGAATCTATTTAAAAATACTTATATAAGCAGTAAAAAGATTGCTGTTTAACTAAAAGTAAAGGGTGAAGTCAGGAAAATAATGTCCTAAGTTGATTCAATAACATGGCCTTTAGAGGAGCCAATTGTTTAGCCATTCAATGAAGGTGTTGCATCATATATGTTTTCTCATATTCATTTCCAGGTGTGATACCACAACGGTACATTCATCTCAATTCTATTCAAATGATTATGTTTTTTTTTTCCAACATCAGTAGAATTTATTAGCAGGAAAATGAAAAGGGAGCATAAGGACAAGCAAACAAGAAGACCATCACTTCACCATTGTGTCCCATGGTTTATGACGCAACTAAGAAGATAAAACAGCTTTATTATGGTTCCTTTTCTATTTAACATGTTGATTTTATAGAATCATAATATATGAAGCAAATAAATTTTCAGGGCATAACTTGGTTCACGTATAAGTATTATTTACAAGAACAATTTCATCATGTTACAATACATTCCAAGATTGGTCATAAAGAGAAATTCAATGGATATTGGAGGGGAAATGGCCTCAAAATTCAAGTGCATTGAGAGCTCCACTAAAGCCCAGTCCACCAAATATTGATCAAAAGTTCTGATATACCTGTCTTATTGATTTTCCTTATTCTTGTTCTTTCTCTATTTCCCACTGTAATTATCATCACTTAATGTTATTATGATTACTTCTCTCTGGATTTTCCGCTACTTCCCTCCTACACAATTTATCATCAGTTCTTTTTCTAACTGCTCATAGAGCTTTTTTTTTTTTGAACAAATAGTTCTAAAATTAGTGGTTGAAGAAGGAACAGATAATATAAGGAAATTGTTATTGTTTTAGGAACAACAGCAAGATTTTTCCTAAATGAAAAGGACCTGATTATTACTACTGCAAAGCGAAAACTTTCCAAAAGAAATCACTCTTCAGTGTGGGTTGATCTAAAGTGTTTATTTGACACGTCCACATTCTAATCAGAGGGCAGTTTCTTTCTCATGCCACATCTCTCCAACATGAGCCAAAAATAATCAGTTTAATTGTTTTTTCTTTAAAATTTAGAATTTATCAGTCATCACATCTTAAAATTACTGCTCATGCAATTTCAGTAGTCAACTCTGCATGTAAGTGAAGACTCACCTTATATATTTTCGAATGAAAGAAAGAACCAAAGCAAGTCTATAAACTGAAAGATCTAATCAAGTCCTTGAAAGGAAACAAGAAAAAAGTTCAATATGACATTACAGGGTTGAAAGTTGCACCTACATGGGCAAATCAGGATCATCAAATTCAGCTCCACCACCCTTTCCACCTTGATGCTCAACAACCTGGAGTTTTTCACTCTGCTTCTTCTTCCACTCCTCCATTTTCTCCTTCCATGCAACTGTACCATAGCCGTACACAGCCAAGTCCTTTTTGGGATCCATTGCCCTTGGTTGCACTGTAACATCAACAGAACTATGCATTAATCAACTGAAAGCAAGTGCAACAAACCACAAAAGATGATTGCTAAGTTCATCAAACTTACAAGACATAGAAGAATCAGGAAATGACATTGGATGGACCCGTTTTCCACGAAAAGACGGTATAATTAGGGCATGTTTGTCAGAGGAAATGCCAATATCCTACACCATTTAGAGTCATAATCATGCCAAATGAATAACCAAAATACTAGTTTCCACTCAAAGACCAACCATCATTTATGAGACAGTGACGACATAAACCAATTGCAAATTATTATCAAGAAATAATGAGGAATAAATGTCAAACAACTTGGCACAGTTAAGTCACCTCTTCGCCATATGTCAGAAGTGGAACCTCCCGAATTACAGAAGTAGAATCCAGCTCTGATGCTGCAGAGAAACCTGGAACATTAGACTGGGCACCATGGCCAGTGTTAAGGCCATTGGAGTAAATAGCATCAGCAATATGGTGAGGGTCTCTACTGTCATAAGCTCCAATATCAAATTCATTGTGTAAATCATCTGTACCCTCCTCTTCTTCATCGCCTTCAACTCTAGGACACCCTATTAGGGATAACATATTTAGCTGTTTTGAGCATATCACAAAGTTAATTACATACTTATCAATCGATACGCACAATGCAGTGAGGAGCATACCTTTGATGCGCTTGTACCTGGTTTTGCATTGAGGGCAGGCTTGATTGCCTTCTCTTCTTTCATATTCATAACAAGGTCTACAAACAGGGAATGCACATTCATTGCAAGCAACAAATGGCTCCCCACCTACTGTAATCTCTATCTCATCCCCACAGATCTGACAAATCTGCCCGCTCAGTTCTTTAACCGAGGTCACCTATCAGGGTTCAAAACGTAAATCTATATGAAGCAGCAAAGATGAAGAGGTTGATGAAATTTCAACAATTCATTCTAGTAGGAGAATTAGCAAGTTGCAAAACTTTGATGCACTTTTGTCGATGGCCTATGGAACCTAGAGCTGAAGGGACAAATTAAGGAACTACCAACACATTGAGCAGGTGAGTGGAGTTGAGAGATACATAACATTCTGAAGAAATATGATACTCTGGTTTTAGACAAAGAAATAAACAACAACAAACTTAGGGATATGTGGAGAGCAGAAAAGAGAGGCAGAGATATTAACCACAAGGGGGTGTTGAATCAATATAAGCATTTCACCAACTAATCTGAAAATAACCCACCTAAGTGTAAACGAGAAATGGGCACATACATAATGCAGATGCAATCACAAGAAATAAAATGTCAAGGCCCTCAAAATCATCAAAGTGAAGAAAAATATTAAAAACAATAATTTTAGGAGCACTTACTCTCGCAGTCTCATCAGCATTGATGAGAACAAACTCATTTCTATTGTGAGAACCTGCAATGAGTCTCCCTTTGGTCTCCATCAGGCCACAGAGGGAAAAAAAAGGCCTTAGAATTCAGCTCACAATCTCAAACTCTTTTTCTTCTTTCTCAGTATCTGTGAAAATCAGTAAAAAAACTCGCAGAGTACCCACGTTATCTCCATCACACTCCTGGGTTTAGTTTTACCCTTCTCTCAGGCTCCCTCTACAATAAACGCCAAAAAGGCATTGTAGAGCTCAGTTGAAATGGGACAGAGTGAGAGTAGGAGAGAGTAAGAAAATAAACTAGAAACTGGAAAGGAATTCAGAATTGTCAATCCATATTCAGAAAAACTAAAGAAATGGGTTGAGACTGTTTCAGAATGGCTGTTTTTTGCTTGTAAATGATGCTTTGCTCGATTCTTTCCTTCAGAGACACCCAGCTTTCTAGCATATGGGTTCTCTCCCTTAAACTACTTTGTTTGTCTATGACACAAATGAAGCCATAAGAGAATAGTGAAGAGTTAACCACTTGATCTATATACAGAGTGTCTATGACCGTGTTTCAATTAAATTATGAATTCGTGCGTCATTGTCCCTGTATAGGATTATAGAGTTTGGTGAAAATGACAATTTTAATAATGGTGGTGGTGGCGGCAGGGCTAGTGGTCGTTATCCACCGTGGCTCTCGCTGGCTGCTGAGGGGGTGATGTTCAAAGGGTAATTGCGTAACTGTAGAGTAACGTGATGCGTCACTCTTTGAGTTCACCTGAGCCTCGTCGTATGGAAGTCAAGACTGTGTCATGTAAATTGGTATTAAGCTGATAAACATTGAACATAAAATACTATAATTGTTAAGAATTCTACTAATAATATGTTTATTAACAACTCTTAAAAGGTATAATGATTTATACTAACGAAGTTTAACCACTCACTAAACCGTAAACCCACTCATCAATTAAGGACAGGATAACGCTTAAATATGATAAGCAAGATCGATCAAACAGGATTCATTAGTTGCCGACAAGAGTTTGGGGATACTGAGAACTCTCTGTCCTAAACCAAAACACTATACCAGACTCCAAAAGCTGACCGACAGCCTCGTGTTTCTCTCCACGGTGGACACATTTACGAAAAATCTCGAATGATTTGATACGCATACATAGATAAAGCTTCATTGTTTCCTCCTCCTAACAGGCATAGCTGGATATTTCTATTTCATATAAAATCTGACGACAAGTTCAAGTACATGTACCAATCCCATATGTAACTCAAATTGCATTGTATTTATGAGATTGTTTCTATTTCAGGTTACACTAACAGAAGCTTATAGGAAATAATGAATAGACTAATATAGTTGGAGTTGATGAAACTTGGCAACCAAGGGAAGTCCTTTAATCTGCTGTAGACACAAAACTATGAAAAAGAATGTTATGCAGGTGCCAAAAGGTCCCAACTTTATAGTTTATACTTCCTCTGCTTTTCAATAAAACGATTGTAGCATTCGAAATTAGAATCATATGTTACATCTTATATATGTTCATCTTGACTAATCACTGAGACATGAAATTGATATTACAACAGAAGCACTTTGAAAATTTCTTCTTCAACATAAAATTGGCCGACAACAATGACTCGTAACAGAGTAATGTCGGTTATGATAAAATTTCTATCCAGTACAAATAATTATACTTAAAACCCCAAATTCTTTAGAACCGAAAGCGACAGAGCAACCAATGCTTATACGAGCATAATAAGAATTCAAAGTATATGAAAGCATTAGCATGCAGATTTTAGAACAAAGAACACTGGCAAGCACTTCCTGCAGACATTATTATCCATACCGACTGAATTTATATATATATTAATTCCAAGGTAGATGAGTGTACAGGAATGCATCACATGGTCACAGCTTGTGTTTTAAAGATATGGTACTGAAAATATATAGTAAAAAGACTCGTCCACGTACAAGTGGGATTGTGTAGAGCATTAGATGCTTCTTTGACAGGATACTGGCCTGTCATATTCTGCGCTTTTTGGATCCAGGGAAAACCTGCAATGTCTGATTATCATTGATTGCTTCTGCATTATCTTCTACTGTATGGTTTTCATCCAGAAAAATTGGTGAGTTATACAAACAACTCTGATTGGCTCTAAAAATTACTTTAATTTAAAAAATCTCCCAATTCAATGGATTTATACGTTAAATAAGAAATGCATATATAAGTTTTCAATTTTTCATATACTACCAAAAGAGTTAGCAATTAAGCAGCTTTTTTTATTAATTAGGAATAAGATTGTGTATTATTAAATATATTCAGACTTTATGCCTCTACGAGAGTCTTACAGGATATTATTGTTATTGAATATATTAAATAGCTTAGATCAGTATGAAGCTGCGGATGAATTATTTCTCTTAGAATATGTAAATGAATATCAATTATTAATTACAAGACGTAGGCAGAGTTAGTTGCGGAGCCCTTACATTATTTTAACATACCCCGCCGCTAACTCTGACAATTTGCATTTAAGTTAATGGACAACGAGTATATTCCAAACTGATCGATCAATGATTAATTCAGTAGACCAAACCGTAGGTGTATAATATAATTGTGATGCCTTCACGTTTAGGTCCTACAATCTAACGCAAATTCATAAATATGATTAGGTGATTTCACCATATGTTGATAAGCAGATGGCATATCATTATCCTGGTGCCATTTGGTTTAGACTAATTTAGTTCATATCGTCGGTAGCAATTGGTAGCGACAGTATGGGTATCGAGAACTACACAATTTCTAGTTCTCCGTCATGTTTTACTACTAGCTACGTTCCGCTGTCAAAAGTACTACCGTTGGTCCACAGGGCACCGACGGTTCTTTCATGACATTGTATGTAACTTGATTTGAGTTCTAGCCTGACATTAAAAGAAAATGTCTTGGGAACTTTTTCCAAATACTCAAATCACTTTACAATTGTGCTTTTCCATATGTCTATGATGCTTCTTGCAGGCAAACACTTGGAATAAAAGGAATGTTGAAAAGGTAGAAACAATAATTGTCGTGAAGAAGAAGAATAGGCAGGATGAATGGGAAGGTGGGGGGTCTTCGGATGTTGTGCTGGGTGGCTTGCACTGTACATTATGTTCCGTTCTATTTCTCTTTTATTTGAGAGTTTGGGAGGAGTCGCAACCAGTGATTTTGTGTCCTTGGCATGGTTTCTCCTACAGGACCGGGTTAAACAGTCCGGAATTCCCTCTTGTAGCAAGCTGAAAAGGTCAAAGTTAGCGTGATTGTTCTTGGACCTTTTTCATCATGACAGCTTGTGGCGTTGGGACTTCCATTTCTGCACTTTCAAGCCATTGCAATAGTTTAAGCTCTCTGGTCACTGCTACTGGTTCATTTTTTCCTTGCTTCTTACTCTTCAGATCCTTTCTCCTAACAAATCTAAAAACTTGTCAAATCAATTGGAAAACCAAAGTGTTAATCATATTAGATATGTTAGTTGTTGACAAAAGCGTTTTCTTAAAACTTTTCTCCCAGGAGCAATTATTATCGCAACATTTCTTTAAATTTCAGAATCACTGATTAGGAGGCATGATCCTGAACCATTCTCCATCCTTTTTCCAATAGCTTTGGATGCTCAAATCTTATTTTTAACGCTTCATATCATTCTCCCTAAAGAAGAAATAATGGGTTAGCACGGCACGTGTGCGTATGAGACAACAAGCATTGTTCTCTGGCAAGCTGCATGGGGTCCAGTTTCCGTCGGTAGAAAGCGACCGTGACCATGTCACTTTACACGTCGGTGTCTTTTAGTCGACGTCACTCTATTTCTCGAGTGATGCCTTTTGTTTGGATTTCTCGAAATCTGAAAACTTGCCAAGTGGTCTACGATCTGGTCGAACTTTGAGAATACGACTGTTATCAGAGTTTGCAGTGAACGAGGCAGAATGTCCTAAAAGGGTTGGGTGGCTATAACCTCAATTGTGGGTTTTGATAGTGTACTTTAGTATTTAGGATTTTAAATTTGCATCTGGACTTCTTTTTTGAACTTTGAGAAGTGTCCGATCCCGTACTTGTCGGTGAACTAGGTCGCAACCAAATAAACATTGAAAAACAAAAGGGATATGTGGCTGCTGGGATTCGAGCCCAGGTCTCCACGGCCACAACGTGGAATTCTTACCACTAAACTACAGCCACAAGACGTTAACGGGAATGGCAAGAAAGAAACACTAACTAATAATTTTATCGAGTACATGATTGACACGCTGATTTGGGACAAACAAAAAGTAGTTGCAATTATGGGCAACTCAAGAATCAGTGCCAAATCTTTCATTCACATTCGTCTCTCACTTTTCTTGAGTGCTAAAAAGCAATCACTTTAGTGCATATAGAACGTTAGTATCCACAGATCATTACAACACTCCATCCGATACAGAAACCATTTCGAGCTTTTTTTTTTTTGGACGGGAGTTCCAATGCTCAGTCTATTAACTTTGAGGAGGAAAGTTTTATATTAGCCCAAGCCCTGGTGTGTATATTTTGAATATTGCTGTTGTCCTGTAGTGGTCATCGCACTGTGTAGGGGCTTAGGTCAGTCAGCAGCTGAATTGACAGACCCAAGCCCATTTATAAAAGCCTCCAAAAAACTTGAGAGCAGGTTGAGCTGCATCTGAACCAACCGACTTCTAAGAGGGCAATTGGGCAATCATGGAGATTTTTACGCATTCTCATTGGCTTCTGCTTTTGCACCAACTAAAACTCCTTTCAGTTTTCACCAATAATAACAATTTAATATCTTCATGTTCCAAAAAAGAAACAGTCAGGTAGTGAAGACGAAACACACAGATAACATCCTGGCTTTTCAGTGATCAACATGTTATCTTCAATTAGCCTTCTTGTATTCCACCATCAATTATACACGTAACGTTACTAACCAACCCCTACATAAACCCTTGGCTCTCTTAAACCCTGCACTACTCGCATCTCTCTTTCACTTTTTGCAGGTATATCAAAAGAAAAAACAAAAAGATAAGATGGCTTCCTCTACTATCAAGTTGTTATTTCTCATTGTTCTTTGTGCATCAACCATAGACTCCATGGCTAATGCACGACCGGGTCTAGGACTGAGCTCCAGCCTGGTGGCAAGACTGAAGCTAGACGACGAATCCCCAACTTGTTGGGAGTCATTGATCCAACTTCAAGCTTGCACTGGTGAGATTATTCTTTTCTTTCTCAATGGCGAGACCTACATCGGCGACAGTTGCTGCCATGCCATTCGCACCATCACGCAGCTGTGCTGGCCCGGTATGATTGATACTCTGGGGTTTACTACGGAGGAGGGCAACATTCTTGAAGGTTATTGCGTCGCATCCGAAAACTCGCCACCACCAACACCAACAATACCATCTCCTGCTTCTACTAAAGTCGTTGCCAAGGACCATGACCATGAGTAGAGTCCAGTGCATGGTATCATTAATATAACAAAAATAATGAAACAATAACTCGTCTATGTCATCTCTAATTTGGCTGCAGTTTAAGCTTTTTCTGCCATTAAATTTCTAATCGCAGGTAAATGGACACATGCCATCTTTATATCGCCAATTGATTAAGTAATTATTATATGGACAGGATCTATAAGAGCATTCTTAAGTTATTGATCGTGAAACCACTAAGCACCTTCCAGCTCTAAGGACTCAAAAGGTTAATAAAAATTCATAAAAACGATAAGGAGACAACAATGGCATATTGAGTGTGACATCCAATTCACATCTTAAGGGGGTGCATAATTATTAGCAATCTCTCTCACTATTTCTATTTTTGTCTAATAGTATCAGTAACCATACCTTGGTCAATCAACCATATCTTGGTTAATTATATAGAACTGCTCTTTATGATTAAGAGTAAGAAAATAATGTCACGGGGATCGACTGGTGATGGTGTGATTGGACATCAGTTCTTTGTAGCCATAGAATGCAATAAAATCTCGGGACAATTTGTCAGTTTCACAATAAAAGAAAGGTTTTGAATTGTAAGAGATTATGATAATCACAAGGTAAGTTCCCTTGTGAATGTAAAGCATTTAATTTCTTGTATGAGTAGATGGCCCAATAATATGAAGCCACGTAATCCCATCATACAGGATGCAACTTTATTAACTTTGGATACCATATTGTAATTTATTTATATTTTAGTACAACATTATTGAGGTTTGATTTGGGGTCTTGTAATTTTGGTGGAAATTGAAAAAAATAGTAGTAAGAACAATAGCATCAAACAGGTTGGATTATTATTACATAACAAGAAGAAGATGCACACATCTGCCTGACTAAGAACAGGCTGAAAGCTTCACTTAAAACCCCGGATCGAGTTCATACGTAGTCACTGGCTGAAACAGAAATACAAACTTATAATCACAATAGTAGCTTGAAAAACTAAAAGAGATGGTGGTGCTTCTTTCCATGAGCCTCGTCATCCTCTTTCTTGGCTTCTTTCTTCTCATGGTGCTCGTGGAATGCATACCCACCAGCTCCGACCGCCATCGCGGCACCAACCTCTTCCTCTATCTTGTGCTTGTGGGCATGCTCGGGGTCCTTCTTCGCCTCATGCTTCTCGTGCTGATGATCGAGAAAATGATAACTTGTTACTCACTTTTGATTCTATACGTTAAACATTTGTATACATCTAGTATCTATTGTCTAGATCAAGGGATGTTTCGCCTGTTAACAACTTACCTTCCACTTGAACGATGGATCGATACAAATTTGATCAAGGTCAAGTATATAAAAAGGGAAGATAATCATAACTAATGGATAATAAAAGCATGACGATAGAATTACCAAAGCATAAGCACCAGCAGCGGCAGCGCCGAGCTCGCCGAGATGCTCGAGATGTTTGTGGTGCTTCTCCTCCTTCCTGTGGTCAACTTCCCCGCCAGCCTCCTCGCCGTCCTTCTTGTGGTGGAAGAGGTGGTGGTGGTGGTGCTCTTCTGCCATTGGTCTGATGATATAAGAGAACTAAACTAAGCAACTGGGAAAGGTGTATGTGTGTGTCCAACAGATGTTAGCTTACGGCACCATTTATAGGCCAAGAGGGTGGGGATTTGAATGGCAACTGGCATGTTAGTTTCTTTAGTTTCAAATATGTAACAGAAATCTTGTTGTTTATTACACACAAAGTCTAACAATTTAAAAAAGTCAAACTATTTCGGTTGGTATAATCATAAAAATTTTGAACCATTAAATTTTATAATTTGATTTCAATTTAATTTTATAATTTTTATCACTAAAATTTGACTAGTTTATTAATTAACAGTTAATTTTGATTAAATAATAAATTTTTATACACAAAAATAAATCAATTCATCTTTTTAACGATATTTTTTCATTTAAAATTTAAAATTTTCAATTGATAATTACAATCATTTTTTAATTTTATTCATATGTTAGACAATTTTAATGTATTGAATCTTTTAAACTATAATTCTCTTGTCTTATAAATTACTGAAAAATGATTATTAGTTAAATCAGAATTTGACTATCCTATTTTTAATTGTAAAATTTTCGTCTGATTTATTGAAACTATATAATATATATATTGAATGTCACTAAGGTCTTTTATATTATTTTTAGGTCATATATGTATAAAATATTTTGATAAATGAAGGGATAATACTATCCAATAAGGCAATAATGGAATTTAAGTATTAATTTCAAATGTTTTAAGTTGGGTCAGATACTATTAACTATTAAAGATAATATAAAAAATGAGTATTCAGACTAAATTAACACCAAACCAAAGGTTAACAATTAATTACGAATTGGATTCAACGTAGAAGTCTCCAGAGTATAATATTACGGTTTGGCCCATGCTTTAGGTCATAACATAATTAGCAGCACGATAAGACACCTGTCTGTATCTTAAATCTACTCAATGCTGCTGGAAAGGGAGTTACTGTTTGAGGCAGGGTTGGAGTTGGCATATTCGAATCTTAGTTGAAGGAATATTGAGCTTAGGTGTAGGCATAGCCTCACCATTTTGCAAAGCCAAAGTACAATCCACCAAGAGGGATTTAATCCATTGGCTTGACTATGAATCCAAATAGTAGAATGGGAAATGACATTCCGATTTCTGGCACACCAGATGACCTACACACAAGTAGAAAACTGCAAAACAGAGGATACCGACAGTGACATGTCGAGTAGAAAACTATTCAACCAGTCATCCAGAGCATATGCAAAGAATTCCCTAAGGATATCATTCCACAGTGTGAGCCAAACTTTTGAAGCTCAGATGCAATCCCTCAAGGCATGGATAATAATTTTCGGTCCTTCACCACATGAAGAACACATAGACGAGATAGCCATTGCCTTATGATGACGAAGAGCATTGATGGGAAGACAATGCCACCGAACTCGCCAGAAGAAAAATGGGAATTTCTGAAGAATCGGGGTTTTCAAATGCGAAACCAATGCTTGCAGGGAATCTCAACTCGTGGAATGCTACTAGACACACCCACTGACCCTGCATCCAGCATTCCCACACAGCATATGCACTGCACCAGTATCGACTTAACAACGTTGGTTCGGTCCAAATCCTTATTGGGTGGTAGACTTGGACTTTTGTGATCGTAAAACAAATGAACTACATGCAATGTTAATCAATGAACACGTAGGTATACAACTATACCACAAAAAATAATTATATGAAATATAAAATTTGGAATTAAATATACTACAACCGTATCTTGTCAATAAAATTGAATATTTTGGCTCCCACATTTTCAACAAACGTTCCTTAGGAAAATCTGACCCTTCAAAACTAACATTCTTCATTCGTAAGATTGCGGGCAAAATTTTCTAATTAAAGTATCTTTCATTTTATCGTGTTTAAATCATCTATTTTTGTTAAATCGCATTTATTTTATTTTACGAACATCCATAAAATAGAGTGGGCTATAAACTTTAACAAATTTTAATTATTCTGTTATTAAATTAATGGTCTAGATCGTCTCCTTACTTTGTTTATATAAACAGCATCTGTATACAAAGTGAGTGCACTTCAGAATGACTATATTCCATTTTACTAACATGTTTGAATTGTCATTTGGACGAAGGTTATATCTATTAATTACATAAAACAGGTAAATGTTATAATATATATTATTTATTTATTTAATGATTAATTTCTTCTGTACACGTATATGCTATATACGTAAACTGGATAGCTAGTGGCTAAGAATGTATAAAATTCACAGAAACCAGAAGCATTTATTATACATAACCAAGCAAAGAACACAGAGAACCTCTCAAAGACCACGCCGAGCGAGCGAGAGAGAGAGGTTCAACGAGGACGGTAGGGAAAGCTTTTAGAAAGAGACACCCGATCACAGGCTCCAATAGTAAAGCACTGCCATGACCATGACACCCAACATACATGTTTAAATACACACAGTACATAATATAATTTAAAACTTAAAATAAATGGTGCTTCTTCTTTCCATGTGCCGCCTCCTCATCCAAATAAATGGTGCTTCTTCTTTCCATGAGCCTCCTCATCCTCTTCCTTGGCCTCTTTCTTCTCATGGTGCTCGTGAAAAGCGTATCCTCCAGCTCCAACTGCCACGGCTGCCGCGATCTCCTCCTCCGTCTTGTGCTTGTGTGCGTGTTCCGGGTCCTTCTCTGCCTTGTGCTTCTCATGCTGAAATGAAACTTAGCACAGTTAGAAACGAAAACGAACAATTGGTATGCCAAGTAAATAGGAGTGATAATTAGTACTAATCATGCATACAACAATTAGGAGTATTAATAGGAGAAAGAGAGGTATTACCAAGGCATAAGCGCCAGCAGCAGCAGCCCCGAGTTCGCCGAGGTGCTCAAGGTGCTTGTGATGCTTCTCCTCCTTCCTGTAATCAACCTCAGACTCAGTAGGTTTGCCCTCAGTTGTGTAAGCAGCAGTGCCTCCAGAGAACTTGTTGGTCTCTGACTCCGAGTATTTAGCGGTATCAGAGTATCCAGTGGTGTCAGTACTGTACTTGTTGGTTTCGCTTTCAGAGTATCTACTGGGATCAGAATAACCAGTAGTCTCAGATGAGTACCTGCCTGCTGTGTCAGAGTAGGCAGTAGTCTCGGAGGAGTATCGGCCACCGGTAGTAGTATCAGGATAACCAGTGTCCTGGGAAGAATACTTGTTCTCAGAGTAACCAGTGGTCTCAGAGGGATATTTAGTAGTTTCGGAGTCAATGGGCTTATCCTGGTCGTCTTTGTGATGGTGGAAGAAGTGGTGGTGGTGCTTCTCTTCGGCCATGGTGGTGATGAAGGAGAAGAATAAGAAGTTGACAATAGATGCTGAGAATGTTTAGTGATAGTTGGTTGTGCCTTGTTGGAGTAACGCCATTGGGATGGGAATGAGTGCTATTTATAAGTGACGGAAAAGGATATTTAGTAATTATCGTTTAATTACAATAAAGAAAATTAATTAAAATATTTAGTAATTATCATTTAATTGAAAAAAATGAAATTAATACATGGGCCTTAGTAGCGGTGACACATCCTTTTCTATTCTCTATTTATTCATGAGGGAATTAAAATTATCCATAATACGCTGTCGTTTAATTATTGATTTCTGCGTAAATTGCGCGGGGCAGCAGACGTATGGACAAAGTCTTTCCTGGTCTGCGGTCAAAGGTTAAAAGAATAGCAGTTCGCAAGGGCTCGGCTGGTAGCATTCATAACATTTATTTTCACGCCAAAATGATGAGTGATGTCCGTCTTTTCCTATTGCCTCCGCTCTTTTTACTTCCTAATTGTGTTGTATTGATTCTTTTCTTAGAAGATTGTTCTAAGTGTGGGCTGTAGGTAATTACGTTGGCATCTTTTAATATACATATACATATACATAATTATTAATTATAGATTTTAGGTTAATGACTATAAATCAACAACCTCTTTATAAAAATTATAAAAAAAAAGTGATGATCTTCTTTTTTTCGATTTCCACAAAAAGGGAAATCTTATGTACTAGATATACTTTAACTTTTTTATTATATATATAATTGATTACGAACGCTGAAATAGTATTGGATTTTTTTTCTAATATTTTGTTATTAAAAATCTATTATAATAGATTAAGTATGAAACAAAAAGATGTCAAGTCGTTGAAAGGAACACTGTAAGCAAATTTCTTAACAAGATATTATTCAGTGGTTTTCTGGCTATCATTCATTCACATCCACGCGTCTCGTCCCCCAGACCACATCTCTATACTTTTTTTTTTTTATTAAACTTAAGGTTCCGATGGATAATATAACATTTCCAAATGAAAGCAAGAGCCTCGGCCCTCCATCTCGCTCCCCACTATATGCATCAGAGAAACAAAACTATTAAGATAAAGCGTATTTTCTCATAATTTATATTTTAAAATAATCTCGTAATTCAACACTTTAATATAATATTACAGCAAATATTCTAATTTTATGATGTATGGGATAAAGACACAAAAATGACAAGGAAGTTGAGGGAAGGAATACTAGAGGCGGGACAAAATGAATCGTACACACTCATATCTACTTTGGAATGTTAAATCTATGGTGATTGGATTGGACGGTGTAAGTGGGGTTACTAGCTAGTTACTACTTACTACTGCTCCCCGCTAAGTGCCGGGTGTCGGCAAAGAAAAGTAAGGAGACATTGTTCCTTAAATATTGTCATTTGGATAAGCGAAGAAATGATCAAGTTCAACCACCTTTAACTGTCTTTCTGGTCGGTAGGTCCCTCACCTCTTCTTTATTATTGCTGTTTTTAACCTTTCGTCAAATGGAAAACGATGACGTGAGGAAGAGGCCGCCCCAAATGGAACGACACATCTCTCACTCGAGAGCCACTCCCCCAAACCGATACTTGATCATCTTTATAATGAAATTAATTTCTTTTTATTGATAAAATAATATCAATTTTACTTATGTATTTATGATATATTATTGTATGCGCATTTAATTTGTTAACAAAATATTTATGTGGGTATTATTGTTCTCCTGTTTCTGAAAAAGCAAATGGATACGCTTGGAACACAAAAAACCAAAATGGACGCAAAGCGTGACAACATTGCTTTCACTTTGGTGGGTCAATCTTCATCCGATTTCGATATTATCAGTCGACTGCTTTCTTTTCCTTGGACAATAAGAGAGAAACCCATGATTGTTGGCAGTTAACATTACTAAACCATTATCAGAAAATTTTTAACAAGTGGAGGAAAATGAGCGACCCATCTCGTCGGCGAAGGATAATTTATGTCGACAGATATTAGTACCATGACTTAGAAAAAACGTGGGGCCATAGGAGTTTTGAGCGAGACACGTGGGTTCGCCAACTGTTGAAGGACATGTCATATTAATTAGACACCACCACCGAAAGTCTACCCCTCCTTCCATCCATAAGCAAACGCGTACATATTTAAACAAATTAATGAAATCTGAGATTTTATACGAGAATATGTCAAAATGTTCCTCTTTTTTTTTTTTTTTTGAGACTCCGTAATAATATGTATGAACATGAACATTAGGTGAGGGAGCTTGATTAGGAATACGAGTCTGGAGGAAACCGAGATCGTGTGGGATGTGAAAAGGACAAGAGACGGGATCACTTCCAAACAAGTGGGGTTTAGGAAACCTAACCATTCAAGCATGTATAATGTACATGCCTTGCTGGTAGTATTTTAGGACTATAATGCCCACTTGTGATATTGATGACAGAAAGGCGACGGACCAAACCATGTTGTTCTGACGCTTGGAACCTCTCATCATCTATCGGAGCCACGTGGCAAAACTTTTACTTCACTTATTTTTCTTATTTCTATATATGTTTTGAATTGAATATTTACAATTCCTTTTCTAATTTCATCCGTCAAACTCCCTTTTTTTAAAATTTTTTTGTCGAATTAGAAATGACAAAGACATTCAGGAAAAACACATTTTACTATGATCGTAAATAAACTGAAACTAAATTACAATGAATTTAAAACTAATCCAAAGTGATAAAGTTTTAAGAAATTGGGATTGATTCAAGACTAGGGTTTTGTTTAGCCTCAATGGACATTTATTTATCTAATTATCTCCATTACTGATCTACATGCATGCATAAGTTAGACAGAGGAGAAAGAAAGAAAGAGGTAAAAGACCTGTACAATGAATAACTGTATCTTCATAGTTTGAAGGCCGGCCCATTGTCCACAAGAAACAGACGGCAAAGGGTCCATTGTCCACAAGAAACAGACGGCAAAGGGTTATTACAGATCCGTCTGTCTCCATACGCCCTGGGCTTGTTTCTTTATCTATCCACATTACCGAAAGATGAAAAGGACTCATCAATGACGCTTTACATAGCGCATGCCGCACCATTTTAGAAACTAAGATCAATATGAACTCTGAGGCCACCCACAAATGGTGAGTCGATCGTCATCTATCCTGTTGTAATAATAATTCAAGTGTAGGGACGATTCCAAAAGCAGCTTGTTTTTTTACTTGGAACATTCATTTATTTTCACCACAGTATAGAACACTACGAATGTGGGTAGTCCAATGAGAACTCTGACCATAACATATGCTTGACAAAAAACCTCCATACAGTAAGCAATGAACACCAAGCTGAAAAATATCCGTCCTTTCTTCCCTGACGTAATTCTGTACCTGAACTCTTGCAGTAATTGCCTTCGTCTGAAAATCTGAATCGCTAAAACTGCTGAATATCTCATGACGCCCAAGATCAAAGGGATCTTTGAACAATTTCAAGTAGTAACAGCCTCCACTTAGCAAGTTCCAAACTTTATGCGATAATCCAGTTATGCAATCAAGAAACTCCCTTGATGTTCTTTCAAAATCAACAAAATTAAAAGATAAAGTGGTTTGATATCTATCAAGAAATGAGCACTTGCGGCATTTATGTTTACCAAGGTACAAAACGTTTAGGACAGGCAAGTTCCGTTCTTCAAAGAAACTCCATTTGGAGGTTCTAGCAAGAGTTACTAAGGACTCTCCGGCATTTATCCAGAAATTTGCAGCAGACGCAATAAGGGAAGCTTCATAATGAAAGAGATGATTAGTTGCAGCAGCAAGGAAAAAGGAGTAAGCTGCACTAATTCTGCTGATGTGGAAACTGTCAAATTGATGTCCATCCAATTCAGAATAGACACCCAACGAGTCACAAGATTGCATTTTATATGCTGAAGCCAGTGTTATATATGCATTCAGAGCTAGATGGTGCAGAGGATGTAACCTAAGATTGAACTGCAAATTTCCTTCTCTGAACTTCAAATGTTCATCAATGAGGCCAAATATAAGTACCCTCTCCAGCTTCTCACAGCAAAGTTTGGCATCACCAACTGAGAGATATTCTGATATGACTTCATCTACGTAATCTGTTATCTTTACAACTGCTTTATCTCTACAAAAAGTGGAGTCTGAACTCAAGCTAGAATCAGAAAATTTTGATGTGCATAATTCCTACACGCCATGGTTAATTCATGGTCAGGGTACTTGTCAATAGAAATGATCCATCAATGAAGCTTCAACAGTATAAAAATATTCTATCCTACGTGCATTGACAGTAAATTCTTGGAAAAGTGTGATTTCTTGCATAGATTTAAAATTTTTAATTAATGGTTATTTTCTTTTCAGGAGCTTTGTTTGGATTACTTGTAGTTTTTCTTTTCTAAGTTTAGATTTATCTTTTAAGGGTTAATAATTAAATCAGGGGTCCTTTGCTATTAATTGAAGTAACACCTAACAATTATCTTTCTGAGAAGACAATCAAAAAGCCACTGTTTAATCCCAGTAATCAATTGATTACCCCAAGACAGTGGTTAACAACTTTCTTCTCATAGGCATCTGTAATATTCAGCAGTGGCTCTCATCATCAACAGCCAATGACAGTCACCGGTCTACAGTTTCAAGGGACAATTGAGAACCGCAACATGACAGCCATTGCCTCCTCCAGGCTCCAAGCCCTATATGTACTCCAAAAATCCAACCTAAAATTTTCTTGCATACAATCAACACCGCAGTAACAAAAAAGGTAGAACATTATGTGATAAAACTTTTGTACTTCGGGATCACCTTCATCTTTAGTGCCATAAATTCTAGTTACAATCTCACCGCACCATCCATTCCTAAGAACATTTGTCTAGGCAAACTCTTTCACCATCTAATAGAAGCAGGATACGATCATGAAAACAGGAATGCATGCGAAGTTGAAGAGAGTAAGAAATCTTACTTGCAAAGTAAGATCAACATAAGATGGGGGTGATGAGCTGCATCGCACACAACAACAAAGAAAACGATACTTCTCCCACAACTCAGATTGCCTCACTGCCTGTCAATGTGAGAAAATGGAGTTATTTTGAAAGTTGAATGAAGTGCCATGGACCTCAATAGCATCAATGGCGTTATCAATACCTTAGGCTGCAACAAGTCGGTGTACGCCACAGTCACCTTATCACCTCGATTAATCCTCTTGATACTCCTAACAATTATCCTTGGCCCATATCCTCCAGCAACAGCTGCAAAGGGAGAGTAATTGCCAGTAGTAATAGGTATGATGTAGTTTATCCTCCGACAAAGTGCAAATAATGATCAATAATAACAACCTTTTGGCAATTGAGTGTTGTCATATTCACCGATCTCACCCTGCAGACAATGTTCATATCGAAGTCGATATTACCACAATTTACACAAGAAGAACAAATTCTAGGTCATTAATAATTGAGCGAGCTTTGGCTTCATACACTGGAGAGGACGGGACGCAATCGCAGTCTAGACTGGCATGGAGACGGGGTATTATCACGATGATGAGGAGGAGGCGAAAACAAAAAGCTGTAACAAGCATTGGGAGAACAGCTGTGATTGATCCAAGAGAAATTGGTATCGTAAACAGCAGCACCTAGAGAGCGCCCATCCTTATCCTGTACCTCAACGGCGTTGGTTAGCACCAAGCACAACGCATTCTCAGCCGCCTCCAAGTCCTCTACGTCCGCAATCGCCCGGGCTCCGGAATGAACGTGCGCCGCAATATTTTCATCCTCCAAAAGGTTGTCCCGATTAGTCAACAAGCCTGAGACCCTATGAGAATGGGAGGAGGATGAGGGGAGAGAGTGGAGGAGGTGGAAGGCAGAGCGGAGGTGGGAGTCGAGGTGGAGTGGGGAGGGAGTAGAGGCGGAGGAGGAGGAGGAGCAGAGGCGGGAGCAGTAAAGGGGAAGAGAAGGGTGGTGGTCGGAAGGAAGTGGGGGATTAGGATTAGGGAGAGGGGAGAAGCAAGAGGAGCAATTAGAGTGAAGGAATGAGTTGTGAAGGGCACATGCCAGAGGAGAGAGTGGTGGGGTCAGGTCTTCACCTATTTCTATATTCTCTTCTGCTACCATCTCCATCTCCACCTTCAAGTTCATTCCTCGAGGATATTTCTTCTTACTTCAAATTTACAAATTAGAGGAGCAGATGAATACAATTTTGTATTTGCCTTTAGACGCTTGATTTTAGCGACGATTGCATCCGACCTTAATAGGCTCTAACATATTATTAATTGTTATAAGCAAATTGGGCAGATTGAAATGAAAAAATTAAAAATAATAATATTTAAGTTATCAACATGTCATCGTAATCTGACAAAAAAAATTTAAGTATAACTTCAGTCACTGAAGCATAAAGGAAAGGATGACTAAGAAGATCTTCCTGCTCTTTCTACGTTCAACTTTGTAGACAATAGCTTCACCGTCGCAGGAATTGTTGAACCTGAGAGACACGGAGGGAGTTTTTTAGGCCTCAGAAGACAAACAATAATTATAAATACTAAAGAGAAAACGTCAGAAGTATATATTAAATACTTACAAAGATTATAGCTTCACATTCAATGAACTTTCAATGCGTTGAATGAGCTGATCTTTAGTCAGAGCACCCTCCTGAAGCAATGAAACCAAAAACTTTGTATCAGTAAATGCATGATTTTGCGTCGTAGCTGATACAAAATAGCAATTAAAAAGAATGTTCTTGTATAAGAAGTTCATCTTCTTTAAGTTACTGAATCATAAAATGTACCAAAAATGCATCAAGGAATTAAAAGACTCCTCTGATGCTCTGACTATGAACCTCTCCACCTATTGTATTCGTAGATTCAGAAGATAAAAGCTGAAACTCAATTTGAGCTATAGATGGAAGATTAACGTACAAAGCGATCACAAGGTTTGCCATCCTTAAACAAGATGAAAGTAGGCAAGGCTCCTATCTGGTACTTATCAGCAATGTCAGGATATTTCTCGGTGTCGATTTTCACCAACTGCACTGTGTCTTTCAGTACAGCACTGACCTCATTGAGAATGGGAGTCATAAATTGGCAAGGGCCACACCTGCAGAAGGAAGTTTGGTTTAGTTACTCTTCAACTGAATTCCATTCAAAGTCAAAGCATTCAAGAAGTTTAATATGAATGATTCCAATTTCTTGGAATAGCTACACAACATGTTCAAAATCATAAATTCAGTTTGCACCATATTGTCTATAATGCTTGGAAGCTCTCATCCCTTCAACTGGTTGCAACATAAATTAGGCTCAAGTGTTAATGACCAATGAGAAACGAACATTCTGATGAACTGTACAATATAATCCCAACAACACCGTTAGCAATCAAAGACAAAACTAAAATGTTTATTGTTTTGAGTTTAGACAAATACTTTATCCTTCCTTATTTCTATTTGCATTGTCGACAGTCCTTTGCACACAATATGAGAAAATTTTGGCTCAAAATGGTAAGGTCATTCCTACAAAATGGCGTCCCTAAGATCAATCCCTTTACCATAACCACTATTAAAAAATTAAGTTTCAAAACAAACTATGCATGCTAGGCTTCCCGCTATGAGATGGTCAAAGAAGGATAATCAATTGTACACAACTTTCCCTTTACATTTTATAAAGAGGCTGCTTACGTGACACGAATATGTGACCTTTTGGTCACAAAGGAATAACCTTAACAATTGCTCCAAAACTTGCCCTCTTTCTTCAGGGTGCAACTCGAGGACTTCCTAGGAGTTCACCCATGGTATTGACTAGGACAATGTTACCCCAATAACACATCTAAGTCATTCAAAATGTAGGTCAATGGTACTTAAAGAGACTGTATCACAGAAACAGACCATTGCAATTTCCAATAGGAAGCAATTAATTATAACTAGAATCATCTAACTCATTGCAGCCTGTTCCAACTATACACAAAGTATAGAAAGGAAAGCACATCAAAATGAAATAAAAACAGTTACCAGGTTGCATAGAAGTCGACCAATATAGGTTTGTCAGAATTCCCCAGCAACTCATCCAAATTGGAAAAGGTTTGCTTCTTTGCTGCAACCTAGGGTAATTCATTTTGAAAAAGAATCCCAACTAGAGTCAATTAAAAGACATTAACCGTATTACTGAGGAACTAACAAATATATTCTCCAATAAACGCCACCACAGAATCCTGAATAGGGCACCAGTGAACATTACCCAAACCAGTGGAAAACATGAAGCATAGAGAAGGAAGGTTTCATTACCAGAGGTAAAATTCGAGAGCTGGAGTGCGAGTAAAGCCCTACGTTCCTCAACTGAAAACGCCGAAGCTGTGCCGCAGGTAGCAGAGAAGAGAAGGAAGATAATTTGGAGGAGTCAAACGACTGTGGCGTAGTCAAAGAAGGAATTGCCGACGAGGAGATGGAAGAAATCGCCATTTCTTCTTCTTTCCTACAGTACAATACAAGATAACGGATATAACACAGAATCGAGAGAAAAGGCAAAAAACAAGTTAAGAAAAATATCTGTTTGGTAGAAGACAAAATCAGGGAAGATCGACCTTGGCCGGCGTAGTTTTGAAGCCAGTCGGGTACCCGGGTTTTGATATGATGATGGTAAGAGCAGGACAATATGGTGCTCAAAGCTTCAGATGACGAGGACTAAATTTGATGGTATGGCATTTGATTGATAGGTTAGATTCAGCGGTACACGTGGCATATTTGGGTTTGTAAAGGAGCGGAGGATTATTCTTCCAGAAATTTCGGGGATTTCTGTCCCACGCGCCATGCGTGCAGTACTGAACAGACTTGAGCTGCCCACTTTCGTTGACGTTAATTAATCGACAACTTTTCAGCGGCAAATTCAAAGATCAATTTTTAGATTAAAAGATAAAAATCACTACTCCTATAGTAAGCCATACTTTAAGTAAACTCCCTAAATTTTAAAATTCTTTAAACTATTTTTTAAAAAATTGATATTAATTTCTATTAAAAATTTAACAGAAATTCGTATGTGACAAATTTTATAATAAAATTTAAGTATGTGAAACTTAAATATTAACCTATAATTTGACCTACACTATAATTTGATTTGTAACACTTGTTTACCCTCTTTAGATCCCTTGTCTTAAATATCTTATTTCAACCCTAATTTTGCTAACAAACATAAAACGATGTCATTTTGAAACGAGAACGAAGTTAAAATTAAGTAATTATAACAGAAGATTTTGAACCCCCTTGAAGCATACTGTTAATCCTTTACAACATCAAAATCATCTTATTACCCTCTTTAACAAAGCAAACAACTTATTAACCTAATCTAACAATAACTTGATCACACTTTATAACTCCACAACCAACCCTTTTCTAAACATCCTTTATTATGTTTTAATAAGAAATATTCAGTACCATCCAAAAATACATTTATCATGTCTACTATTGCTTTGAAGTTTGCTTTTAGAATTGGTAGTCGGGTTGTTAATCCCCTTTATTCTCGACTTCATATTAGAAGCCCTTATACATACCTGGAGTTAGTTAGATGATAAAGATATTAAGGGTAAACTATTTTCTTTTTGATATATCAATTTCATCTATTTTATATTATCTTACCTTAATATTGTTTTTTCAAGTTTTATACTAATATAGTCACAGATACTGATGCAGAGGAGACTAATCATACACTTCCTCATATTCATCAATCATGTGGACATTATTGTGATAAAATGTTCCATGATGAAGGTATATGTAATTATTTGTTAATTATTATCATGTGTTTAATATCCCTTTAATGTTTGTGTATAGAGTATGTTGACTTTAACTTTGACATTGACTTTAGATATACTATAATTAGATGTAATTTTTCTAGATACACAATAAATGATACAAACTATTGACGATCCTGACTACAACGATTAGTTGCTCTTGCTTAGGGATGGCAATTTGGATCCGGGGTTCGGGGATCCTCGCAGGGATTCTCCATTCGGGGCGAGGATTGGATAAAAAATTACCCCGTAGAATCGGGGATGGGATAAATATAATCTCCGAAACAGAATTAGGGTCAGGGACGGGTTGAATAATCCCCACCCGTGGGGATCCCCGTCCTCGATAATTTTAAAAATATATTACATATTTTTAATTTTATACTCTTTATTATTTACTCTTTACTCTTTAGGTTTCCATTTATTAAAAACTTCTCTCATCAACGCATTCGTCTCTCTTATTCCCTAAAACTTTCGAATCATTCACAGTCCTCATGCAGTCATGCTCATGCACTCACACTGCAGCCTGCATGGTTTTGATTCAGGTTAGTTCTTTTTATATTGTTTTCTTATAAAAAAATTATGTTTGCGTTTGTTATGGTAGGTAACGTGGGTTTACGACTTTTTTTAAAGTCATGTATGTGGATAGCTTTTGGTGGTCCTACCTCACTTTATTCTAAATTTATTCCAATCACTGAGTCACTGTTAGCTTTTAAAGTTCAATTCCAAGTTTATTCCATTCACTGAGTCACTGTTAGCTTTTAAAGTTCACTGGGTGGAGCGTCCTTCACTGTGTACTTTAGTAAATCTTTGTGACCTACGTAGCACATCAGGATGCTTCCTCCACTTGGCACTGCAGACCATGCAAATCTTTGTATTGTTAATGAGGGCACATGGCCTTGTGGTAGGCTACGTTGTCTCTTCCTTTGGTTTAATGAGGCAATAGATGTAAATTCTTTTGTAGTGTGTCCTGAGATGAGTATCATGTATTCACCAAAATAGTCTGATGTAATATGTCGTACAATCTGTGGTGTTGATGAGTGACATTTGAAAAAGTATGATATATATTCAATGTTCATTTGTATGGCAGATGTGTCTAGGTTTGCGAGAGTGACTATTATAAGTAGAAGTAGTACTACTCTTATCAGTGTGACTAACTATATTAAATAACTCTTAACACTTTTCTTTTCAACAAAAAAAACAAGTTTGTAGAACTTTTTGTGAACTTTTTGTTTCTCTTTATTACTATCCTGATTTCTTTTTATTGATTTATATCCTGTTATTATGTAAAAATGGCAAATGACAACAAATCAATGCATACTCCTGTGGGAAGCAATCAAGTTCCACTTATGTTGTCTTTAAATATGGTAGAGGAGACGCAAGAAACTCAACCTCCACTTATTGAAATACGTGAAGAAATTTTGGAGACAAAGAATATCAATGAACTAGGAAGCCCAGAAAAAAAAGGACTGACTTCAAAAGCATGAGAGCATTTTCATAGAAGAAAAATAGATGGCAAGTGGAAGTGAATATGCAAATATTGTGGGAAAAATCTTATCGGCGAAACTAAACAAGGTACTAAGCACTTGCATGACCATATAAGTAGTTGTTTGTTTCGTAACAAAAGTGGTACAAAGCAAAGTATACTGAAAACTTTGTTACGATCATCAAGCACTATGGGAGATAAGGGTGAGACATTTGTTATCGGGAACTATTCTTTTTGTCAAGATGTTGCAAGAAAAGAGCTTGCTCAAATGATTGTACTTCATGAGTATCCTCTTTCCATTGTTGATCATATTGGATTTAGAAGGTTTTGCGGTGCTATGCAGCTATTATTCAAGGTAAAAAAAGAAGATGTTTCAAAATCCTTATTAAGTAATTGTTATTTTGGTACTTGTTTTAGTTGTTCATTTTTAAGTGAATGAACTTATATTGCTTATGCTCTTAAAATTTTACAAGTTCTTTCACACAATACCATAAAAAGTGATATCATGAAACCTTATGAGCTAGAGAAGTATAACACAATGAAACTTCTTGAGAAGAACTCAAGTCGTGTTGCCATAACTACGGATATGTGAACATCAAACATTCAAAACAAAGGATTTATGGCTATTACGGCACATTATATCGATGATAATTGGACATTACAACATCGACTTGTGCGGGAAATAATTAATTTGTTTGTTTTTATATTTTTAATGTAATTTCAAATTATTTATGATTTTTTTCTTAATTTAGGTTCATTTATGTGCCTGCACCACATAATGCTGAGGTTTTGTCCCATAATTTGGTTGCGTGCTTGTATGATTGGAATCTAGATAGGAAGTTGTCAACACTAATGACTGACAATTGTACCACTAATGATGCCATGATTGATCTTATCTTTGAGAAGATTCCGAATACTTCTTTCATACTGGAAGGATCTTTATTTCATATGCGTTGTTGTGCTCACATATTGAATTTTATTGTCAAAGATGGACTGATAGTAATTTATGATGCTATAGAAGAAATTAGAAATAGTGTCAATTATTAGGTTGCAACACCAAAAAGGGAAGAAAAATTTGCTGATGCTTGTAGATAGTTGGGTATTACATATTCAAAGAAGCTTTGTCTTGATTGCAGAACTAGATGGAATTCTACATTTTTTATGCTTTCTTCTGCATTGCCATACATAAAGGTTTTTGAACGTTTGAAACAACGTGATGTACAGTTTAAGTCTTGTCCTAGTGATGAAGAATGGAAAATGGCATCCAAAATTTGTGATAAGTTGGAGATATTTTATGGTGTCACTGAGTTATTTTCAGGATCTAACTATCCAGCTGCAAATGTTTATTTCCCTAAAGTTCGTGAAATTAGATTGTCCTTGAGAGAATGACTTTATTCTTTTAATGATGTTGTAAAAAACATGGCTTCAAGTATGATTTCCAAGTTTGATAAGTATTGGAGTGCAATCAATGGGGTGATGATAGTAGGGGCTGTTTTGGATCCTAGATATAAAATAAAGTTGTTGGATTATTTCTTTCAACTTATATATGGAAGTGAATCCGATGTAGAAATGAAAAAAGCTAGAAAATTATGTGATGATTTGATTTATGAATATCAAGTCAATGACAAGAGGAGCATTCTCAGTAGAAGTGATTCTAGTTTATCTTCAAATCTCACTGAATTAGGTCCTCCTACAAAGAAATCGAGATGGCAGAGTAGTTATATGCAATATGTATAAGATACTGCTTTTGAAAGTAATGTGAAGTCAGACTTAGATTGCTATTTAGAGGAGCCTGTTTTACTTAATGAATCAAATGAAGAAATATTTGATATATTGGCTTATTGGAAACAAATTAGAGTGAAATACCCAATTTTGCAAAGAATTGCAAGAGACTTCTTTGCGATTCCCATTTCTACCTACCATTGCATCAGAATCTGCCTTTAGCACTGGAGGTCATATTTTGAGTCCACATCGTAGTAGATTACATGAAAACACAATTGAGGCATTAATTTGTTGGCAAGATTGGTTACGCGATGTGATGGGAGGTATTACAAGTTTATAACCTTATACCTTTGTGCTATTTTTATTTTTATTTCTTTTATTTAAAATTAAGCTAAAATTTACAAATTGTTAGGTTTTTCAAATACAAAGCCCCAATATTATACAGTTATCGAAGATGAAGAAGTTGAGAACAAATTTTCTACTACTTGAGTAAGTTGTATATAGTTCTAATTATTACGAGTAAGTTCTATTATGTATGCTCAATCATAAATTTCGCCTTGATATTTTTTCTATTTCTGCTCTTGTGATGATGATTTGGAATTGTTGGGATTTTATTTTTTTAATCCTTTTTCAATAAATAATTAGGATCCAAGAATGGTTACATTGTTGTCCAGCTTGTGATTTTCAAGTGCATACTAACTGTGGTACTATAGAAATAAGAACAACATTAACTAGTAAAGATAAAAATAAGCCAGCCCCAACCTAGCAGATTCTATGGTTTCCTCTCAAATTCAAGATGGTGGACTTAGTCTTAATGCTTGAAATGACATGCAATTCTTCTTTTTTTAGAATAAAAGTTTTTTCTTGTTATATTTTCAATTGTCATTCACGAATAGTTCATTGAGAATTTGAGAATAT
>JAOSBN010000002.1:9386309-9454377 GCA_027563595.1 Erythroxylum suave | reverse complement strand
TTTTTTTTCAGATGAGAAGGAACTAAGGGATGCTTGTAAAGGCTTGAACGTGAACGAGGAGTATCTTAGCGCTTTAAGAACACAATCCTATGCTGATTTCTTCACAAAAGCTCAGTCTCTTGTAAATGAATCATCTTTTCCATCTTATTGTGATCACAAATTCTCCGAAGTTCTTTTGGAACCAGGTCAAGATGCTATACCGGCAATTCTTGAATCGGCTTCTACTCTTTCAGGAATACCTGACCTGAAAGACCTGATGTTCAATTACTTTGACTTGAGTGCTGAGGCTTCAAGAATTTGCAGCCATCTGATTAAGAAAATAAACCAAGTCCAATCTAGCTACCGCCTGGTTCAGGAAGTGCTTGACAGCTGTGCTCAGGATAAGGCCGATTTCGTTGTTTCGGATCTCAAATTTATCGTAGAAAGCAATCCCTTTTCAACTCCGAACAAGAGTGACTTCAAATTAATTCATGACAAGTACGTCTTCATGTTACAACACCTAAAATCAAAAAGAAAAAAGGTGGCCCGACGCATAAAGTTGATTACATGTATACACAAAACAACAGGAATTTGCATAACAGCAGCTTGTGGGTTAATTGCAATCACAGCTATAGTCCTTGCAGCTCATACACTTACTGCTCTAGTGATGGGGCCAGCCATTTTCAGCTTACCGATCAATCGCTTCAAGAAAAAGCTATTGAGCTTGAAATTCCTGAGAAGTGGATTTCTTGGCAAGATCGGTCAACAACTTGATTTAGCAGCGAAGGGAACTTACATACTGAATAGGGATTTGGACACAGTAAGCAGACTTGTTGCTAGGCTTCACGATGAAGTTGAACACAGCAGGGAAATGATACGATTCTGCTTGGAAAGAAGAGAGGATAACAGTAAGCTTTCATTGGAGGTGGTGAAAGAGCTTAAGAAGAGCGGTGTTGGATTCAGAAAGCAAGTTGAAGAACTTGAAGAGCATGTCTACCTGTGCCTTCTTACCATTAACCGAACAAGAGTATTGGTCACTAAAGAAATTACGACCACCTCTAACATAGAAGATTGGAGATATACGAAGTAGCAAGTAAAATTAGAGGAGTCTTTGTACAGTAAGGTTTGTCGGTCTGTGTGCAGAAACTTTTCTGAATAAGCAAGAAATTCGAAACACTGAAAGTCAGAAATTAAAGAAGATTGAATTGTCTCACCTGCAAATGCTATAATTTTATGTTTTGCAAACTCATCAATTTTTTTTTGAAAATGCATAATCCTTGTCCATTTCCTGTCTTCCTCGTTGCACTTTTTCAAGTTAGATCAACATAATAACTTGAAATAAATCGGTGGGAAATTTGTGTTAGTGGTAGAGCTGACCGATTATAGAAAGAAAAAGTAATTGAATGATGTAACCATGGAGAATCAGTGTATTATAGAAAATGTTTCCGTGGGAGATTAGGTAGGTAAAGCTAAGAAGTAAGCAAAAATAGGAAGAGATATAATGCTGGAACTAGATGATATTTTCATTGAAACAACAACAGTTTAAATACAAACAATTGTAACCGAACTCGAGAAATAGTAAACCTGGCTTAGGAGTATCTCAGATGTGAAGCTAAAATACGAAGCTAAAAGCTCAAATTGGGGCTTGTCTTTTTTTAGTTTGATTTATTTGGGACCTAAATTTGTAACTTGCTTAAAGAAAGTCTAAAATTTCATGAGTTTGCTCAATTTAAAACTTTTTTGGACAAAAATTTGGGTATATTTTACACGCGCCGTTATATGTAGGTTAGTTAGTCTTTAAATGCCATGTTAAGAATACATAAGTTATCGTCCAAGCCAGTGAAATTTAAGAAAAAAATTTAATTTCATTTAAAATTATACTCTTTAACCTTAAATCAACCATTTTTTTAGCAGGTGTTTTCACCTTCTTTCTCTTCTCTTAGTTGTGCTTTCACTCCAATCCCAGTACACGTCATCATTTTATGCATGTGCTTTCACTCCAATCTCGCTTGTTCCTTTTACGTTATGCGAGCTCTCGCTTTTAGCGTTGGTTCTCCCTTTTAATTTTTGTATATAATTTATGATGTTTGAATCTTCACTTTATTCCTTTGCCCTTTTTCCCTTTTTATGGAAAATTTTGTTAACAATGTTACATTTAGGTAAATTATTTTATCTTCTTTAAATGAGTTTGATTATAAGGTTAAATAATGTGTAGATTATAATTGTTGATCATGTGCAATTCTATTATATATTTGTATATAGGATATGATCAAGTTTTCTCTTCCTTATCTACTTGACATTGTACGAAGGATATGATTTATGTCACTTGGTTTAACTTCGTTAGTGGTTATCCATGTTTTGTTTATCTCTATACGTTGGGTTTTAAGATAAAGTATGATATTCATGGAAGAGATGTAGATTCTTAGGAGCAAACAAATTCAATTTTGTAGACATCATTTAGCTATCAGTGGGTGCACAATCAACATTACATCTTTGTGCTTTAATACTTGAGAATGAGCTTAAGTAGTAGTTCTTCAAGGTAACGAGGTTGATCAAAAGATTCAGTTTGTTGTTTTCTTGGTTGTAATTTTGTGTCAGTTTAAAATTTTTGAAATTTTCATCTTTGGTAGTAGAGGGATGCGTTCTAAGCTTGATTTGAGGTCATACAAGCTGATTTCTTCAACTTACCTAGTTGAATGAGACAATAAAGTAGATGCTAAATATTGTTACTGTAATTTGAAAGAACTTAGATGGACTTCATAGACTAATGAAAATCTAAGAAGAAGGTTTTATGGTTGTCGACTCTTTCCAGTAATTTTGGTACAATTTAATGTTGTTTTAGCTAAATATGTTCATATATTTCATTAACGAATTGCTATTGTTTCTTCGATGGTAAAGTGAAAATGTTCGTGAATTTCATGCATGACATGATGATCAAAGATTTTGTCCAAAAACAGGAAGAAGATGCTATATCGTCAAAGTAATCTATTAAAGGTTGAAGTAGCAGAGTTAAGAGAGAATGCAACAGATGTTTTGTAAGTTGAGAGGATTGCTGAAAATTTGAAGTTGAAGAATGAGTTAATTGCCACGAGAAGTAGTAATGAAATACATTCAGCAAAGTGTTAGAAATTTATTGCTTGTTTAAGCTTGTGTTTAGTAGTTTTGCTTATGTTTGTTAGTCTAAATAATGAAGCCAATATAAGAAATAGTTGTACCTTTAAAGCATTACCTAGAAATGGTTTGATGTACTAGAACAATGTATAAATGTAATTCATCAACCTCGATGTTGGAAAGTGCAATTGTTAGATGTTTCAACATTTGTTGTAATTGTAATTTGATGTTCTAACCTAAACAGGTTTGATGTTTGATGTACTAGCCTAAACATGTTTGATGTTTCAACATGTGGTAAGGAAGATTAGTGGAAAAAATAGGATCTTTAATAAATGGAGATAGAGTATTGGTTAATAATAGTCAAAAGGAGTTAAAAGAGGCAGTAATTGACTACTCTAAAAAATGTCATTCATACTTTAGCTCTAATGATTAACACAACTGCTAAGTTGTTTTATAAGTCATCAAATTATTGATGTGGAGACAAAGATGTTTAATAGACCTATAATTCCAATTCTTTGTATTAACAATGTACTTGTTCTACTATTCATGAACTTCAACGAAAAGGAAAAAACCTAAAAGAAATGCAATTCACACTGATTGGTTTATGGTATATTACATAAAATGGCTACTTGATGATCTGATCTCAATTCAAGACTAAACAATGAAAATAAAGGGGACCAACACTTTACTACAAAAGCTTATCATCTCTTTCGAACATAGACTTTAAGCTTTCCTTGAAAACTTTTAATATTGTAGAGAATGTGACATTTCCAACCAAGCTTCTACTAGCCTTCGATAACCCATTCGTGAACTCAACAAAAAGGAAAAAACCTAAAAGAAATGCAATTCAAACTGAAATTGGTAGTCATTGCATTCATTGCTTAATAACATGTAAATGCCAACAAAATCCTTATAATCTATTGTTGTTCAGTACACAAATATCATAAAATTATTCAATTCACTAACAATTAAATGTTAAGTTTACATTTTCTCCTTTCCCTTTGAAGAGGTAGTTTGACTTTCTTGGCTTAGATTCATATGCTCAATAATAGCTTCCTTCCTCTTTATTGATTTTTGCCCATATCTTTATTGATTTTTGCCCAAGGTCTAATAGTCTCTGACTTATACTTCAAGGCTGTAGATAAAATGCAAACATTGTTAAGATGTATAAATTAATTAATGTTTAATAAGAATGCAAATATTTAACACTTACATTTAGCATCTGCAACCCTATGGTTTCATTTGTGTATATCCTCATCCCTTCCATTTGTTTCTTAAACTTCCTGTTTGCTTCTTGTTGAAGAGAAGAGTATGTGACAGGCCTTTTTCCTATAATTTTTGCTAGAGAATTTGGACTTCATCTGTCAGCACCAAACATCCTCAATCTGCTTCCATCATCTACAACACCATAACCAGGCCCTCTTCTCCCTTTGGTTTGGTTTTTTGTGGTGGCCTTTGAAGATGTACATATATTTGTTATTTCTGAAGCACCTTCAGGTGTTGGGAGAATAACTAAGGCTATTGCATTTGTACTTCCACATACACGAGCAGTACTTGAGGTGTTGGCATTACTTTAAATAGTTGTAGCACCAACAGATACAGGCATAGTAGCAAAGGCAAAGGTAGAGGTAGAAGCAGAGGCATTTGCTCTTCTTTAATCTTTCTTTCCCCTTTTAACATTGTTAGATGTAGATTTAGAGTCACTTACTAGGATGTCAGTGTTGGTTTGAACTGTGGATATGTGGATATGTTTTCTAGAGTTAACAGTGAGTTTGTAGTGTTTTGCTCCATATAGAAATGGGTTGGCCAGTCTGGGTTCAAATTTTGAAACTGAGCTAGAACTTGCTATTGATAACAGTGAGAATGGAACAAAAAACCTAGAAGATTACCACTACTATAGAAAAAAAATTCTTAGTTGCACCACAAAAAAGACAAAATAACTTATAAATTACCTCTCTACCCTTCCAAGGACAACCTCTTTGTTGTATCCTTTTGTATAGTGGTTGTATGTCATGATTATGCCCCTCCTAGACATGTAGTTAACATTTTACTTTTTGGTTACTTTTGTATTCTTTTGAGGCTCATCAATCCTCTTTTCCTTAACTGTTTTGGGTCTACCAAGCCCTTGTTTGAATCATAGTGGCCTAATAGTTTCTTCATTGCTAATAGGTCAGTCTTTTATACTAGGCATCGGTTGAATAGCCTTCACATATTATTTGACATATTCAATTTTTCATAACCAATTAGAAGTGTACGTTTCAATATTAACCCTATTATCTCTAATAACACATAAAACATGTACACCAGGAATGTCAGAGAGGGTATATCTCCTACAAGAACATATTTTGTTCTGAAGTCTCACCACATATCTGTTCTAACTATGATCAATCTCATACCCTCCTTCTCCATTATGATGTACTGAACAATGTTGAGCAATCATGAAACTCTTCTTAATTGCTTCCTATATTCTTGACCCTAAATTTCCCTTCCATTTGGCAACCTCTGTCCTTTTGCTCACAATTCTTTTCATCAATTCTCTTCTAATATGCTTAAACAACCCTAAAATTGAGATTTTTCTCGCATCAACTAGAGTCTTATTAAAGGTCTTACATAAGTTATTATCAAACCAACTTAATTATAACTCTCAATATCTTCTGCTACCCTTTCCTTCTTGGCTCTGAGCTTATCCAAAATTTCTTCATATTCCTTTATTGTGAAGGATTTTATAATTTTCCAAAAATTCTCCTTCATCTCTCGCCTTTATGCCCTCTTCTATGCCAATTCACATAAACATCTTTAACATAAAACTTGTACTCAGCATCTGGACACAAATCAACAATGTCTCTATGAAAACATAACCATTTGAATAGGTATGTGAACACAAATCTACATATTTCATAACAATTATACTCTCAATGAAAATAAAAATAAGATTGATGTGAAACTTTTGCCTTTTATTGGTCAATCATTATAGTCTAACCAATTTTGGAGCCCAAGTAAGGAAAATATTCTTTCAGCCTTTCAATGAACCACTTCCAAGTGACTGTCGACTTAACTTCAACCATAGTCCAAGCAAAGAGAAACATTTGATTGTTTCCATCTCTTTCCACATCATATAGAAGTTCATCCTTAGTATTGGTTTTCAGCCGACATCCATCTAAACCAAGATAATGCCTGCACCTATCCCTAAACCCATATTTAATAGCTTCTAAACATATGTAGATTCTTTCAAATACAAGTGGAGATGTTGAAATTTGCCTAGACACTGTCAATGTAATAGTGCTTCCTTGGTTGGCCTGCCTAATCGCTTCAATATGAGATTAATGCTTCCCAAACTCCTCTTCAATGTTGATCACAACACTGTCTACTATTTTTTCTTTGCTTTTCTCACTATACTTATGGACACTTCAACACCTAAACAATTCTTAACGTAAAATTTGATATCATTATTCTTAAAAAATGACTTCCTTGTAAGCTTATCCTTCAACAAGTCATAAGATGTTGGTGTTCATCCTAGGATTTGTATATACTCTATTACAGTTATGATTGTTCTTGAATTTCCTAACTTGAAATGACTACAACTTCATATCAAATGCTCTATATATATACCAAAAGCATTTCTCTGTCCTAAATTTACCTTGGATAAATTTAGACTTATTTTTAGTAAACATGACGGCTCTCTTTGTTTTGATGGACAACAATCTCACTACACACTTAAATTGAAAATGATTAAGAAAAATTATCCTCACTTTAATGTAAGGCTCAGCTGCATTTTCATCATAAATAAGGTATTTCCTTTTCCTCTTATTAGCATCATCTACCATATCATTTACATCACTAACAAGTTTTCCATATTCATCACTGTCATAATATTCAAACAAAACTATCTCATCTCCATCATTTGCATCACCTGCATCAGCTTTATTTTGTCCATTATTTCCATCACCTTCATCCAATCCATTGCTTTTAAGTCCTTGCTCTAAATCCTCATCATCATCTTCATCCTCTTCAACCTCCATATTTGTATCATTTTTATTCTCCATATTTGAATCAATTTCAACCTCCACATTTGACACATCGTCTAAATTACCTATATTACCTCCAAACCCTTCATTATTAACATCCTCACCATTATCTTTAACTACATTACCCGAATTAACCTCATTACATTCATCTTTAATCATTGCAACAGGGGTATCCACACCATGTTCAATATAAATATCAATACCACGTATACTCATCATCTGACTAACCATATCTAACACACTAGCATCATCTTGTACAACCCTCAACCATTGCATAGTTCAAAATCAGGCATAAGATAAAATATAATTTTCACATTGTTATACCCACTTCTTTTACGTACATCAACTAGTTCAAAATAACTCAGTAAGTCAGGAACAATTGAATTTCATCCAAAAAACCGCCCTGATGCCAAACATTATCAACCACATTAACAAAACATTCCGTACGGTGAAGCCTTAGAGTTACCTCATCAAATGTCATTTTGCCAAACCGAAATGACCAACTTTAGGAAAAGGAAGAGACAAAGTCAGAATGTTGTAAGGAAACATTGAAGTGAAAGTGAGAAATTGAAGCCTAACACAACATATGATGCTTAACATATTTATAACAATTTCATCAACTAACTGATTCATAACGGTGAAGGTGATAGGAAACACTGAAGTGAAAGTGATAAATTGAAGCACAACACAAAACATGAAAGTTAGTGGCATTTCCTACTAAACACACACACACACACACACACACAAAACTCTTTTGAGAACTTGCTAAGTTCTACTAATTAAAGTACATAGGGTTGTTTACACTTGTGAATCGAGAAATATGTCCTCGTTGTGACTCCTAGGCTCGTGGAATTTTTCACCTATAAGTCTCATGGGAGCTGCATCACTGGGTTCCAGCCTATACCTACCTAATGGTTTATTATGCCTCAATGTTTTAAAAATACCCATATTAAATGCAATCCTTGTTCAATTATTACATCAACTTTAAGTTATTAGTAATTAGAGTCCTTCTTATTAAAGTTTGTTGACAAAGTTCAAAAGCTGAGAAAGTTTAAGGTATGTGGCGTTATTTACATATGTGAATCGAGAAACATATTCTCGCTGTGGCTCCTAAACTCGTGAAAATTTTCACCTATAAGCCTCTTGACAGCTTCATCACCGATTTCCAACCTATATACTTACCTAATGGTTTATTATGCCTCAATGTTTCAAAAATACCCATATTAAATGTAATCATCGTTCAATTGTTACATCAACTTTAAGTTACTAATAATTACAGTTTTTCAAATTGAAGTTTGTTGACGAAGTTCGAAAGCTAAGAAAGTCTAAGGTACGTGGCGTTGTTTACACTTATAAATTAAGAAACATTTTCTTCAACTTATAAATCAAGAAAATTTTTTTTGCTATGGCTCCTAGACTCGTGAAATTTTTTTACCTATAAGCCTCATGAGAGCTACGTCACTGGTCCAGCTTATATATCTACCTAATGGCTTGTTATGCCTCAATGTTTAAAAAATAGCCATATTAAATGCAATCATCGTTCAATTATTACATCCACTTTAAGTTACTAGTAATTAGAGTCTTTCATATTTAAGTTATTACTAGGTTGTTAAATCAGAACTTTATATTATCATTAATGATACTCATAGTATTGTAAAAAACAACATAAAAATAATAACTAATTTGCAATTAAAAAAATTTCCTCATAAATACTCCCACTAGTAAAACAAAATATATTGGAGACATTAGTTGGAAGAATTACTTAGATGGACGAATTACCGCAATCTATAAAAAAAAAGGATGTCAGATGATTTAACAGTCGGAACTCGACAAGGGACTTCGTCACTTCGACCTTGAACTCTACAGGCAAACCTAAAAACCCATTGAACCAATCAAATGTAATGTGGGTTTTTGGCTATTACACACACTAAACTTAAACATGGATTTTCCACAAATGTGTCCACACGATAACGTGAGTTTTTGGTTATTCCATAAGTAGCGACAGGTAGAATTAGAAAACGGTAGAGATAATGAAGGGAATAGCCAAAAGTTGCTAGTCAACTATTTAATAGATTTAAGAGAGACTATGTTGGTGATAAGGCACAACAAACGGTTTGTTTGAAAACGTGAAGGAATTAATAGCTTTTAAGTGGGAATTTTAAAATTGATTGATTTCTCCTAATAAAATATTAATATTTTATTATATTTAATCATAAATATTTAAGAAAAACAAAAAAATAAAGTTAATAAAAAATGGATTGGGTATGGGTATCTATTGATTCGGGTTATCACTAGACCCATATCCAAATCTATATTCATATCCATTTTTAGACAACCATTTTAAATCCATTTTTTAACCTTCATATCCATTTTTTTAGGTTAGGTGGTGCGGATATTAATCGGGATGAAAACCCACTACCATCCCTAGTTCTGAATGATACTTAGAGAATGATCTGAGAAGAGAGGGATACTAAGGATTGTTTTGCTTTGTAGAAATTCATCCAACTTGTCATTAGTGGCTAAATCCCATCTAGATTTTTTCTTATATTCCAATTTTCAATTTTTTTAATTCCTCCAAGTAAAGAAATTTTCTTTGTACTTTATATTAGTAGCTTTTATGTGATTAGCACAAATCCTAAAATCTTCATTGAATTACTTTAAAAATATGTTCCCTTTAGATTAAGAGTATAGGGGAGCATTATATTAAAGCCTCCCTTAGAATAATTTATATCAATAATGGATATCTATGATTTTTTACTATAAGGAATTTCTTTGGAATGCATAATTGGACTTATAAAAGAAGTAGAAAAAATTTATTCCTCTCTTGAAGCAAGTTTATTAAGAGATGAATAATTTAGTCTATAGATAAAATGTTTGAGACCTTAATTCTATTTGGATCATAGGCAATTACTATACATCCATATGATTTGTATATATACAAAAGGATCTAAGAGTAACTTTAAAAAATATTATTTCTCTATATGATCACATTTCATCCCCTTCTTACTTGATGTTTTCTTTTTCTCCCCTAGTAATGTTTCTTCCCTTAATAAAACCTTCAGTTGAAATAAAGGACTATATATTAGACTTATGCTCCGATAATGTTGGAAATTAATCAATGAGTAACCCCTAAAAAGTTAACATTTTGTTTCTTTAAAATGAATATTTTTCTAATTTTTAGTAGAGTTGTAAGTGTCACATGTTAACTTTTCCTTTAATAAAACAATCACTTAACATTTTAAGAAAACAGATGTAGGAGGGCAACATATTTTATCTATTACAAAGCATCAAATTAAGATTTAGTGGGACCAACTGCTTTTCTATTGTGCTTTGATTGGTAGGAAAGATGAATTTTTCTACTTTAGCAAGTAGATCTTCCATAACCCTAGTTAGGTACTTTATAAACCAATACACAAGTTAGAGTGCCACAATACTATGCTTCAGTTCACCTATTCTAAGCCACTTAAAAAGTGGTAAAGTCATTAGATTAACACTAGCAAACATAAACAATTAATAACATTATAAGCACTAAAATGACATGAATCATAACACTCCCTAGATCCTTTATCTTTACAGGTAATTGGTCATGTAAGTTACACTACACTCCTTAGTTAAAGGAGTTTGTTCTTTTAGAGATAATCTTTTTTAAAAACTTGGTATATGAAGGGTATATTAATATGCAATTTCTTAAAATTATTTCGTACTTGAAGTTTTCCATTATTTTCTTTAGCATCTGAGGTTATAGAATGGGTAGCTTCTAGGGTTTGACAGTGGTTCAAGGAGAATGCTAGCTCCTGACCATTTTTGTTTGAAGATGAAACTAATACCAGTTTGCTTCTACCTATCTCATTCATACCATCTTCCTCAGACTTCTGTAACCTTCGCACCTTCTTCTTTTTGCTAATATCATAATCAAATGTTTTACTGCTCTTAAGTCTAATGGCTAATACTAAATTCTAGGATTTACCTTAATTTCAAGAGATGATGTGTCAAATTAGGCAAGATAATCCCTTTAATGAAGATTGGACCATAGATCAAGTGAAGGTGAAGATGCGTCAACCAGGTAAGACAACCCTTTTAACGAAGGAAAAAGTGCAAATCGGGCTACGATTTTAATGCATGAACTAAGCAAGACAACCCTTGTACAAAAACTGAAGCGCGGAATGGTTGATGATGAAGATGCATTAAAGAGGGAAGACGATGGGAATTTAAGGTTTTTTGTAACTTTTAGGTTTCCCTTTTTTTACTTTAGGAAATTTACAGAATTTAAGGGTTAAAACTTAAAACCACTTACCACTTTTACTCTTTTAGACTTGGCATTAAAAAAATAGTAATGGTGCCAAGTTGTACATTGTAACGGTGTGTGTAAAACACACCCTAATTTTTGTCCAACAAAGTCTTAAATTGAATAAATTCGTGAAATTTTAAACCTTCTTTGAGCAAGTTACAAGTTTCAGTCCCAAACAAATCAAACTCAAAAAAGTTAAGCCCCAATTTTGGCTTTTAGCAAAGATGTGAAGACATGAGAGTCAACGGAGGTGATTTTGTTGGCAACTGCAGCCTGGAGAATATGGACTAAACAGTGTAAAGTGGTCTTTCAAACTGATGAGCCTAATGATTTAGGGGCAAGTATTGTTCAAAATATTATCTTGATTAGTTGTGAGATCCCTCATACAAAGGCCCATACATCCAAGGTCTCGCTGCATAACAAACAAATTTGATGGCTGCCCTAATAGTTGATGTGCAGTTTAACATGGGTGGGGCACCACATGGTAATCCGGGTATTACAGGTGCCAATGGATTGCTTCATGATGCTTGGTAGATGATTAGTGGGCTTCATTACACATCTCAAAATTTGTTCCAATATAGTAGTGAAACTACATGCTTTACGAATGGGTCTGGTTCTAGCTTAGAAGGAGGGTTTTCGCAAGGTAATTTGTGACATTGATGCAAAGGTTGTTTTGGAGTTAATCAATTCTATAGACATCACTTTGCACCTTTTAAGAGTTTTGATCGCAGACCTCAGAGTGCTAAGTGGTCAAGACTGGCAATGCAGTTTCTATTATCCATTGCGGGAAGGCAAATTTTGTGCAGATGTATTATCTAAGTTGGGTTATGAATTGGAGGTGGATTATGAAGTTTTAAGAACGCCACCAACATCTTTAGTTTTGGCATTGTAAGCTCTTGAGGTTTTAAACTAGGCTAATTTCCTTTATTTCCAGTTTATTTCTTTCCTTTGTTCACTAAGAAAATTCTCCTAATTTGATGCTTAACAGAATAAACTAAACAAAAAATTAGAATTGAAAATTCAAATTGATTTTGGTCTTTGATATGGAAAACTAAAACAATAGAAATACAGAGAAAAATCTATAACTGATGCACATAATCATACACTCCTCTTTTCATAAAAAATTGTAGATTCCAAGCTTTTCCTTTAGTAGCTCAAACTTGCTTCTTGGAAGAGGTTTTGTAAAAATATTTGCAATATGATCTTCATTCTTGCAATACTTCAAACAAACAACACCATCCTTTTGCATATCTCTTAGAAAAAATAGTTTAATATTAAAATGATTTGTTTTTATCATAGAAAACTGGATTATTTGTGATAGCTATGTCCACCTTGTTGTCCACCGTCACTTTTGTACTTTTCTTTTGCTCCATATATAAATCAATCAGTATTTTTGTTACCCACAAAGGATGATTTATAGCTTATGTGATTGTAATAAACTCCTTTTAATTGTTGATTGTGTAACAATTTCCTTTTTTTTAACACCAAGAGAACACTCATGTTCTAAGACTAAAATAATAACATGAGGTGCTTTCCATATTATTAAATAGGAAAAGAACCTCCCCAATTACTGTTAGAATAACCCAGCAACTTGGAATTCTTATTAGCACTGAATTTGACATCATAGTTTAGACTTCTCTTAACGTACCGTACAACTCTTTTGGTTGCCTTAAAGTGAACTTCACTTACACAATTTATAAACCTTGACAACACACTCCCAACATACAATATATCTGGTCTCTGTGAGAAACATTAAGTAGCCTACCAAACTTCTGTATAGTGTTTAATCCATTCGTTCAGCTCCATCTTCTTTGCACAACGTCTCTTTTTGACACATTAGAGTACTTATGCTTTTACAGTCCTCCATTTTAAATTTTTTCAAAATCTCATTTGCATACTTCTTCTGGTTGATGAAGATCTCGCTTCCATTTTTCTTAATCTCTATTCCAGGGAAGTACGTCATATCTCCTAAATCAGTTATTTCAAAGGCTTGCATTATGTCTACCTCAAATTGCTAGATAAGTTTAGCATTGTTTCTTATAACTAGAAGATCATCAAAGTACAAGGAAACAACTACAAAATTTGTTGCATCACCTTTGACATACAAAGTTAATTCATTAAGGCTTTTAACAAAGCCTATTTGAACCAGATGTTTATCAATTCTGCTGTACTGAGCTCATGGAGCCTATTTTAAACCATATAATGCCTTTTTCAACCTGCAGACTTTGTCCTCTTGCCCTTTCACCACAAAGCCTTCAGGTTGCTCAACAAAGATTTCTTCCTCCAAATATCCATTAAAAAATGTTGATTTTATGTTAAGTTGGTAAATTTTTAGCCTTTCTATCCTGCAATAGCTAAAAGTAATCTGATTGTATCTAGCCTTACAACAGGCGTAAATGTGTGAGAAAAATATACAATGAAAATCTTTGCATATCCGTTTACCACTAAGCTCACTTTGTATTTGTTGATTGATCTATTGGCATTAAATTTTTTTATAAAGACCCACTATACTCCTATTACCTTTCTATATTCAGGCCTTTCAACATGTCCCCCTGTTTGATTTTTATCAATCATAAAGTACTCCTTGTGCATAGCAACCCTCCATTTGGAATCCTTTTTTGCTTTCAAGTGCCTAGTAGGCTCAAAAACTGCTACATTGCATTTTTGGTAAATATCAGTGAGCAGTCTAGTTCCTTTTACAAGAGTGTGATCCACTAACTCACCTTGATTTAGTAGAGAATCGATAGTCTATTTGTTTTCTGTGTCTTTCTAGCTCCTTTGTTCATTTTCCATGAAGTTTACATCCCTACTTATTATAATTTTCCTTATATGAGGTTGGAAAACTCTATAAGCTTTAGAGATTGTACTGTATTGCACAAAGATACCAGGTTTGGCCTTTTTGTCAAGCTTATCTCTTTTAATTTGCGGTACATAAGTAAAGCATAGGTAGCCAAATATCTTAAAAATTTTGAACAGAAGGCTTGTGACCATACTATATCTCGGAAGGAGACTTTCCATCTACAGCCTTAATGGAAAGTCTATTAAGAAGAAATACAACAATAATTGTAGCCTCAACCTATAACTCTTTGGCAATCCTTTTTCATAAAGCATGCACCTCATTATCTCTATAATAGTCCTGTTCTTCCTTTCACTGACTCCATTATGTTGTGGCATATATGGAGATGTAAGTTGAAGCTCAATGCTTGACTCTTCACAAAACACAATAAATTATTTTGAAATGTATTCTTTACCATTATCGAACCTTACAAGTTGGATCCTATGACCACTTTGGTTCTCAACCCATTGTTTGAACTTCCAAAATATATAAGAAACTTCTAATTTAAACCTGAGAAAATAAATCCATCACATTCTGGTGAAGTCATCAATAAAAACTATATAATATCTACTCCTGTTGAGTGAAAGAGTTCTTTGAGGTCTAACCAAATATGTGTGTAAGAGTTGTAGCTTCTTCATTGCTCTCCAAAAGGACTGTGAGAAGGGTAATCTTGCTTGCTTGCCAAAATGACAAGCCTTATAGCTTGGAATCAGGCTTTAATTTAGACGAACCTTAGACCAATTGCTTCCTTTGCATTACCAGTACTTTAGCATGTTGAAAATAACCTAGTCTTTTATGCTAGGTCTCTATGTTGCTTAAAGCAATTGAATAGGTTGGTGGCTCATCTTCCATTGGATCTAAAAAGAAGCTTTTGCCTCTCATTTTGATTCTAAAAACTTTCTTATCATCTGCATCCTTGATTAGACATTGTTTGTCTTCAAAGATGACTTAAAATCCCTTCTTTAGTAGCCGTCTAACGCTCAAATTTTTTTGATCAATCTCAGGTACAAATAAAACATCAAAAATAATTTTGGTACCTGTGTAACTTTCAATGACTATAATTCATCTACCTTTGACTGTAATATGCTCACCATTGCCAATTTTGACTTTTGATACTTCAGACATGTCCAGCTTCTTGAAAAGTTCCTTATCGTAGGTCATGTGATTAGTGTAACCATTGTCCATAAGCCATTTTTCACTGGAACTGTTGCTGGCAAAACAAGTTGCAACAAATAGCTGTTTTTTTTAATGTTTTAAAAATCAGACCAAATAAGCCGATTTGATCAGAACAAATAAAAATTGACTTGGTTTTTGATCTAGTATGTATTATAAAACCTTATGATAAAAAACTAGTCAGTTTCGCATAAAATCACGAATTTTCTTTAACAAACTGGTTAAAATACTAACCCAACCACTGAACATGTGGCACCCATCATCTTTTTAAGGATGTGGGACCTACCACAAATTTCTCCCCCTCTTTTCCTTACTGGGTTGAAGCACCTTGTTCCAGTTAGGGTGTTCCAACCCTGTTCCTTTTTATCTGGTCCCCACATTTGTATGAACCCCACATAAATGTGTAGATGAGATTTAATAGAATAGGGTTGCAATTGGTTAACTGGAACAGATGATCTGATCCCTTCCTTACCAAACCATTTAACCTATCATCTTTTGAATATTTAGGACCCAGCACAAATTCCTTCATCTTTTACACTTACTTTGATACAATGAATTGTTACGAGAAAGTAACGTAATCTTTTGAATTTTTAATCAATTCTCACACATCCTAATTAATATACTATATTTTTTAAAATTTGTATCCTCTATTTATCTCTTTACATTTAATTTCAAAATTTTGTTTTAAATTATTAATTTTCAAAATAAATTACTATTTTTATCCTTAAAAATCCTAAATTTATTTAATCTCACTAATAAATTATATTTGTCAAAATTTAGGTTATTCATTTATCTCCTTATATTTTAATTGAAAATTTTTAAATTATTAGTATTAAAAACTAATTATTATTTTTATCATTAATTTGTTTAATAAATTGAATTATTAATTATAAGTAGTTTTGCTTAAGATAATCTAAGAATGTATTAAAAATAATACTCAAAATATAAATAAGTATGTTTAGAGGACATTAAAAAAGAAGTTAGAGTCATTTTTATTGACTTTCTTTAAATATACTTCAAATTTTATGAGTTTTTAAATAAATGATAATATAGAATATAGTTTTATTTTTTTATTATTTAAAAATTTATGGTGGATTCAATCTTAGTCTAAATTATTAGATTTATTATTAGTTTATTATATATTAGTAGGCATTATTAGTGCATTTTTATTTCAATAAGTATTTTATTTTATACTATATTTTTACTTATTCTTATAATTTTTACTTCTTGTTTATTATATATCAGTTTCATAGTGGTTTAATACCAGTTAAACCTTTAAACCTTAAACTTTTTCTTTGACTAGTTTGATGTCTGGTCTGATTTTTAAAACATTGGTTTTTCCTCCTCCTGTTGGTCTGTAACTTGCGCCTAATTTCTTTGTTAAAATTTGGTCTTGCAGATTCACTCGCGATGTCCCATCTTATTGCATTTGGTGCACTTGACATCTAACCTTTTCCAACACTTGAAAAGAGGATGACCTTTCTTGCCATAATGTTTGCAAGGAGGAAAATCTTAGTTCTTTCTTTCATTATTGTTGTTAGTGTTGGCAACAACTTCTGATGTGCTTGGACTTTTCTATTTTTTTGTCTTGCTCATATCTTCTCCTCTATTGTTGTTTTGCAACTTGGCTAGAAGTGCTCCCTTCACAAAGCCTTCATCCCTTATCAATCTCCTTTGTTCTTGAGCCTGTAAGACATTCAGTAGCTCCTCCTAACTAAATTTTGATAGATTTTTAGTATTCTCCAAAGAAGAAATTGTTGCCTTAAATCTGTCAGGAATTGTAACTAAAACTTTTTGAATAATCCTAGAATTAGAAAATTTAGACCCAATGATCGGCGCATCATAACACTAGTCAAAATAAAATAACTAGACTATTACTGTAGCAGTACTAAGTCTAGGTCGATCCCACAGGGAGTGATTAGTTAGCTTATAAAATGAAATTAATTGATGTTTAAGTAATGGGGGGTTTGGATTTTGGAATAAGAAAATAAAATAAATTAACCCTAATGAAAACAAATTAAAGAAAACATGCGAAAATGATAAAATTGGAAAATTCGGTAAGGATTTGATTCTTTGGTTCAATCTCGACCTACATCCTCATTAAGTATAATTCATTGATTTGTTGTTCTTTTATCTCAAGCTCTGTTAATCTTAATTTCTCTATAGATCCTAGTTAATCACGAAGCACTCATTAGTTAACCCTAGCTATCGAGAAACCTAGAATAAGCTCTCTAAGTTTATCTGAAAAACCTCCTAACGAATCAGAAAAATAGTCCAATCTAGGCAACAATCACACAAGCTCGGATTATTTAACCTATGTTATGTTATCTCTAATGATTCAAAACCATTAGTTGCTACACATGAATCGAGAATACAACGATTACGTATTGCATTCGATTGTAGCAATGGGCTTTCACAGAAAATGATTCAATAGGCATTAAAATCATCATCATTTAATACCTAATCCAATAAACACAAAATAACATAATCAAATTTTAATGAGAGAAAGAAACATCAAAACAATAAATAATACTTAACTTGGGTCTTCAATGTCGATGTTGCCTCTGAACTGGTGTTAGGATGTTACCCCTCTATAGCCTCTCTTGGAAAAATGTTTCAACCCCTATTAAAAACCCTATGAAGACTCCTCTATCTCTTCACTAGCTCAAGCTTCTTCCTTAATTACTATTTACGATTTGACAATTTAATATCAATGAACCACCTCACTATTCACACTTCACTCCTCCGCACCTCTCTTCTCTTCTTTTCTACTTATGCCACTCTTCTTGTTTGACTGTGCCGCCAACCTCTGTCACCATAGCTTGATGTGATGAATTAACTTTGGAGTTTTTGGTCCACCCCTTCTATTCACGCCATTGTAACCTTGCGTTAAACGTATGTTTTTTCTTTTTTTTGTTGTGCATTTTACCACTTTAGATTGTCATTTTGCATTTGGTCTTTCTCTTGGCTACTTTTTTGTTTTCTTCTTTTGGACTAAAATTTTTAGATTTTCTTTTAGTCCAACAAACGCTATTTTAAAGAGCTTTTATTGTGTTCTTCTTGCTCTAATTCTCTTCTTCTTACTTCATGAAGACAAGTGAGTGTAATTCTTCAGAAAACGACCTGAATGTAATGCTTTCAACTCACTTTAATTTCTTTGTTTTCAAATTGTACATAAAATCATATATGAATTAAAATGAGTATCTTAAGCATTTTTGTATCATTAATCGCTAAGTGTGAATAATTAAATGTATCAACAATTAAACACATATCAATTTCCCCACACGTTGTATCACCCCATTACTATAAATTACATACCGAAACACCTTATGTATATTCTAGTATATAATCTATAATAATGACATGTTAACTATCTCTCCTTCACTTTATAACATGGCATCATATCTAACTTACTCATGGCATCAACGATAGTACGTAAAAGTCACCAAATTTTAAAACCAATTTCCAAATTATATTCCTCATTTCATTTGATAAATTCGAACTTTACATTGTAGCTTTAAAATATCCATGCATGTACATCATCATTTCCTAATACAAAATATGCTACATGAAAGAGAAAATTACCTAAAAAGTCTATCTAATCTTTCCAATCCCAGCTGACCGACCTTTGAGTCATTTCTTCATCTTCCCAAAAGTACAAGACTATACTTCTTGGAGCGTCTTTCAGTAGTTAAAGTCCTCTCGATCCTGAAATGTCAACGTGCAATTTTGGGTGGGTTTTGCGAACTCAATGAGGTAACCATCATCAATGGTTCACTAATTCATGCAACACATCACACATATAACATATAATTTACATCTTTGCATTTTGCATAATTTATCACATATCACATATTACATTCTCATTCATGGGTAAGACAATTTTGCATTTCGAGCAATCAAACATACTTATTCAAAAATGTATTTAAACTGCTCATATGACTCTTTTCCAATTATTACGTTGTTGTGACCGAGTGCTTAAACTATCTCGTATCTATTGTAAGTACCGGGCTCATTTATACTGTTCCTTATCCGTTGGGGATACAGGGCTCATTTTACGTAGTGAGCCTTTGGTTCTTAATCACATTTGGAGCTTTAAGCTCATTTTCGGTAGCTACTCAGGTCACAACTCTCATTATCTAATCATGCATTCATGTATGGAATGAATCTCTCATAATCAATCAATCATGTCAATAAGCATTTAGTTCGTCACATTCACATACAAGTAGCACTTCAATATCACATTCATGCCTCAAGTCTCGGACCTTCATTGTCCGTAATCAATATAATCGAACCACATTCATATCATCATTCAATACATGTTCTAAAGCAAACAATTAATTGCATGAAACCGTCTAGGTTACTTACTACTCCCGAAGCTAATGCCAGGAAGTTCCAGTAACGTCTATATGTTGACGTTCCAATTGCTCTTCTATATCAAGCATCATACACATGTCACAGTTTTTCACAATTATAAGTATTTGTTAATGCATATATATGTAAATGAAATATGCACAATGCATATTAAATGACAATCCCAAGTATCACTCTATTATTCTCATCACTCAAACATTCATATTTCTAAACTCACATAAGTATCATTTATATTTGTGGCGCCCTAATACCCCCTGGGAGGATATTGTGAGTGCCACACATACAGAACACATTGAAGACGAAACATTTCGAAACATATAAAAGACTTGTACATATATACATTCAATCATTTCCAGAAGTCTCAACAACATGCATCGCATATCAAAATTTCCAAAAGCAGCTTGAATTAAGGTTATTACAAACCTTCAATTAAATCTAAAGTCATATATATATATCAAAGACCAACCAAAAACAAATTAAAAAAAAAGCATTTTAACAAAACAAGACTCAGATTCCATTGGCCACTGCGGTTGACTCGTCCCAGTCCTTATGTCCTTCTCTCTGAACCTACACAGGGTAAATCCACCGTGCTAAGCATATAGCTTAGTGAGTAATAACTAAACTAGGCATAAACTGATAACTAATTATACACAATCATAATATATCAAGAGCATGCATTAACAGTTTATCAAAGTGAACAATTCAAACATATAGTATTGGATCTCAAACAGATTGTGCAGAAACAGAACTGAGTCTCAAAAGAGGATATAACCCTTCATAATCAAAACACATTTTCTTGTTTATATCAAAGTCAAACAGAAATTAGAATACAAAACATATGATTGTTAAGTCCATTTACATAAGCGGGTAACGGGATTTGTACAGAAGAGACCGAAGTCTCGACACCGAAATGTCACTAACAGAAGACACTGAAGTGTCAATAACAGAAGACACCAAAGTGTCAATAACAGAAGACACCGAAGTGTCACTGACAGAAGACACTGAAGTGTTGATAACAAAAGACGCCGAGTGTCACAGAAGCAATTGCAGACTCTTCTAGGCATGCCTATTTACCCACGACTAGGACTTGACAGTGTTAAAACCAAACAAATTCATTTCATGATCAACATAATTAGCCAATCATTGCTTTCATGCCAAAAATTCAACATATCAATATGACAGCTTTGCAAATCATTCAATGGACTAAAAGCAGTAGCAAACAAAACAATCAAAGCAAAATTATCAAATTTGACCATCTAGATTACTTACAAAAATACCGTCGAAAATTACTTACAAAATCTCCCTTATTGCTTATTGCCTCAAAGTCCCGGCAATATCTAGAATCGATCGCTCTAAGGATTCCTCTAAAACATTCAATACAAACATATATTACTACTGTGCACAATTATGAATTCAATTATGTACACTCATGTATACTGAATATGTATGATACATGTTCATGAAAAAAATTTGGGTTTCTTATCCTTAATCTTATCACATTATCATTAATGTGAAACCAAACTCAATTCCTCAATCTAGATTTATTTTACACTCAACTTTTGAGTCCATCTTGCTCAATTATTCTCATCAAGTAGTTGAGGTAATTAGGTAATACTTCTTTATAGAAAGTGGTCCCTCTTTGTCTTAGGTTTTCAATGATACCAGGTTTATCCAATTTAGTTTAGTATACTAAAAGTTATACTCAAAAGATTTCAAGATATTCTTGAGCTTTATCAAAATTCCTATCTCAACTTCCAATCAAATTATGAAATTCTTAGAGGTAGAATTAGATTCTAATATCTTCATAAAATTTGTATACTTATGTCTCTAGTTTACTCCATATCAAAAATCACTCCATTCGGATAACTACAAAGAAAGTTATGCCTAAAATACCAAAGTATAAGCAAGCTATCAGGAAACTTCGCTACGGCGAGCCAAAAGTTCGCTGTGGCGAACTTTCCAGATAATAGAATTCTTCGACCTTTTTACAAAAGTTTGCCACGGAGAACTTTTATAGAAGCTAATTCCTTTGAGTTGGTCGCAGCGAACTAAAAAGAGTTGGCCACGACAAACTTTACGGTGTTTAAAACATTTCTTCCTCTCATTCTTTTCCCAGATTTTCTCACTTCCCTCTTATTCAATGAACAAATAACACACTTAAATCAATTCTTCTACTTCCATTTCAGCCCAGCACAACTCAAATAAATCACATCTATATTTAAACACTAAAAACCGATTCCTTACACAAGTTTTCTCTCACTACTGTATTTTCTTTTTACTATTCTCTATGCTTTCACTTCATTTAACTTCTTTCTATACTAAGATCTCACCAAATCCTATAAACGATTTCTGCACAACTTCATGCAATTAGTAACACACTTCCACTGCTCAATAATTTCAACTTATCTCTCTATCACTGTTACTGAATTAACTTTATACACAACTCATGCTTGTATTTAATCCCAATACTATCACAATATCAAAATCATTCACAAAGCTTAGAACTTAACATTTCACTTATCTTGCTTTAGTTCAAATTCTAGCAATCAAGTTCTCGGTGGATGAAGAACAACCCCAAATGAAGAACATGGAACTGCAGAAATTTCCTTACCTAAACATGTGCCTATGTAGGTTACTGCCAATTTGACACATCGCTCTATGCATGTGAGCCATTTGTCCTTCATGCAAGCTACCAAATGTCACCAACATGTCAAGCCATTTGTCACACAATGAATGATGTCACATGTCAATCTTTAATTGGTCCACATGTCACTCTAGGATTGGTCCAACTTTCAATATTCTTCCAAAAATTTACCAAAAATTTCAAAATAACACTAATAGTCTCTGAATAAAATTTCCATAATTTATTCGCATTTCATAATTTCATTTTATCCAGAAAAATGTCATGATTGCATGCTGTATGTGTCCAAAAATGCTTATACACAATAAGCAAATATTCAAATATGTAAAGCATAAAATGTACTAAATTTTCTTAATATTCTAACCCCTAATATGGGGTGTTACAATACTTATGGTTTATAACTCAATAAAGCCATAAAAATCGAAATTCATAACTCATTTCATCAATTCAGATTTTTCCTGAATATACCTTTGGGTCTACTGTTCATGATCAATCCGACCACGAAAATGAAATAATTTGTCAATACTTTCTTCTAGAAAATTTCTCTCCTATCTCTAAAGTTTCTAGTGACTCTAAGATCATTCAATTCGGTTTAGTACTCTGAAGGTTATACTCCAAATACTGTAGACTAAGCACATTAGAAATTCAGCTAATGCATGATCATGCTGTCAAGTTGTACAACTCATATCTCTCAATTCTAATATCCAAAAATTAGAAACTTTATATCAATTGAAAGCTAAGAGATTAAGCTACACAGTTTATGAAGAAACTTTTATCTGATTTGGCCTACATCAATACAATTTATTCGATAACTATAGGATATGATTTTTGTCTTGGATAGTGTTATAGCTTAAGCCAAGACTCAAATTCAAGCCAGATTTTGAAATTCTTAAAGATAGAATTAAAATTTTGTCTTCATGACAATGTAGCCTTACACCTCTAGTTTAGTCCCAATTAAGCATCATCTCATTTGGATAACTACATATCAAGTTATGCGTAAAACATAGAAACATAGTCAGTGAACATGTCACAGCTACAATCTCCAGCACTCATCTTCCAATTTTTCAGATTTTATAACATCCAACCTCATGCACGTAACACATCTTGTACAATGATCACCCTTTCTACTTCATTTAATCTTCATTATCAACTCCATTTCAACTCAATATCATTCACAAACAAATCAAAACCAAAAATCAAAACCAAAAAATCTTTCACATATATTCACGTTGAACATGAAAAATGTCCATTTTCACATAATCATTCAATGACAACCTGTAAGGATTAACATGATACTTACTTGATAAAACTCCAAAATCTTCAAAAACTACAAGAAGCCCTAACTCTCATGCACCCACGTACATCATCTTGAAGGTGATTTAAGTTAGGTTTTTCTTGAGGCAAAAGAAATAGATAACGAAGTTGGAGTAGCAAAAGGTAGATGAAAGCAAGATATAACTCTAGTGAAGATTTCGGTGAATCAAAAGTTCATGAAGGAAAAAGCTTGCAAAAGATGGTTTTGAAGAAAAGACTAAGTCAAAAGGTGACTTAGTCTATCAAGTATAAAAGAAAAGTGAAATGAGTCTGTTAAGTCAAGAAGACTTCACTTTTTCTATTGATTTTGATGAAAGTCAAACAATAATAATAATAAAAGTGTGTGAACTATTTTGATGAATTTGTTAAGTGCACAGATCAATATAAGTGGCACAATTCATCAAATCAAGATGATACTTAAGTACAAGCTGAATAAGATGAAGTGTCTAAGATGGATCAAACGAAGTGATTAAGTCTAACATGAATCAGACGAATGGATCAGACGAAGGGATCAGATGAATAGATCAGATGAATGGATGGATCAAACGAAGTGATGGATCAGATGAAGTGATTAAGTCTAGTTAGCTTCAACTTTACTCCATATGTCTCTAAAAGTTTCAATATCATCTTCTACAAATTCTAAAGTAATTTATAAAATTTTTCAATATCATTTATTCTTATTTCTATTTCCAATATCAATTCCGGTAATGTCCCACATTCTTGAAAATTTTTCCTAAAATTTACCAAAAATTTTAAATCACTAAATACATTCTCCAAATCAGTCTTTCACATATAAAACCCACAATTCTAAAAAAAATCACATTCTACATATATAAATCAATTATACCCGAAAAAATGTCAATGAATGCATGTACCAATATTTTCATGTGCAAAAATTCAATATTGACGTGTATGTGCATATTATGCATGAACATGAAATGCATTTTCTAGTATCTCAATAATCTCTCATATTTACTATTCTAACCTTAACATGGGTAACGGGGTGTTACACACGTCCTTAGGCAAAACATCCAAATTAAGCTCAAAGACCCAAAACATTTACTCAATTCCCATATTTTCCAAGACTATATATCATAACCAAAGATGAATAACTTTCAAAAGTCATAGTAAGAATTCAACATTCAATGCTTCTACTAATGATCAATCAACAAGTATCATCTTTGGAAACTGAGCAATCTAATGGTAGACTCAAAAAATTTGTTTAAGTAAAATATATCAATAAGTATACTCAGTACCATTCATGATCATGTCATTCCACAACTTTGTATATCATTTTATTTCTCCACCATTAATGTTCTCATGCAAAATCATGAATCAAAGGACTTTTTAGGGTTGTAATGTAGGCAAAGGTAAAGTGAGACGTATTTAGGTCAAGTAGCATGAAAGCTATTAAGCTAATGAAACAAAGCAACACTCATCAAACAATGGGTACCGTCAGCTATGACGAATGCAACATTTATATTTCACAACCCCATTTAACTCTCACACACCAACCACATGAAGCATATATCTACCTCATGTTCAACAGACTTAAATATCACATTCATTTCAACTCTAGGAAGATGCATTAATCATGAATATCTTTGCAAACTCATATGCACTTCTTCCTTGATAAATTTATTTAAAGAAAAAATTCCTTCTTTTTCTTTTTCTTTTTCTTTTTTGTCTTTCTTTCTTTTTCATTTTTTGTGCTTTTCTCTTTTTTTTTTCTTTCTTTTCCTTACAAAAGTTAAAATGAACTACATCAACATGAGAATTTCAATAATAAGACATAACAAAAACTCAACATAACTAACCCACAAATATGTACACCCCCACACTTAGAATTTTGTATATCCACAAACTCAACAATCTTAAATGTTTCACTAGCTTTATGGCTTGGATAAGACATTTGGTTAAGTATAAAGCATGTAATATGATTGATACAAAAAGAAAGGTATAAAGCTTAAAGGGGGGTTAACAAGGGAAAAATCATCTCAATAAGGTAGGTTATTTGGCTAATGTAGTTTATGAAAAACAAAGAATGCCTAATCATATTCATGTTAATGCATCAGATAAAAATATTTTCTCGAATAGACATTCAACACAAAATCGGGTTGTACATGTTATGAAGGTCATATATTATCAAAAGACAATGAGACCGATATGGATGTTTCAGTCTAATAAGATTCAAAATCTCACTGGCTTTGTCTACCACTAGTCACTGTTCTTCTAAATATAATGCACATCAACCAATCACAAGAGAAAAAGTACATGCCAAAGTTGCTATGAAATTCTCTAGTCAATTCATTCTCTACTCATGATTAAATAATCCTAGAAACAATAGAAAACGAGCAAATGTTTCTTTGATTGTTTTGTTCTTTCTCTCCATTTGATTGAAAAGAATAAACCAACAAAGAAACACACATGCATAAAAATTTGAAAATTTTAAAGCAAAGAAATTTACTTCCTTTGGGTTGCCTCCTAGGAAGTGCCTTTGTTTATGGTCACTTCCTCGACTCCTTTTTTCCCTCATGTGACAAAATTGTGATCTCCTAGTGGCACATGCGATTCCTCCACGTGAGGTTCTTCAGGATAGGGTGTTGGTTGATAATCGTTCCCATTTAGCTCCTTCCCTATCCTCAGACTTTCAATCTCAACTAAGTCCATGCACTCAGCAAATATTTCGAACATCTCTTCACCTTTTTCTTCCTCTTTTAGTTCCTTCAATCTCCTATGTAAAAGTGAAGAGATAGTTTCAAAAGTAATTACGGACTCAGTACTTACCTCTGAGCCAAATAATGTATCATATTCTGCTTCAAACTCTTCCTCAGCTTCTTCGACACAAGCAATTTGTTGAGGATTGACTTCAAAATTCTCAAGCTTCTCATTACTTTGTAAAGTTTCCACACAAACATCCATTGGGTAGACCTCAAGTTGATACAGCTGCTCCTCTTTACTTTGTGGTTCCAGATGATTGATACCTTCCTATCAAGGCAATACATCTTGCTGGAATTGCAGAGCACCTGTTCAATTTGTTGTACACTTCACTGAAACAGTTGTTGCATATTATGATGGAATTGTTGCATATCTTGTTGAATTTGAAAATTGATAGCAATCATAATATTAAGCATTTCTTCTAGAGATGTACCTGAGTTGTGTTGGCTCTCCGAATCTTGGGTGCTAGACCATTTAGTTTTTGGAAATTACGCTCAATCCTGCTGGATGTAGAGTATTCTGCTGTAATTGTAAAGTATTAGCATTCATAATATTAATAAACTCTTCCAAAGATGGGCTAGAGTCATGATAGGAAGTTTCTCTTCTGTATGAGAATTAGTGTGTGTCTTACAAACTATCATGGAAGTAATTCTGATAATTATCCCATCCATAACAAAAGTTAGGTTGATCACTCCAAACATTGTTATAGGATTGAGAATACGAGTTATAAAAGAAATTACCTCAGTCCATATCAATTTTTTTTCATAAACACGAAACAAAAAACTGAAAAGATCATGAAATAACTAAAAAGAAATCAATTATGAACAAATATATACAAAACACCAATTAAATCGCAAATAAAAACTAAAGCACCACGCTCCTCGACAACGATGCCAAAATTTACCGACATGTCGTAATGCTAGTCAAAATAAAATAACTAAACTAAAACTGTAGTAGTAGTGAGTCTAGGTCAATTCCATAAGGAGTGTTCGGTTAGCTTATTAAATGAAATTAATTGATGTTTAGGTAATGGGGGGTTTGGATTTTGGAATAAGAAAATAAAATAAAATAAAATAAACCTAATGAAAAAAAATTAGAGAAAACATGTGAAAAATGATAAAATTGGAGAATTTGGTAGGGATCTGATTCTTTGATTCAATCTTCACCTACACCTTAATTAAGCATAATTCATTGATATGTTGTTTTTTTTATCTCTCTTAGCAATTATTGGTCGTAGATTAACAACAAGCTTTATTAATCTTGATTTTTTCTTAGATCCTAGTTAATCATAAAGCACTCGTTAATCAACCCTAGCTATCAGAAAACCTAGAATAAACTCTCTAAGTTTATCCAGACAATCGCTTTACAAATCAGAAAAATAGACCAATCTAGGCAATAATCACACAAACTCAAATTATTTAACCTATGTTATGTTATCTCTAATGATTCGAAACCATTAGTAGCTACACATAAATCAGGAATATAACGATTACGTGTTGCATTCGATTCTAGTAATAGGTTTTCATGAAAAACGATTCAATAGAGCATTAAAATCATCATTATTCAATACCCAATCTAATAAATACAAGATAACATAATTAATTTTTAATGAGAGAGAGAAACAACAAAACAATAAAAAATACTGAACCTGGATCATTGACGTTGATGTCACCTCCAAATAGGCGTCAACGTTGCTCCATGGGTCTCTCCTTAAAAAAATTTTCAACCCCCATTAATAACCCTACTGAAGGCCCCTCTATCTCTTTACAATCTTAAACTTCTTCCTTAGTTACTATTCACAATTTGACAATTTAATATCAATGGACAACCTCATTACTCACACTTCACTCCTCTGCGTCTCTCTTCTCTTCTTTTCTACATGTGCCGCTCTTTTTGTTTGATTATGGTGCCAGCCTTTGTCGCTGTAGCTTGATATAACGAATTAACTTTAAGGTTTTTGGTTCACCCCTCCTATTCACGCCAAACCCTCCCCACTTGTGTTTAACGCAACGTATGCATTTTCTTTACATTATTGTGTATTTTACCACCTTGGACTGTCGTTTTGCATTTGGTCTTTCTCTTGGCTGCTTCTTTGTTTTCTTCTTTTAGACTAAATTTTCTAGATTTTCTTCTAGTCATACAAAAGCTATTTTGAAGAGCTTTTATTGTCTTCTTTTTGCTCTAATTCTCTTCTTTTTACTCCATGAAGACAAGTAAGTGTAATTCTTTGGAAAACGACTTGAATGTAGTGCTTTCGACTCGTTTTAATTTCTTTGCTTCCAATTGTACCTAAAATCATATATAAATTAAAGTATCTTAAGCATTTTCTTATCATTAATCGCTAAGTGCAAATAATTAAATGTATCAACAATTAAACACATATCACCCAAGCAACCTTACCTTGTTGGCAATGTTTACGAGTTTGTTAACATATTCTTTAATAGTTTCAAACTCCTTCATTCACTGCATCTTAAATTCTCCAACTAAGTTTAGTACTTGCATTCCCTTAATTCTCTCTAGACTTGCGGAAATTTGAGACTTCAAATGCTGATTTCATGGTAATGATTATGGTGAAGATCAATGATGAGACAATAACAAATAAGGAAGCTCTTGCCTTTGACTTTCTTATTTTTCTCTCCTTGTGATTCCTGATGTGTGCCATTGTTAGGTTGTCAATTAATGGAAGAACTTCGTGATCTTCTTCAGCTGCCTCTCAAAGATCATTTGCCTCTAAATGAGCCTCCATTCTTACTGCTCAGAGCTGATAATTTTCGCCATTGAACAAAAGTGGTGCCTGTGCTATAAATGGAGTTTCAAAATCCATTTCTTTGATGGATTGAAAGGTGTTTAGGATTTTTAGTGGAAAGGGTTCACTAAGATTCACTAACAAGTCCTTAAAAAAAAGGGCTCTAATACCACTTTGTAAGAGTTTAGTTAGGTAAAAGCTAAGGAATAAACAAAAATAGGAATAGATAAATTGCTAGAATTGAATCAAATTTTCATTGAAACAACAACAATTTAAATACAAAAAAATGTATTTGAACTTGAGAAATAGTATTAAGAATATCTCCTAATCTCTTATACTTGTAACATAATAAGCTAAATAGAAAACCAGAACTAAAAATCCAAACTGATTTGATCAAAGATATGTTAAACCAAAATAACAAAAATATGAAGAAAAATTTGTAGCTGATGCACATAATCAAACAATTACAAAATTAACTAAAAATATAGCTTGAGTGCGATTTCTGGATGCATAGTGTGTTCAACGAGGGCTAAAAGAGATTCAAGAGATGTAATTAAAGAAATGATAGGGAAAAGAAAAAGGGAGAGAAATTGGAGAGAAGTGAGTCAAGCATTCCATCTTCAACATTCTTCTCAAATCATGATTTTTTACTTCTAAACTCTCTAACTAATGGTGATTTTCTTTGCTTAACTTGATCTATTGATTTTATAACATGACAAATCGTTATGCTTTTGGGAGATAATTTAACTTCCTATCACGGTTTTCCTAAGCTAGAAGGCTGGAGCAATTACTTGGATTTTGCAGAGAAAATGGGAGAGGCTGTCTAAATCATATCCGTTGCACTTGTGGCAAACAATTCAACCCAATGCATTATCAGGCTCCATTACATTAAGGTTGGCAAATTGCTTGAATACCAAAGAATGAGAGCATCATATTCATCACACAGAGAGCATCATATTCATCACACAGTCCGCATCAAATTATTGAAACACTGCATTCTTTTTAAAGAGGAAATTAGAACATTCAAATGAAAGAAAGTAAACTCGATTTCTCATATTGCAAGAAAGAAAATGACTAGAAGTGCAGTGGGAGTAGGCTCTACCAACCTAGCTAACAGAACTGATCATTTAATAATAATAATCCTAATCATTTTCTCTTGGAATTTCCCACTTGAACTGCTCAATTATTTTCATAAAGTTCTGAGGTAATTACCTGAATTCTTTAGTGAATGGAAAAATATATATATCAATCCACTTTTTACTGTGTAAAAGTATTAAGGTACACACTCTCTGCTCATCAAAAGCGAATACATCCGACATTTAACAGTCTTATGCATACCACTTTCTCCAAGAATCTCACTTTCCTCCTCCGTCCCTCTCTGTCTCTTTAGTTGCTTGTTAATGGCCATAAGGGCCAAGGAACACAATAATGTCACCAAAATCTAACAGCCCTCTCGTGGTTTGATCTCTCTTTCTCCTATTTACATTACACAAACAGCAAAACCAAGGAGTCAAAGTCATGCTTCTCTTTGTCCTGTCTCTCCTCTGCTTACTCGCACCACCTTCTCAATCCACCACGATACTGGTTGACGGTGTTTCAGAGTGGCAAAACCCCATTGTTCATGTAGGAGACTCCATCAGTAAGTTCTTAAATGCCCAGGTCCTTGTTTCCTTTTAGTTTAGTTGTTTACTTGCTTGATTAGTTGGCTACTTACTAACATTCTTTATCTTTCTTCTTTTTCTTATCATCTCTTGCCAAGTATTCCAACACAAATATCACTACAACCTCTACATTTTCCAGAACCAAAGAGCCTTCAATCTCTGCAACTTCAGCCAAGCAACACTTCTCACCAAGCTCAACTCCACCTCTTACACGGTATCTCTCTCCTATTCTTAGCTTGAATTTGTATAATGTACGAAGGTAAAATGTCACAGCTTGTAATTTGTAAAGCCTGACAAAAAATTGATTAACTAAAAACTTGAGAAATGGGTCAAAATTCCAGATTTCTTTTTCTTGTTTTTTCCTAAACATGTTTGCCAGTTCTTTAATTACTCGGTCTCCAAGCTCCGAGCTTTTCGTTCTAGATAGTAACAAACATGACTAGAGAGGTACTCTGTTTCCTACGTATGTCTTCCAACTTTGTTTAAACTAATAATCATTTTCTTTTCTGAAACATGCGATGTATATCAATTTAGTGGCATCCATCACGCACTGGTGTTTTCTACTTCACGTTCCACAAGGGCTCTCTGAACTCCTGCAACAACCAACACTCTCTAAAGCTCGCCGTTAAGGTCTCTCCAGCACCAGAACTCTCTCTCCCACCAGTGGCTTCTCCAGTCCCACTACCTGGAGGCGCCTTGCCGTCTTCTCCTCCATACCCATGGCCCTTCCGTCCACGAGGAGCAACAGCTTCATCACCGGCCCCGGTTCCAACAAAGGTGGTGGCAGATATAGGAGGAGGAGGAGGGATGCCATTTATAAATAGTAACCCTGCTGTTCCTTTGCCCACCGATGAAATCGACTCAGCTACTATACGACCGTTGCCTGCCTCTAGCTGCCATCACCAGGTATTAATACAATGCCTCTCTTCTGACCATACAATTAAAGCTCAATTTTCATGTAATTACAGAAGTTGGCATGTTTTATCTATCTTTGAGGTGCTGTTCATAGATTGTGATTGGGTGGCAATGCAGGTGGCAGTGGGGTTACTTGGAATTTGCATGACTCTGCCTTGTGTGGTTTCGTTGCTGTTGTAAAAAGGAGTCAGAGTCAAACAATGGGCATCTGAGTGTCGCTTTAAGTTAGAAAATTAGGTTAAGTATGGGCCAAAAGCACAGTGCTTAATGAGTCTAAAGTCGCTTTAAAGGACGTAGCTAGGCTTAGTGCTCCTTTTCGCAGTACTTTGTAATCATTACCACTTCTTATGTTTTGCCCTTGCAATCAATTGCCACCTTTTTCTTTTTTTCCTCTTTATCAAATGTTGCCTCTTTTTACCGAGGGAAGGATACGAAGTCCCAAGATCAAGCAGTCCAGCTTTTGGGTAAAGCTAGACTTTAATCTTAATGAGATTGTAAGCATGCTGTGCGGGAAACAAAGATCACCAAACCTGGTGTCTGCAAGTCCACTTATCTACGTAAAATGTGTTTTATATGTAATAATGTATATACGGCCGCTTTTGCTTTTCTTATTGCTGGTAAGATAGACATTAAGACTCCTTTATAGTATTGTGCAAATTTTATCACATGTTTTTATTTTAATTAATTTTATAATTTCTTAACTAAATACTTTAGTTTGTAATTTTCATTGAAAACACGAACAGCACATCGATTTAGAAGAAGAGGAGATTATAATATGTTACAGGCTGACATCAATCATTTGAAACTTTTTTCTAATTTCTCAAATTTAAATCTTAGAGCCACCACAGATGTTCAATGCATGCTGGTACGGAGTTGCAGAAGCAGAATCCTCCTTTAAGTGTCAATCTTGACACCAAGAAGGTAGTGGCGGTGCTCTCTCTTTTATTCAGTATCCCTGACAGCGATCCCAGAGAGTAGATGTAGAAAGAGATGCTTTCTGCTCCCAGTGGGCATACAAAAGTATCTGAGACCACCATGTCATGGGTTGAAGTGGGATAGTGAGTGAGTGTAATCACCTTTAGCTATATATACGTGGGAATGGAATTCCAACTTTCTTTAAAGATCCGTGATGTTCCGCCAAGGAAGAAAACCTGTGAAACATTCCATTAATTGTTCTAGCCAACCTAGCAATGACTAGTTAAGAAGCAATGAATATATGCTTTTATCATGTACCCATCCATCACTTGGCTTCTTCTTTAGGATTAAGAAGCTCTTTTGATCTAACACCTCGAATGTTTCTGGCGTATCTGATTACGACATTCAAGTAAAGAAGAAGAAAACACAAAACAGCAAAGAGGAGTCTTAAGGGTTATGGAGCTGGAATTGGGACTCAAGATCACCCGTACCAGAGATGATGTCACCTCCTCCTCTGATCTTCGGATAACCAAGGACCAAAGTGGTCCTGTCTTCTTCTCTAGAGAAACTGACACCATGTTCATCCTTATTATACATCTTAAAGGTTGTTTCTTTTAACGTCTCTAATATTATTTATCTTGTGTTTGCTATTAGATTTTGTGATTAAATGTATGCAAATGCAGGCTTTAGAAAGGAGAATATTGATATAAAGATTAATGAAGACGGAAGTCAGATTGCAATTAGCGGTCAAAAACCAGTTGAGGAGCTGTTGTTGGTAGGGTGGATTATGCACAAAAAAGATGTAAAGTTGAGGGCATTCAAGAAGGTTTTCCGAATTCCTGAAGGTGTAATTTTGGATCGAGTCAGAGCCAAGTTTGATGTTGAAGAATCAGTATTGACAATTATCATGCCAAAATTGGCCAAAGGAATATGCGGGGCCGGGATTGAGGAGGTGAAGGAAGAGGAGTTTAATAGAGGGAAAGCTGAAGGTACTGAAGCTGTAGCTGACAGGGCTCGTGGGGAGCAAGCAGAACCGAAGACTGAAGAAGTGCAAAAAACTGGAGAAGTTTCTCAAATGGAGATTGACGGGGGGAAACCCGATGCAACAGAAGTTGTGGCATACAAATTTCCAAGCAACTGGGAAGGCAAGGCTGTAGAGAGAGAAGCAGAAAGCATAGGGACCAGCATTAAGAGTGAAGAAATTGACCAAACTGTGAAGCAGGAAGTTGGTCCCGAGGCAATAAAAGAAGTGTCTCGACCATTTCCTGAAAGTGACAAAGATAAAAGAGTTCAAGAGGAAAAACTCGAGGGCAAGAGGGCAAGAAATAAAGAAGAAAAAGAAAAGCTATTGGAAGCAAATATCAATGAAATATCAGACAAAAAGGAAGCTGAAGCACAAGTTATGCCAGAAAGAGGGCCAGGTTCGACAATACCTGAAAAACCTGCAGTTGAGAATAGCAGAGAGTTAGGAAAAGCTACTCCTGGAAATGCAGAATATCCTGCTACATCAGCTACATTTCGAGAAACTAGTATTATGGAAGCTGAGAAAGAAATTGAACAGCCAGAGAAATTTGAGCCAAGACCAGCTGAAGAAAATGAGTGCGAGAAACATCCTCATTTTGAAGGACATCCAAAGCAACAAAAATTACCGCAGAGAGGAAGTTCCCAAGAAGAAAAACCTGCAGGACAAATTGACGAACCGAAAAGCCTTGAATCTGATAAGGAAAAAGAGCAAGATGAAGCTCCACGTCCTTCTTGTCTACCAAAAGCAGATGACAACCGTGAGCAGGAAGCTGAGAATGAAATTAAAGAGGCAACCACGGACAGAGCAAACCTTGCCAAAGAAAGAGTTGACGAGAATGAATCTACAGAGGGGAAGCACAAAGATGGTAGTGTTTCGAAAAGATCAAAGCTGTGTCCTCCTCTTGTTTGTGCAGGCTCAGTCGTTCTGCTTTCCTTTGTAGTGCTGGTCATCAATATCATCAGAGACAAGAGAAAATAGATTGATGACTTTACCAGCTTCATTTCCAAGTTGGCTTTCACAACAATAAAGACTACCGCCATGGCAGCCTGCAACTGCTACACTTGGAGGGAATGCAATCCTATAAGCGTGATGCTTTGCTCAAGAATGTTGAATTTGATTAAAACAATATTAAATTTTCACAACTCTCGAACAAATTCTGGTTATTTTACCATGTTTAAAAGCTAGCTTCCAATTTAACTCTAAGAGAGGTGCTTTCACTGCCGAATTAATTAACTACATTCATTCATTGATATAAGTCAACAAGGAGTAGTAGACTGGATTTGATATTAATTTTTCTGGTAGATCAATCTGGCAATTTATGAAAATTAGATCCAGAGTAAACAAAAGTTAAAGATGGAAGCGAGGATTGATTCAATGCTCTAAAGCTGATGGGTAGACTGCAAAAGTTTTCAGTTTCATCCCAGATGCTAGAAACTACTTGCAAGGAAAAGGATAAAAAGAAATCCATTCCTCTATACAGTTTATACGGTTCAAGTGGTGCTATAAAAGCAAATCATTAATAGATAACTATAACCATGGAGGTAAAAAAACAAACAAACAAATGCCACAAGTAAAATTCTCTTTTCGTACATGACTTACTTGTGAACTATTTAAAAGCTAAACAGTTCTTGTACAGTCTCTCCTGCGCTTAACCAAAGACATTGTCCCAACTGCTTAAACACCTTTTAGGTCGACGTAATTGGGAGTTAAGCGCATACGTTATTTCTACAAACCAAACTATCATTAATAGTTTTAGTGTGAACCAAATCGAATAGAGAACTACACGCATGAGCCACGTAATTCAAGAAAATCTAATTGTACAAACACTAAAAAAATGGATGCTATATGATCTCCTAGTTCTATCACAAATGTAAAGGTTTCTCTCGTATCTAATTTCTGTGAGAGAAAGGAAAACGCTTGCTTGTTCTTGTAAAAGAGACAAATGACTTGGGGAGAAACGTCGCCTGCACGAAACGGCTGGTTTAAGACGAAAGCCTTTGCTTAAAGGTACCATGTTCTGGTTCTGCAATTTATAAGGAGCCTCCAAGTTGGTGAGAATTGTGAACACCAAGGAAAGCATCGGCTTTAAAACTTTAGCCGCTACTCATTGACCATTATTAAATTGAATGCTAATCCTTTCGAACTTGGTCCTTCCTCAATGGCGATGCATCAAGAGGCTGAAGAATCTTTATGGTTGTAGAGAGGTCCTTTTCCTAGTCGCTTTCCGCTGCCAACGCTTATAACTCAAACAGACACGAAATAGCTTTTTGCAATTAAGGCCTAGTAGTAACGACAGCTAACCAGGTGGCCGTTAGGAGGCCCACTAATTTGGCCAGCTGCCTGTATGCGTGGAAACTGCAGGCCAGTAATAATGTGCTCAGCGTACGACACTCCTGATGTTATGTTTCACCAGTCGTCTGCTCTGCAAAATGTTGATGGTTAAGAAAAATGGGTAATTCGATATAAAAAAAATGAAGGATGATTATTAAATAGTTAAATTCTTCCAGGCCAGCTGTTCACATTGAAGAAACGTTGCCTTGCTATGGGCAGAGGCCTCCTGAAATGTTTTTCGTGTCTGCCTATTATGAATTCCCATCATTGATTGCAGCAATATAACAGCTTGGATGTATTAACAAGGCAAAACAAAGGACACCATAGAACATGAAATAGATTGGATTTTTGTCAGACATCTTTCTTATGGTAATGTCTGCTGGAAAGATGGTAATTTCATGTTTGCTAAGAACGAAAAAAGATAAATATGTTGGTGGGCGAGAATGACAAGGGGGCCACAAATATAGAACCAAAAGGTTTCGACAAGAAATAAATATGAGAAAATAGCAAGAGTTGAGATCCAAAGAGTCACCAACTGGAGATTCAAGCTGGTAAATTTGTTGTAATGAGTGTTACCTGTCAACAAGATTAAAAAAAACGCATCTAGCCCAAAATATACACCGGGTTATTATACTTATGACCCACCTGAAAAATGCACAGCACATTTATCCTAATTTAATTGTGAAGAGTCACAATGTAGCAAGACCATTCTCATGGGCATTTCTATTTTCTATCGTAAAGCATCAAGGTTTCCAACATACTGAAAAGCAAATGGTTGAATTCAAGGTTTGTAGAGGTCAAGGTTAGGAGAGATTAGACCATCTACAAGATGACATACATAATAAAATAATAATCAAGAAACCAAAATTTCAAACATTCAACTGAGAACCGCCAAAATTTTCCAAGGACTTCAACTCAGACCAAATCAACGTCAGCAACAACATGAAGGCACATAAGTGACAAGTTGAGAACCCGAAGAATTCCAAAAAAAAAAAAAAAAGGATCTGGTACGCCCGAGAATAAATTCGCAAAGGGGCAAATAAAAAAGGGAAGTTGAACCTGTATGTCAAAAGCAAACTGGAGATTAACAATTTACGTAAGCAGAATCTCTTCTCCTCATGCGGGAATTCGTCAGATATCAGTAATAAAGATCGAAGTTAGATGAGCCATGCCATTCTTTGACTAATTGTCTGGTTAATAAAAGAAAATATAGAAAATCTGTGGATAAACAAGAACCCATCTCTGTCCCATCCCACGTAGACAGTGAAAGCTGACAATCAGGTACTAACCAGACCAATCAAAAGATGCAACATTCCCCGGTTAATTATTCACTTCCAGATTGAGATAAGATCAGGTGGATACAGAAATTCAATATCAATCGAGATGAGAATTAACTTTAAATCTTACGAGAAGCTGCCAACTCTGTCCCAAGAACAGGATAAAAATGAGCGCACACGGGATATATGATCAGAAGATGAACAGAAGATGAGACAAAAATGAGGGTTTCTGATTTCCCATTCACAGCCATCTATTATCAGAAATTCCAAACAGACCAATCTAAGGAGCAGCATTTACATTCTATTCCTCGAATTGCAGTTGCAATGGAAACCAAAATATATGCTGACCAAAAAAATTGAAACATCCGTCCCCTCTAAAAACACAACTGCATAGGGACACAAGGAACAAAATAAGCATCAAAAGCAAGAACACAAAAATCAGCTAAAACAGCAAGATGTAATTTACTCGGAATTTTCAATTATACAAAAGAGCAACACCAGCTGAAGAACAGCATCCCGGATTCTGGAAAGTCCCCAGTTTCCAAAGAACCTACGTTTTCTTTATACAATATATATTGCTGATAAATACATGAAAACTTGTGCTTCCTTACCCTTTTATTCTTGAACCATCACCCATATCTTCAAAGTCCCAAATTCAAGCCGAGACGACAACTCTTTAATAATCTCAATCATTATGATTGGCTCGACCAAGAGAAACCAGGCCTTCAGTTCGGCTATGAACAATTCTATGAAACGCCTCTCTCACTTGCCTCTCCAACGGGTCCAAACCCTCCTTTATTCCCTCACAGATCAGTCTGAGCTCCTGCGCGCTTTGCCGCACCTCTCTCTCCTTCTCCTCCGTCAATGGAAAATGAGCTGTGTCAGTCAATTCACCCATCAACCTCGTCGATTTATCCATCAGATGAATCTCCCTCAACAGCCCACTCGCGTTCCTCCTATCCCTCTTCCTCGACTCCTCCAAAATCTTATCGTGCAAAGACAATATGGGAGCAGCCCAAGTAAAGTTTCTGGGAATTGAAAAGTGAACATGTAAACCCCTGTCCTGGCAGGGAATCGCCGCCACGAGAACCCACATTACGAATAACAGTATCGAGCTCATGGTATAAACTGCCACCGCTATCCCATTAGACGCGACGATATCATTAGCTCTCGGAGCCACCAAATTGTTGGCAATTGCTTGAAGCTGTTTGGCCGCAGACCACGACCGTGAGACGCTCCATGAAAACGACCTAAAATGCCCCAGGTTTCGCTGGTGCTGGTCTCTTGCAGACGGGTTTTGCCGTCCAAAGGAACGATTCCTGTGCGCCATACCTGTAGTGGACTCCCTCTCGTCCAGCATCGAAATCGACAAATCAACCAACGCTTTCTTGGCGCGACGAAACTGGCCTTCGCCGAGAAACCTCTGATTATCCAACGCGCAGAGGACAATATCAAGAAGCTTCATCCACTCTCTGATCTGCTCGATACCGTCGCGAATCGCATTACACACATCCAGAGCCTTGACGCTGCGTTCGAAGAAGTCGTGAACCATACGATCCAAGGGCTGGCGATAAACGAGAGACCTGTTATTCAGTATGATAAGCCTGAACTCCTCCTGGCAACAAAGGAAAGCATCAAGAAGCTTCCTGATCCAAGGGAGTGAGAGCAGCTCCTGCATGCCCACAACCGACAGGTCGGTGAATCTGTCGGAGACCTGTTTCTGGAAGGCTTCGAGCTCCAAGTCGAGGCTCGAAGGCTCGTGGGTCTCACCCATGGCATGTACCTGCTCACGCCTGAGGCTGAGGAGTGATCGACCGAACGCCGCGACCGCCGACCCTTGGTAATCTGGCGTTGCTGGCATTATCAAACAACAATCGGAACAAATACGGGGAGGGAAAGAGATAGGAGAAGAGACATTGATTGTTGAGAAACCCTAGAGGGAGAGGGGATTATATCTAAAAAGAAACTGATAAAGCGGGGATAAATTAAGTCCAAAATTTTACCGTTACTCAATTTTTCACTTCAAAAGAAAACGCTAGTTACTTTAGACGTCTTATACGCACACACATTGGACGCGCTGTAGTTGGAGGACTTTTATGGAAAGCCAAGAGATCAACTGAGGCGAGGTCCACTTTCTCGTTAGGAATGGATCAACGCCGTCGAATTAGAATCGTTTGATGGGAACGTAAATGATGATATTGCATGTCACTGTTGGGTCGTGTACACGAGGTGGAGAGTCTAAACAGCTGGGTCTTCGTTGGCGCGTAAAACTGCAGATAGACTCAGTCCAGTGTATATATATATATAGAATAAATATAGCATACTCGCCTCGCTAAGTATCTTTTATATTATATTTATTAGTTTAAATTATGATTTGATTTGATTGAACAACAAACAAGGCCATAGGAAAGGGAACGTGTTGAATAGAGAAATTGGAATGTGGGATTTTGATTATGCTGCACCAGAATTGTGGGTCAAACCAAAGACGTGATTTTAACAAGAGATATGGTTTTTATTTTTTTTTTATTTCTCTTCTCATAAGAAAAAGGAAAAGTTACACCATTGAATGTTGAGCTGTTTGGTTTGAGTTTCTTCGGACACTGCAGAGTGAGTCTGAGCGTGAGACGGCTCTTCAATTAAGCGGATAGGGCAGTTAAGCTAATCTAGGGAACTTACTTACGATTTCACGTGTGGGTTTTGGTGGTTTCGAGTCCCCGACAAGTACAATCACCACAGGTCAATCCGTTTGATATTGTTAATTAATTACACATCCTAATATCCTATTCTTGCATAACATTGGGATTCTTGAAGTGAAAAAGCTGCAGACTTGGTTAGTGGGGATGTCCTTTGGAATTCCAAATACAAATTTGTTGGACTCGAGAAGATCGCAGTGTGGGGCTTTTCCTTCTCCTCTAAGAAAGAAGAAAGGTAAATCTCAAACTTCTTACTAACTGTAGCTTTATTAATCACAGATCAAACCATTTGCTTACCTATTCTTTGGTGAAAAATAAGCAATTAAGTAGTGGTCCCGAAAGAAATGGACCCACCCACGTCCAATGTACACTTTTGCCTCTCTCACACTTCTCCTTTAAAAATTGCATTCAAGTTTAAGACAGGGATGTGTCGATCCAAGAAGCAAGCAACCATGATTCGTTATTTGATGGTTTATTTAAAATTAAAAATTATAAAAAATTAAAAACAACTATTGACTCATTGATATAGATATATGTAAAATTGGATGTGAAGAGTAAGGCTAAGGCCACACCGTCGAATCATTTGAGCATTATTATTAGCATTATTTGGTCACCGTGTTTGGAGGACGACGTGTATGCCTCGATCAGGTCATATTGCTATTGGAAGGCATGCTGTGCCCTGTGGGAACCTCTGCATTTAATGCTGACTAGCGTCCCGGCTCATCAACCAATCTCGTCTATTTCTACCAAGAAAGTTGATAACTTTCTGTGTCAATTGCAACTGAACCATACAATAAGGTGAAATTTCAGATCAATAAGTTCCACTCTTCCACAATCTGGTGTGCTTATGCATGCAGAAATTTGGAAAGTGGCTATTATTTGAAGAGATTGATCACAGGATGCGATATGAGGTGCATAAATGAGATGGGTGATCATTAGTTAGTGAAGGTATCGTATGATAGGCATCTGTAAATGGTAGCTGAGTGAGCTGTTGATTGGGCTCTTGCTGTCAGAAGATGGGACCCCGTTTTTCTGGTCTTCAAACATCACCAACCTAACATGATAAAGGAGCAGTCTGGATCTTTCATCGTCCGCCTTTGCAGTAGTCTTAAATTGGACTGGGAACTGAACGTTTACTCAAAATTACCCTTCTGAAACTAAACTTTTAATGAAAAATACCCTTTCGAAACTAAACTTTGACATACAAGATTACCATAAGGAGTTAATATGAATTTTACTAAGAATTACTTCCCTTAATCTGAATTCGCATCATCGTTTGCTTGAAATTTACAAATTGGATTGGTATGTTTCACAAGATAACCATGGAGGAGAAGGTTGAAAGGACTAGGGAATCTTCCAAGCATGCAGCTCAACACCATAAAGTTGGATTGACTTAGCTCTTAACTTACTTCATTTTCCAGGCAGATACAGGGCAAAGGAAACGCAAAGTTTAAGGTGGTTTAAACTACACACCCACTATTATTTGACAAAAGGGCCAAGGGCAGGAGAGTTGACAACATTAAATATTTAGAACTGTGACATCCACATTCTGTAAGATCAGCTGTAAAACTTATTAAACAAAACAGAACAACCCATGTGCAGACCTCAACTTCGATGTTCAGGACCAGAAGTGAAGTAGATGCTCTTTTCTTTTTTCCCAGAAACTAATGCAGGCGTGAATCTTACATTGACTTTCTTCCTGGAATCATTCAAGATTTGTGACCTTTGACACGTGACTAAAGCTTGTTGCTGGCAAGTTTGACGTCCTCTTGTTGGCGGCTGTTTGAAATAACTGCTTCACATAGGAATGATAGACTGCAAATTTCAAAATCTTCTGATGCACAAAAATATTATGACAGATGAGTGAGAGGACAGTTACCACAAGGGTATACTTCATTCATGAAGCCCTCAGCATATTCATCAAACCATCTTTAATTCAACATCCGCCACAAATATGCTGCCTGAATCACACCACCCACCCAAGACATCCTTACTTGAGCTCTGCAGAAAGGATCAACATGCAGACCTGTGAGATTTAAGGGATCACCTACTTTCACATAATCAATTTCTTAAATTAATCAGAAAATTTAGCTTATTTCAATCTGATAATGTATTCAGAATCAACAGGCTACAGTGTTCCAAACTGAGAATTCCCACTTATAAATTCTATACAAAAGCAAGTAATAATCAATAAATATCAGCAGCATATGATGATCATATTATTGGAATTTTGCTACGTTTCCAAAAGAATAACCATAACTAACTACTGGATTCTCATCATAACTTAATATTATTACAAATTCACATTGCAACAGAAATTAAAAGTCAACAATCAAGAGAGAGAAAGGGACAGAGCTAGTGTTTAACACGTGGTTTCTAGTTCAGAGCCAGCTTTCATCCGACTTTTTGATTAAACTATGTACATTAGCCCATTGAACCTCATCATACTTTTTGACGTACAAAACACACAAGTATAACCAATACTAATGGGCAAATGCCCGCATGATAGCATATATGAAATTTCAGTACATAATACCTTACTGAACCCGAGCCAGTTTGAATCTCCTCTAAATGAGAAAGCCTTATTCTTCTCTTTCCACTGCCCGCAAAATACCTGCAAGTATAATCGTGATTCTATTGCGTTCATCATGTCATTACAAGGTTTTAAGGAATTCTTACATGGTAAATCAATTTTCATCCACATGCCATCTGTTCAAATAAAAATATAATAGAGAATCCTGAGACATTAGAAAAACTGGTAACTGAATTATTAATCCAAAATTGTTGGATCAAACTAAAGCTAGCCTTTAGAGTTTTATGTTGTTATTATATATAGGAATACTATGATATTACTTTCTATATAGAATAGGTTAGGTGTCATATTTCAAAATATCAGTAGGAGTAGGTATTGCCCTGCCATTAATAATAAGTCTTTCTATTTTCTCCCAACAAATCTTGGAGAGAAGAAAACTAGAGCATTGATGTACAGTTTCATTGCCACCATCTTGTTTCATCTTGATTTTGTTATGTTCTTTTTTTTGTTGTTAACATTTTTGGTCCAATTTGTCATCAAGATTTTGGTTGGTTAGCTTCAAAGACTTTCATATTAAATTGATAAAGTAATAATGTTACCTTAGATATTGACTTCACTAGTGCATGTTGAAGAATTAAGCTACGATTGCTCATCTCAAAAAAATTCTTCCAATTGAAAGGAGTGGTATAGTGTTATTTACTTTTATGGAAGTTTCTATCCTAAGATCATTTCACTAATGATACAAGCTTGTATGGTGTTCATAAAACTCTTGGAAGGATGTGAAGAGTCATATGAAAGTTTTACTTTTCACATGGATTGGCAAGAATTATTTGGGTTTAGAGTAGATATTGCTTGTAACAAATTGAATATAAAACATTATTATGTTATTTATCCTACATAGGACTATCGCTATATTACTTCCTACATTTTAATAGGATAGCAAAATTATTATAATAAAGTATTAATCTAATTAATTCTGCAACTGACAAAACTTCAAGAAGAACGAAAAATTAAGTTATGAGCTTCTAGACCAATCACCTCATAATCAACCCCTTGCACATAGATGTAATCGGGACAAAGAGATGAGAATGCAAGCCCAGTAATCTGCAGGCCAATGAAAGAAAAATAAAGATGTAACATGAAAACCCAAATAGCATGCATGGAATTTTGGTGAAGTGTTACCAGAAAATAAGCTTTACAGGATCTCATCAAAAGGTCAAACGGAAATTACAAACTTCACATTTTGCAACTTTTCCAAAATCATATTTAGGCTTCCCAATACATTTAACGCAAAAGCTACTTAAACGCACCCAAGAACATATGCATTAACAGTCATAACCTTAGCTTGCTCCAATGAATATGTTTTACACCAAGTTGTCAACAATATCCACATCAGGTGGTACTAGTCACCATTAGAAGTATCCCACTTATCATTACAACCTACATTCTTTAAATTTACCAAAATTATTTAGTAGTACTGATCGATAAATCAAAGTCCAGAACTATTTCAGTTTTCCAGCTTCAAATGCATGTACATTTTTCTAAATGCATTTCCTGTTTTCCTTTTATCTTTGTTTACACTCACTAGAGACACTTTCCAGCTACACTTCATATCATCTCGATTTTCTTTCAGCTTTTTTCACAGAGAACTAATTTCCTTTGTCCCTAAGAATGTTTGTATTGCTGATGTCAATTGTATAATACACTGGTGAAACCAAATCACCATGTTCAAATGCCTATGGGAATATTATTACTAGTTTTTAAGTCAAAAAGATAAGAACTAGTGAATGCTTACAACAGTCTCAACTGAAAAGAGAGGCATTTTTATCAACTACCTTGAGATTGTATTCCCATATTTCTTTCTGTTCGTAAAGTGTGAATTGGGGAGAAAGGAGATGGTGTGATGAGTGAGGCTGCAGATTAACTAACCTCATACTTTGAACAATTTATCCATCTTGAAACTGCTGCCCATCTACATTCAAGAACAAAAACTAGTTATGTCTCATTATTCTAAAAAATCTCATTCAATTCATGCTTTATGTACTTATGCAAGAAGAATGCGAAGAAACCATAAGGGAACTTCAAATAGGTGATTCTTCTAGAATAATCACTATTTTCTGATGCATCTAATTATGAGAACAGATATTCCGATGACTAAGCAATCTATTATCCATAAATCACTGCTCAGAACAGTATAAACCTGCGAGGATCATATATGGTCACAGTGCGATCAGCTCCACCAACTGCAATATTACCCGTTGATGAACTGCAGACAGCATACAAAATATCGCCAACAGAACCACATATGCGACGTACGCAACCACCACTTTCTTTCATCCTTAAGTCCCAAATCGTTAACTGCACTAATTGAAAAAGACTAACAAATGTACATAATAAATCAGAAATAAGAGAAATATAAAAATACGCAAAATTTTACCTGGCATCCTTCAGTGACAGCTAACAGAGAATTCTCTTCTCCGTGATTCAAATTCTGTAAAAAGTTCAACGACGATGGATACCAGAGTCTGCATTTTATATATGTATGTAAGCATCCTTCTTTATTTACCTATTGAAGTATCTCAAGATAAACAAATGTGATGACTAGAAAGTTGTTCCTCTTCATCTTTGTTGTTTGATAGTTATTTCTTATTTTACTCCTTGAGATAGATTTCACTCGATTCAAATGGATTCTAAAAAAATAGTAGTTTCCTATATTTCTTTTAATTTAGGGTAAAAGACATAGACCTCCCATGTAGTTCAAAAAATTTTAGAAAAATCTCCCTATCTTTAAAATTTTTGAAAAAGTCATAATTTTCAGTTTTCTAAAAAAACTCTGTAAACTTCGGTTAAAAAATAACAACAAAACACACGTAGTATGGACTTCAAACATTAACTAATTAAATATCACTAATATGATAACCCAACTCCACTTATAAATCTGACCAAAAACAAATTAAATTTGATTAAATTAATGATTAAAAATAATTATAATAAATTATTTCTTTGTGACATAATTAATTATTTCGGTTAGAGTTTAAGATATTGATAGTTGTAGTTTATATTATGTTTTGGTAGGTGTTTATAAGTGTTGATTAGATGATTATTACTTGTTTAGGCTTAGAATTATGTTCATGCGATTGTTTGTTTATGTTTTTACGTGCTATATGGTTTAAGGCATGATGTTAGACCTTAATCTTGTGTTTTTAAGATGTTTTGATGTGTTTGTCAGTGAATGAACCCAGATAAATGATGATTGAGGGAAGTCGGAGCATACTTGGTGTAAAAGGCTGGGTCACGATCGTGACAGAAGACTCCTCCCTAATGTCACAATCGTGTGTGGAGTGTCATGATTGTGACAAAAGGGTTTTATCCAATCATGCATACAGAAGGTTTTTATGTTGTGCATACAGTAATCTCTCTACATTGCCCCTTCGCCATATCCACCTAAGATTTCATTCCCCCAATGATTAATAAAGAACAAATTGGATACACATTTTGCAAATTTCATGGAGAAGTTAAAAACTTTGCAAATTAATCTATCTTTTGTGGAGGCATTGACAAAGTTTCTTAAAGGCATATTAACAAAAAAGCGGACTTGGAAAGAGAATCAAACAATCGCACTAATTGAAAGCTGTAGCTCTATTATCACCAATCACATGCCTTCGAAGCTGAAAGACCCTGGAAGCTTTACAATACCCTATGTGGTTGGTGAGTTAGAATTTGCAAAGTATTTATGCAACTTAGGCGCAACTATAAATCTGATGCCTTTGTCGACCTTTAGGAAATTAAGGCTCGGCGATGTCAAGCCAATTTTGATGCGTATTCAATTGGCAGATTGATCCATAAAGAAATCATTTGGCGTGGTAGAGGGTGTTATGGTAAAGGTGAACAAGTTTATTATTCCTATGGATTTCGTCATATTAGATTTCGAAGAGGATAAGAACTGTCTACTAATTCTTGAATGACCCTTCATAAACACAGGGAAAACACCGATAGATGTTTATGAAGACAAATTGCTTCTTCGGATTGGTAATGGGCAAGTGGAGTTTAGCATGAACAAAGACTTGAAACATTCGAAAGAAAGTAGCTCATGAAAATATACATAATGGATGAGTATATAAGAGCGCAAGAGATAGGTTACTTTGAAGAAGTCAGCTATAAGGAACAGGTGACAAATGATATAGAGTTTGAGGAATATTTAGAAATCCCTGTTCAAGAAGCTGAAGTGGAAGAGTGGATGATGGCGATTGCAAAAGAAGACGAGCAATTCACTTTCTTACAACACAAACTATTTGATTTCGTCGAAGATTCAGGGGATTTTATCATGCCCGATTATGTTGATAGTTTGTTATCAAGAAAGGCATTACTAAAGTTGGATTTCTTAATTTGATTCATCCTACCCTTTTTAGCATCTCAACACATATAGCTTATGTACAAGCTATTAAACTGAAAGTGATCGAAAAGGGTGGTAGCAAGCCACTCCTAATTAATCCCGATTGAGTTTTGAAGAATGCAAGGTTAAGCTAATGACCATAACTTAGCATGTTTGGGTAGTTAGATTGCAAATGTTGTATAGTTAGGTTTGTTTTGAATTCTAGAATTAAGTTTTTCTTTCTGTCTTTCTTTATTACATTGATTTGATTGATGTGGATGGCTAAACTATGTGGTGTTGAAGAAAATATAAGATAGGGAAGAAAGTTCAGAGGTTACATAAGGAAAAAATGACAAACAGGATAAGGGTATCAAAAATTACAGTGTTACGATCGTGACATATATGTATAGGCAAAATACCTTCTGTGCACAGTCGTGACTCAAGTAAAATGCCCACTATCACAATCGTGCACCCATTGTCACAATTGTGACCCAAGTTATAACGTCCACTGTCAACAATCGTGTACCCATGGTCACGATCGTGATAGACATCTTGAATTGCTAGAACAAGGAAATTTCAAGCCATTTTTCCCATTTTATCCCTCCTTTAACCCTAATATTCATTCTTCTCCCCATTTTGCTCACATTTCACTTCTCTCTCTAGGTTTAGCCACCACCAACTCTCTCTCACTTCTCTCTACACTCATCTTCTTCATTGTTCTTTTACATCTTTCACTCAAAATCTGCCCATCTCTACTCATATTTCATATTTTACACACAATTCTTACAATCTTTGAGGTGATTCCCACAAGATTTGGTGTAATTTTCTAATTCGAGAGCTCCATGTGTGAAAACGTGGGTTACTATAAAAGGCCCACTCCATCTTGATTTAAGCTTTCCCAGAAATAGCTTCAACCTCAAATTGTACAACACTGCGTCTCCCATCTTGAACTCCTTGATATGAGAATCGTGTCATTTCTTCACCTTCTTCTCGTAATGTTTGGCATTCTCATACGCATTGAAGCAAAACTCCTCGAGTTAATTCAGTTACAATTTCTCACCCGCCCGCTTCCAATCAAAATTTAAAGCTTTCATTGCCCAATATGCTTTATAATCGAGTTACACAGGCAAATGACAAACTTTACCATACATAGTCTAAATGAAGTCGTCCCAATTGGAGTTTTACAGGCAGCTTGACAAACCTATAAGGCGTCATCCAGCTTTAACACCTAATCCTTTCTTGAACCATTCACTGTCTTCTCCAATATTCGTTTGAGCTCATAGTTTACAACCTCCATTTGGCCACTTGTTTGAGGGTGGTATGGAGTGGCAACACGATGGTAGACTCCGTATCTTTTAAAGAGAACATCAAAAGATTTATTACAAAAATGTGCTCCTCCATCGATTATAATTGTCCTTGGCACTTTGAATAGGTTGAATAACCATTTAATAAATTTCAGCACAACTTCTATAATTTGATGGAGTTGTCAAAGCCTCGGCCCATTTTGATATGTAGTCCACTTCTGCTAAAATGTGTGTGTTTCCATGGAGAATGAGATGAGACCCATGAAGTCTAGTTCCTACACATCCAAGACTTCAACTTCTAAGATATTAGATAAGGGCATCTCACTCTTTGGCACCTATCATACACTGTCACCAATGCCTAAGCATCTTTAAACAGATGCGGTCAATATAATCGACATTCAAGTACTTGAATCATTGCCTTGTTCGTGCCATAATGTCTAGCATATAGAGCTTCGTGACATTGCATCAATATGTCCAATATCTCCTCCTCCGTAACACCCCTTCTTATTATTCCATTAGCAGATGTTCGATATAAGATCAGATCATCCCATAAGTAACGAGTACACTCGTACCAAAATCGCTCCCTCTGTTGATATGATAACTCAGAAAGGAGCTTACTGCCGGTGACAAAATTTGCTATATCAGCGAACCATGGTGTTACTGTGATGTCAAGTAACATCAGGGTTTCATTGGGCAATCGCTCAATTTCCCCTCCATGATGTGATAAGTGGTCTACTATCACATTCTCGACTCCCTTTTTTGTCTCGTATTTCGATGTCGAGTTCTTGTAGTAGTACTAGTAGTATTCATCGAACAAGTCTCAATTTTGTGTCCTTGGTAAAAAGATATTTAAGTGCAACGTGATCGATAAAAATGATCACCTTAGAGCCTAAGAGGTACAATCGAAACTTGTCACATGCATATACCACCGCTAGTAATTCCTTCTCAATAGTGGTGTAGTTCAGTTAGGGTCGTTGACTTCTTGCTTGCATAATATAATATTGCATGCAACTTTTTGCACTTTCTTTGACCCAACATGCAACTGATAGAACTCTAGTCTTAGAATAGTAGAGATTTACTGCATTATTGAAATATAACCGTAATGTATATATCATTATAGTGGGGATGTATAGTATTCCTCACTATCCAAAGCAGAATTGCTCCTCCGAAGGTTTGATTGCCCTTCTGTCACAAGTTTTTCTCTCTTTCTGCCTACCTCTCTCCTGCTCACTTCCCCCTACATAAACCCCCCTCTTCAGAGACATTCTGTTACACCTAACTAATTAGCCACATCAGCTATTAACTAACTCCCCCCTGGCCCATTGTTCTCCCTCCTGGAATACACTTTTCATTCTAACGGTTTATTCTCTTTTCTATTGTCCCTCCCATTGTCTAAATCACTCTCTCCCCCATAGACCCTATCAGCAACCAACAGCTTGGTCGTTAGAATCTCACATGACTTTGAATGAGAATGTCCAATTTTGGTGAAGATAAAATTAATGTTAATGTCAGTTTGTTAAATGCTGATGCACAATTTCCATCAAAATTAAAAGGCACTTCCTTGACTAACAAGTTTGTTAGAGGTCTAGCAATCATAAAGAAGTCCTTGATAAAACGGCAATAAAATCCTACATGACTTAAGAATGTTCATACATCTTTAACATTAATGGGTGGTGAAAGCTTCTCTATGACCTCTGTCTTCGCTCTGTCCACTTTAATTCCTTGGTGCAATATTTTATGTCCTAGCACTACTGCCTCATGCACTATAAAGTGACACTTCTCCTCATTCAAAACTAGATGTGATTTTTCACATCTTTGAAGTACTCTGTCCAAATTAATCAAGCGTTGTGCAACGAGTCTCCAAAGACCAAAAAATTGCCCATAAAAACTTCCATTATGTCCTTGATCATATCCGCAAAGATAGACATTATGCAAATTTGAAATGTAGCTAGAGTATTGCATAACCCGAAGGACATCCATCTATACGCAAATGTACTATAAGGACACGTAAAGGTGGTCTTTTCTTGCTATACAAATTTGGTTACATCCCGAGTAACCATCTAGGACGCAGTGGAAAGAATGATCACCCACCTTTTCCATCATTTGATGTACAAATGGGAGAGGAACATGATCCTTTTTAGTGACCTTGTTGAGTTTGCAATGGGCAATGCAAACTCTTTACCTTGTAACGGTTCTTGTGGAGATCAACTCTCCGCTTTCACTCTCCATGACGGTCATACCGCCCTTCTTCGATACGCATTACACCGAGCTAACCCATTTGCTATCTGATATTGGGTATATGATACCCAAGTCAAAGAGCTTCACTACTTTCCTTTTGACCACTTCCTTCATGTGAGGGTTCGACCTGCGTTGACGTTCCCCCACTGCTCTACTCCCTTCTTTGAGGTTTATCTTATGCATACAAACATCTGGGTTTATACCTTGAATGTCAAATATTTGTCACCCCATGGCCTTAATCTCTTCTTAATAACTACTACCACCTTATCCCCTTATTTCCTACTCAATTGATTGGAAATAATGATGGGCAGAGTTTAACCTTCACCTAAAAATATATATCTAAGGTGTTCGAGTAAAAGGTTAAGCTCTAGAGTTGGTGGTTTCTCCGTGGAGGGTAGTATGGGTGCTTCAGTTCTTACTAATACTTCTTAATGTCTCTGAACAACCGACTCCTCCATTTCCGTGTCTGCCTCAAACTCTGCTTTGTTCACCCTCTTAACTTCATTGTCTATCTCAACTTACGAAGATCTAATTTCTTCAACGTAGCTCTCTTCTTGTTCTTGAACACTTTCATCCTTAAAATCAATCTTCATGCAAGTGCTACTTTCTTTCGAATTTTCCAAGGCCTTGTTCATATTGAACTCTACTTGATTTTCACCAACCCAAAGTGTTAATTTTCCTTCATGAATGTCTATCAATGCTCTTCTTATGTTCATAAAAGGTCGTCCAATAATTAATGGACAGTTCTTATCCTTTCCGAAATCTAGAACGACGAAGTCTACAGGGATAATAAACTTGTTCACCTGCATTAAGACGCCTTCCACCATTTCAAACGGTTTCTTAATTGATTGGTCAACCAACCGAATTAGCATCGAAGTTGGCTTTACCTCACAGAGCCCTAATTTCTTGAATATTGACAAAAATATAAGATTTATACTTGCTTCTAAATCGCAAAAGCACTTTGTAAATTCAAATTCACCAACCACACAGGGGATTGTGAAACTCCCTGAATTTTTCAGCATCAATGGCATATGACTGGTGATTATGGAATTACAACCGCTAGTTAACGCTACCGTTTGGTTTTATTCCTAAGTGTGCTTCTTTGATAATGTCCTTTAGAAATTTAGTGTACTCGAACATATATTCCAATCTCTCCACAAAAGAAAGATTATTTGCAAAGTCTTCAATTTCTCCACGAACTTTGTAAATTGTGCATCCAGTTTGCTCTTTTGTAATCGTTAAGGATATGGAATCTTGAGTGCATCTGGCAAAGGGATACTATAAGGCGGGTATTCACTCATGTCAACATCCTTCTTCTTTTCTTGGTCTCTCTTTACTAGGTGGGGTGTAATTATTAGTTACTCAAGTTCTTTCCTACTTCGAAGTGTGATTGTCTTTAGTTGCTCTTTTGGATTGGGTTCAATATTGCTCGGGAGGCTCCTCACATTTCTTGTAGACAATGCATTTGTCAATTGACTCATTTGAGCTTTTAAGTTATGGATGGAAGAGACACGATTTTTGGTTACTTGTTTGAACTTCCCTTCCAATCTCTTATGAGGGTCATCCATGCTTATAAGCTTGTCTAAGATTTTGTCCAGTTTAGAGTCAATAAAATTGGGTTTCACATATTTCTAGAAAATTCACCAAATAGGCATTAGAGATCTTCATTGGCTAACCCATAAAATTGTACATTCATTTGCAGCATATTCAACAAGGCTGACATGATCTCAAATGACATTGTTTGCACTGGTAGTCGAGTGATGCCTTAATATACAGTGTTGAACCCTGATCTCATGATTTCTTAAACTACATGGGAGGTTCATGTCTTTTACCTACATTGTAGATATGATTCGCGAATTTCCCAAATAGCAAACAATTAATCACCAGTTCACTCTTTTAAAAATTTCCAAATACCCAGGAGTGTGCTACCATCTCAAATTGCTATTACTAGAAATCTATAGATACAGGATATCATGGCCTCATGTCCACAAGTAGACACATGGGAATGTGCAAAATTGGAGACAAACCTCTAGATACACTAATGCCATCACTCGCTAGATTCAAGCATACACTAACACACCAAAACAAATATGAGCATGGAGTTTGTGCCTACATCAAATGATATCACATAATCAAACACGTACTTGCAGACATTTATCACATCTTCAGCTATAGTAGTGTCATCAAACCTACTGGCCTGCCCATCTAAACATGCATGCACTTGTGTGCTTGTATGTGTGTGAGGCAAGCTTGCATTTTCAAATTTTCAAATTGCTATATACAAATCTAAACATTTCAACTAAGAATATCATACTCACGTATGTAAAGTTCGCAAGGGAATATCTTGATCATAAACATCTACACTTCTACAGAAGCTACGTGCTACAGCTGCCTGGAATCAAAATAATAAAAAAGTCACGAAAAGTTTATGTTGAAGATAAATCATCACTATTCATGTCAAAGAAGCAAGGGCAAGCCTCAAGGAGTGAAATGTTAGAATTGTTAAATATTTTCAAATTAGTGATGCTTAGATTTGAATAGGAGGTTGAAATAGAAGCCCATCACCAGCACTCAATCAGTCACCCTAAATGAAGCAACTTCTATGAGGACCAGAGATCATATATTGAAGCTATTAGGAATAGAAAAGTCTTAGGAATCCTAATGTATCCATGATTCTAGTGATCTCCTAAATCTCCTAGGATTTCTCTTCGTTATGTAATTAGTTCTCTATTGCTATATAAGTCAAGCCCTCTATTCTTCTGCTAATTGTTCAACATGATATCAGAGCCACTTTAAACCCTAGACCGTCCTCTTCTTCTCTGCGTCACCTTTCTTCTCTGCCCTAAACTGTCATCTTCTCCTCTGTGTCCTCTTTCTTCTTCTCTGCCCTAAAACAAAACACCGAAACCAACCTCATAATAGCAACCGGCAGCCACCGGCGACCAAAGCAACATCATCGCTGACAGTCAAAAACCTCCCACGCGTCAGCGTGTGAGTGACACACACCGCCATCCGGCATCCTCCGACGACGATGAGTTGATGGGTCAGCTCACCTCCTCAATCTAAACAAGGTTCTAGTCTCAGTTTGTGTCAAATATGATCAGAACCTGAGTATTTTGTTGTCCTCGTCATAAGCTCCAAGTTATCGACAGCCACAGTCCAACATCTTCCGTGAATAGTTCTGGTGAGTAGATTGCAAGAATGTTAAAAACCGAAGGAAAAGTCAGTGTCCAGTGGCTCGAGAACAGTTTCGACAATGAGATCCTCCAATTTGCGAATCACCAAACAATGTCTAAATGGTAATAATTACTCTTTCTGGTCTAAAAATGTTGCGTTATTTTTCAAGGGTCAACAAAAATTTTCTCATCTCACAACTGATCCTCCAACTGATAACAAAGCATTAGAGAATTGGCTAGCCAATGATGTGCAGTTGCTACATATTCTTTTTGATTCCATGGAACCTGAAATCTCAACCTTGTTTTCTCATGCCAATCCATATTCAATAATATGTTTTGTGTATACGATACCTCTGTTGAGTTGTTTCAATCTAGGCAGAAAGGAAGTTTGGTTGAATACTCTGGGAAGTGAAACGAGCATATGAAGAGTTGAATTCTTTACAGCCAATCACATCTGATGTAAAGGAGATGCAAAGGCAAAGAGAGCTCATTGTTATAACAACATTCCCATTAGGATTGAAACCTAAGTTTGAGCTTGTTCGAGCACAGATCCTTGGAGGTGCAGAAATCCCATCTTTGACTAAAGTATTTCTAGGCTTTTTCGTTCCATGGCTAAAGAAGGTCCGTCTAGAACACTTATGAAAGGTCAACGCTTGCAACAAATTCTGGTTGGCAAGCTAGAGGAAGACATACTGGATGCAGTGGTAGAGGACGTACGGTTGCTGATGATTCCACCACAACCATAAAAGGTGTTGGGGCTTCTCATCCTAATGCCTCTCTTACTTTTACCTTCTACATTGTTCACTCCAAATTTCCCTTTCAATTTTTTGTCTGTAAGCAAATTAACGAAACAACTAAAATTGTTCTGTTTGTTTCTTTCCCCATAATGTCATTATCCAAGATTTGAAGACCAAGAAGACGATTAGAGAAGGGCATGAATCGAAAGGAATGTATTTTGACGAGTTGTAGTCTTCCGTCGCTTTGTCAGCTTTAGCTTCTCCTATTGTAATTCATAGTCGACCGGGTCATCCATCATTGAACAAACTTAAGAAATTACTATTAGATCTCGAGTCTATTTCCAATTTAAATTGTGTCTTGTCAGCTTGGGAAACACCATCGTTTTTTTTTTTTTCCTCATGTCAATAAACAGGCTAAAAAACCCTTTATGTTAATTCATACAGATATTTGGGGTGTGAGTCATGTCAAGTCCAAATTGGGATTTCAATACTTCGTAATTTTTTGTTGATGATTTTTCTCGGATGACTTGGTTATATCTAATGAAAGATCTTTCATAAATATTCTCAATCTTTTGTTATTTCTGTGCTGAAATCCAAAATCAGTTCAATACTCGGATCAACATTCTTCGCAGTGATAATGTTAAAGAATATTTCTCTAAACCAGTTCTCCAATTACTTAAAACAATAAGGTATTCAGCATCAGTCTTCATGTCCTTACACACCCTAGCAAAATGGGGTAGCTGAAAGGAAAATTCAACATATTGTTGAAACTGCATGTACTCTGTTAATTCACATGAATGTTCCCAAAAGTTCTGGGGAGATGTTCTCGCAGCATGCTTTCTTGTCAATCGCATGCCATCCTCTGTATTGGTGGGAAAATTTCCTTTATATACTCTCTTTCCTTGTCAAGATCTTTTCCGTCTTAATCCTCGTATCTTTGGTTGTGTCTTCTTTGTTCATCAGCTTCGGCCTGGCACAGATAAATTAGACTCGAAAGCTATAAAATGTGTCTTTCTCGGGTATTTTCATGTACGAAAAGGGTACAAATGTTTCAGTCCTTCTTTGAATATGTGTTGTCTCTGCCGACGTTACATTCTTTGAAGACTCACCATATTTTTCTAAAACTCCACATGGCTTTGGTGACACAAATGAGTGTTTGCCTATTTCCTTTATGCCTTCTCTACCAATCCCTAGTCCGATTGTTCTTGACACTAGTCCTTCGGAGTCTACACCTGGCACGCAGCCAGCCCCTTTAAAATGTTTATCTAAGCCTAATTTGCAGGTTTATACTCGAAGCACTCGTCAAGAAGCACAACCAATTGATTCATGTCAATCTTCACCGGCTTCTTCCTCTTCATCTCCTCGGGATGATGATCTTAATCTTCCGATTGCTCTTTGTAAGGGAAAAAGGTCTTGTACATCTGACCCTATAACAAATTTTCTCTCTTATGATTCATTATCACCATCGTACTCAACTTTTGTGTACACCTTATCTTCCATACCCATACCCATGAGTGTTTCAGAGGCTTTGGCTCATCTTGGATGAACACATGCCATGAAAGAAGAGATGTCGGCTTCGTAGGCTAATCACACATGGGACTTAGTACCTCTTCCACGTGGTCAGATGGTTGTTGGTTGTAGTTGGGTGTTCACTGTTAAGGTCACTCCTAATGGATCTGCTGATCATCTAAAAGCTCGGTTAGTGGCTAAGGGATACACATAGGTGTACGATATAAACTACACTAAAACTTTCTCTCCAGTTGCTAAGTTGACCTTTGTTCGTGTTTTCATTGCATTAGTCGCCACAAATAACTGGCCCCTCCATCAGCTTGATGTGAAAAATGCTTTTCTTCACAATTCCATAGATGAGACTATCTACATAGAGCAACCACCAAGGTTTGTTGCTCAAGGGGAGACTAGACTTGTGTGTCATCTTAACAAGTCCCTTTATGGTCTAAAACAATCACCGAGAGCTTGGTTTGTGTGTCATCTTAACAAGTCCCTTTATGGTCTAAAACAATCACCGAGAGCTTGGTTTGGTAGATTCAGTACAGTGGTTATGGAGTTTGGTCTACAGCGGTGTGGTGTAGATCATTCTGTATTTTATCGTCCTCTGCAGTTGGCAGAATTCTTTTGATTGTTTATGATGATGACAATGTTATCACAAGTGATGATGATAAAGCAAGGATCTAGTCCTTAAAATCATTTTGGCAAATCAAGTTCTAGACATAGGACCTAGGTCCCTTAATATTTTCTGGGTAAGTCACAAGGTCTAAAATGGGTATTTGTTTATCCCAAAGGACATATGTTCTTGATCTTTTGGAAGAAATCGGTTTACTAGGTACTAAACCAATCGATAGTCCTATGGAGCCAAATGTCAAACTTGATGTGGAAAAAGGTGAACCTTTAGAAGACCCAGGCAAGTACAAAAGGCTGGTTGGTAAACTTAATTATTTGACTATCACTCGTCCAAACATTGCATTTGCCACAAGTGTGATTAGTCAGTTTATGGGTTCTCCACAAACTAGTCATTGAGATGCAATTGTTAGAATCTTGAGATACTTGAAAGGATCCTCAGGGCAGAGTCTTCTGTACCAAAATCATGGACACACTCAGGTACGAGGGTATATAGATGTCGATTGGGCAGGTTCTTATGACCAGAGGTCTACTTCCGATTATTGTGTTTTTATGGGAGGAAACATGGTGTCATGGAAAAGCAAGAAGCAAACAGTTGTTGCACGCTCTAGTACTGAATTTGAGTACAGGTCCATGGCATAAACTACATGTGAGTTGTTTTGATTGAAGCATCTTCTTAAGGAACTCAGTTTTGAGCATCCATCTCCAATGGAGTTAATGTGTGATAATCAAGCAGCCATTCATATTGCCTCTAATCTGGTCTTTCATAAAAGGACTAAGCATATCGAAAATGATTGTCACTTTGTTCGAGAGAAGCTTGAAGCAAGATTGACCAAAACTCCCCATGTCAAGTCAAAAGATAAAAAAACTCCCTATGTCAAGTCAAAAGATCAACTTTCTAACTTATTTACAAAAGCTCTTGGGGGATCTCAAGTGAAATCTATATGTAACAAGCTTAGAGCCTATGATATGTACGCTCCAACTTGAGAAGGAGTATTAGAAATAGGAAAGTCTTAGGAATCCTAAAGTATCCATGATTCTAGTGATCTCCTAAATCTCCTAGGATTTCTCTTCCTTATGTAATTAGTTCTCTATTGCGATATAAATTAGATTAAGGTCTTGGTGAATAATCAAGCCCTCTATTCTTCTGCTAATTTGTTCAATAGAAGTGTTCATTTTTTATTTTAACTATTGAAGTATATGAAATATCTAGATAATTTGGTTAATGCATCAAGGTTCAAAAGAATGCTCCTGGGGGAAGTTGTTTAACCGATCCCTTTCTTTTCTCCAAAGCTAGGGAGATAGGCTCTTCAAGAGAGAGCCTTATTGACTAGATGGTTGGTGTTCAACTAAACACTTTAGAGTTGTTGTTAAACTTAACACTAAGGAGGAATTATAGGATTCCCACAAAACATGATCTTGAGCTATCAACCCAAAGAATATCTTGTAAGAAGGCGGTCAACCTTTATTCTAAACCGATGTTCTTAAAACGAAGTAGGATGCCTAATCTTAATTTCCCAAGCTCCAAGCTCTTTAGTCCTTTTTATTAATTCTGCGAATAGGCAAGCCTGGTTTTAGAGAGACTAACTTGTACGCATAAAATCCCATTCCAACTAGATCTACTAAAGCTATATTGACATTTCTTTAAATTAAAACCTTACCAACCAGCCATCATTTAGCTTGAAGGAGGTTGACAAAACGCCCACCCTTTTTCAAAAGCCTATCTCCTTAGCTTTAGAGAAAAATAAGGGATTGATAAAACTATTTTCTTTCGAGAACCTGCTCCACCTTAGTTAGTCTAACAAGGGTGATTTTAATAATTGAATACTACTCTACGCCTAATGCCTCCTTAACCCTGTCACATGACAAGGACACCATGCACGCATTACCTTCCTCCAAGATGCACATAATGTTGGCAAAAAGAATTGACAAGTCCTTGACACCATCCATAAACTTCATGCCAAAGCATAGTCATCCATAGGTACAATTGAAAAATCAACAAGGCCATACCATAGGAACATACAACTAAGTGTCGCACGGTTAGTTGGTGAAGAAACCAAGCCTGTGATAGTTGGTATCAGAGACAGGTTGTGTTTATTGTTGCCTAGTAAAGATGTAGGTAACAAGTGGGACTACCAACACATCAGAAAGGAGAAGAAAGCAAGTAAGGAGAGATAAAGGTTGAGAGATGTCTTGGTGGACACCAATGGAAGGCTCGCAAAGGTGGAGATTGCGGTAACCGAAGGGCAAGAGAAGTTTGAGCAGATGAACCAACACATCGAGGTACTTGAGGAGTAAGAAAAGTTCCAAGAGGAGATGCAAGGTGCCTTAAACATTGTCGTTTCCAAATGTCTAGACCAAGTGAAGACCTTCGAGGAGTCTCTTCAATCCAAGATTCTCAACCTCAAAGAAGAGCTTGCAAAGGTTGTCTCTGAGTTGTGTGAGACGATGAATGAGCTAGTCCTTTACAAAAGGGCAATTGTTTAACAGGGAAGCAATGTCATGCCCACAAGAGTCACTACTTCTTCAAAGGTAGACATTCTAAAGCCAAAAGTGTATAATGGGTCGAGGAATGCGAAGGAGATTGATAATTTCTTTTAGATATTGAAGCAATACTTCAAGGCATTTGGTGTCGTGGAAGATGCCAAGATTGACATTGCCACTCTCCATCTTGAGGATGCCGCGATGGTTTGGTGGAGGAGAAGAAATGGTAATATTCAGAAGGGTACTTGCACCATAGACATATGAGACGATTTCAAAAAGGAACTAAAAGGTAATTCTAACCCGAGAATGACAAATTGGAGATGAGAGTCAAGCTAAGATGTCTCACACAAAAGGGAAGCATTCGAGATTATGTGGAGTTCTCTGAAGTGCTCTTAGAGATCCCCGAGTATCCAGATAAGAAATCATTCTTTGCCTTTATAGATGGTCTACAAAATTGGGCAAAGATGGAGATCCAAAGGCGTGGTACACAATACCTTGCCACCGCCATTTCCATAGTCGAGTTGCTTATCAAATTCAAGAAGCTCGAGAAACCCAAGTCTCATAAAGACAAAGGTGACAAAGAAAAAGGTAGGGGAAACAACCATCAAAGCAAAGAGGGCTCCCACAAGAATGGCAAACATAAGAAGAGCGGCCATAAAGAGGACAAAAGTGGGAAAGCACCAATCAGATGCTTCTTTTGTAAGGGATCGCACAAGACAAGGAAGTGGCCAAAGAAGAGCAAGCTCTCCGCTTTGATTGAAGAAAGCGAGGAGCAACAGCAACATGAAGTGACCAAGATGAAATCCTTAAAAATCCAAAATACCATCAAGGCCAAAATTGAGGTGCCCAAGTCCAAGAAGAAGGGATAATTGTTCGTGGAAGTCAAGGTGGGTGATAAAGCTATAAAAGCTTTAGTTGACACTGGAGCTAGTCACAACTTCCTCGAAGTAAAGGAAGCCAATCAATTGAGCCTCAAGCATAGTAAGGAGCAAGGACGGCATAAGGCAGTGAATTTCGAGCCTAAGTTGACCATTGGAGTTGCTCGTGGCGTCAAGGCATACTAAGTGAGTGGTTTAGCCTTATTGATTTTTCAATTGTACCTATGGATGATTATCCAATTGTGCTTGGCATGGAGTTTATGGATAATGTCAAGGCCGTGTCGATTCCCTTCGCCAACACTATGCGCATCTTGGAGGAGCGTAATGCGTACATGGTGCCCTTGTCACGTGAGGCAAGTCTGCATGCCAAGCAACTTTGCCAAGGGTGTGAAAAAGACACAACTCACACTCTTATTGGCACTTAGGGAGGAAGAGCTAGCTTCATCAAGTTGGCTACCCAAGGAGATTGCCCATGTCCTTGAAGAGTACAAGGATCTAATGCCCACAAAGTTGCTTAAAAAGCTCCCACCAAAATAAGAGGTTGATCACAAGATCGAATTAATGCAAGGTGCAAGTCCACCTACAGCGGTACCTTACCGACTGGCACCTCCCAAGCTTGAAGAATTGAGAAGGCAACTTAAGGAGTTTTTGGATGCGAGATATATCTAACTATCAAAGGCTCCATATGGTGCATCCGTGCTTTTCCAAAAGAAGCACGATGGGTCACTCCGATTGTGCATCGACTATAGGGCACTTAACAAGATCACCGTGAAGAACAAGTATCCTATTCCCTTTATTGCTAATTTGTTTGATCAACTTGGAGATGTATGATGGTTCTCCAAGCTTGATTTGAGGTCAGGCTACTATCAAGTGAGGATTGCAGAGGGAGATGAGCCGAATACAAGGTATGGTTCCTTTGAATTCCTACTCATGGCTTTTGGACTCACAAATGCACCTACCGCATTTTGTACCTCATTAGAGGAACACATCAAGCACCTAAGACAAATTTTCCAAATACTAAAGGAGAACGAGCTTTATGTGAAGAAAGAGAAATGTGCTTTTGCACAACATAAAGTAATGTTCTTGAGGCACATTGTGGGAGGAGGCAAGCTAAGGATGGACAAGTCCAAGACACAGGCCATCCATGATTGGGAAACATCAAAGAAGGTATCTGAGTTACATTCCTTTCTTGGCTTTGTCAACTACTATCGAAGATTCATCAATTTATTGAAAAAAGAAAAAAGTTTGGGCTTGAGATGCTAAGCGTCAAGGAGCATTCGATCAAATGAATCCTAGAACCTGTGTTCTTCCGAGAACCTACTCCACCTTAGTTAGTCTAACAAGGGAGATTTTAATAATTGAATATCACTCTACGCCTAATGCCTCCTTAACCCCATGAGGGCAGTGTCTCTTTAGGTGAAGGAATGGCTATACTTAATTTTCTTAGCAAAACTTGCAAGAGGAACCCGTTCTTCTACCTTTACTTTTATAAAACATTATCTGAATGCACAACCAACTTTTCAAAAAGGGGAAGGGACTCTCTCATAAGTCAAAGGTGTAGCTTCAAAATGATTTTTATTTCATTTCTTTATATTTAAAAGCGATTTTTCAAAAAGGTGATCCCATGGTTACATCGTTAGATAAATCCCTCTACCTAATTCTCCTCTAACCTTATGTCTAGAGGCTAGAGCAAAGAATCCGCTCTGCGCTTTCCAACTTGCTTATCCCTAGTTCTTTCTAGAAAGCCTACTTTTTAGTCCTATAATGAGCCCTTGAACTTGCGAGTGGGGGCAATGCAGTTCAATTTCTCAAGTCTTAACTTTTAGGTTGAGTACTTTGTTTCTTTCTAAAGCGTTGCTATGGTTTTTATGTAGAAAATCCCTTCCATGCATTTCTAAATCAAGTAAGCATTGTGAAATCCCAAAAGTAACACTAAGAAAACATTCAATTTCTGCGATAGGATAGGCGAAAGGGCAACTACATGACAATGATAGTGAGTGCATTAGATCAACATTTGGCCATGTAAGTCCAGTGAATTTGGTTTCTTGTAGACGTGTTGAGAAATATCTGAAAGATGGTTGCATTAGCAAAACAAAAGATATAAAATTTCAATTAGCCACTCATAGAGTTGGGTACCATGGACCAATGACTGGGACTGAAACAGAGCCCTGCCCAGCTACCTTCACCAACACCAGAATCCCGAGGCAACACCGAGTATGTGAGTCTGTCTATATCTGAAGATTTCAAAAGTGCATATGGATAAGGGATTTCGATCATGGGACAAGGAAAGTTCCAAGAAATGTAAACAATAAAGAGTTGCTAAGAATGCACTTGAAACTACAAATACGATGATCAATTTGGATTATGTCCTTTAAAGAAGTAGATTATCAACTATAAACACAAATTTAGATGTAGAGATGTCAATAGGCAGGGACGGATCGGCCCATGGCCCAGCCGCCGGGATGGATCGGCCCGTGGCCCAGCCTATGGCTTGACAGGCCACGAGCAGGCCAGATTTTAAGAGAAAACTTCCAAAACGAATGTGACCCAGCCTATGGCTTGAAAGGCCACGAGCGGGCCGGGTTTTAAGAAAAACTTCCAAAACACGTCGTTTTGGAAGTAACAATCGAGCCACAGGGCCCAGCCGGGGTCGGCCCATGGCCCGGTCAACCCGGGCTAAAATTGGGCGTCGAGCGGGCCAAGCCCTTTTTGACATCTCTATTTAGATAGAGACATCTACTTGGTGAATTTTTGTATAAAATCAAAGGCAAAAGAGGCATGTTTTGACTTCCTGCCAACTTTGCTAAATGAAGAATTGTATGGACGAAGAAAATATCATTTACAAAGATTCTACCTTTACCATTAGCATCTAGCTTGGAGATGATGAGGTGGCCATAACTGTCCACACTTCCCAACACCAAGTAACCAGGGTCTGCAGCTGATTTATAGTAACAGTAATATTATCAATTAAAGCATATCGTGAAAAAGCAGCAAATTTGGGTCTTATGATAAGAAATGCTGAATAGCTATTATCTATGTTTTATCATATATCATGAATACCTTGAGTTTCATGAAGTAAAATACTTTGAATTTCAGATCGATGGGGGCAACGGTTGAGTAAAGAAGACTCCACAACCTTTAACAATCCAAACAATTTATTATTTAGATACAATATCACCATAAGCCAAGCTGACACTACTCCTTGCATCTCACATTTCAAGAAAGAATGTAACCTTCATCCAGATGTTTTAAATAGCGAGCTTCAATATCATCAAGCCTACCTGAGTCTGCACAGGGACAAGGAGGCTTTCTTTCCCTTTTGTGAGAGAAGAATCTTCCATTGATATCTACGAAAACAGAAGGTGATAATCCATCGTATCCAGAGCTAATATATAGCTTTCCGTTGTCATCAGAAACGACTCGTTAGACAATTCGAAATTACCATTTATAACGACCAAATTGGCTAAATCTTCAACTATACTAAACAGATCACAATAACAAGGTTTTGTCACTTTTCGAGAATTTAGTAAACATGAAAAGGGCCAGAAACCGCGAGTCAAATGCAGGAAGTGACCAGTACCTGGACTTTGTAGACATGGCACCCAGAAGCAACGTAGACCCAACAAGAGGAACCCTCATCATTAACCTTAAACAACAAAAGCAAAACACATTTAGGACACAACGAACACACAAACTTCTTGAAAGTTGATACGCATAAAAGAAGGGAAAATTAAGATATGGAGGAATGACATACATGAAGAGCGAGACGACTGGATTGGATGGTCCCAGGTGAAGGATGTTGAAGAAGCGTAGGTGGCACTAATGCCTTTCTCAGACTCTTTGCTTCCAACATAATTATATCTCTCTATCTCAGTCTCAGTGTCACACACTATATAATACTTCTAGCTTCCACCGACGGTGATTCTCTGTAAAAGGGTGGCGCGGAAAGCTTCGAGTCTTTGAAAAGGGCTGGTTGAGAGAGAGCTGTGTTGTATGGACTTATCTCTAATTATATATGCGAGCGTTAGACATCCACGGAAATAGCTGCGTGAGGAGAAAGAAGCCTGCGAGTCTACGACATGGGTGATGAAGGTCAAAAACAATATAAAGTAAGAACTGAACAACGGTTTAAGGGACCGCTTCTCTTTTATCAGTTTTATCATATTTTTTTCTTGATGACACTTCTTTTCGCTTGTAGTTTACACCTACGTATATATTTATATTAACTTTTTAAATTAAATGCCCTTTCAAATATTTTAGACAGAATGTTCTCAACGCACCTTTTTTTTTTATATATTCAAATAGTTACCAAGCCTGGTTACTAGAAGAATTTGCTATTCGATTCATATTCCAAACCTTTTTCTCTTGAAATTGGGTTTTTCAGTATCTCAGAATTCTGTCAAGGGTTTCTCTTGATTCTTCCAAATTTCCGCAGCTATGGTAAAGTTCATCGGTTTCAATGACCGAACATTTTCATTTTCTGTACGTATTTATAAGGAAATTGTGAACAAATTTCATCAAAAGAGTTGGCAAGACTTGTGAGTATAATATATGCTGGGAATAAGGGCATAAGCAGCTTAACTACTTAATTAGATTGCAGCCAAGAGATTGCAGAAACATCAAATGTGAGCTCAGAACAGAAAGAACACTTCCACCCAGAAAAAGAAGGAAGATGAACCCAATAAGAAGTCTATAAAGTGTTTGTCTGAAAACAATAACAAAAGAGTAAGAAAATCAAAAGGCCCTCAGATCTCATAGCTTGAAAGCATCATACGTGGTATAGCGCCAATGGTTTTCGTCAAAGCCTTTCCACAACACCTTCACACACACACACACACACACAGATAGATAGAGAGAGAGGGAGAGAGTGATGAGGAAAGGCTCCGACAAATAAATACCAAGCGACCACTCAATACAGTTGATTTGTGCATCATTGGGCGCAGAATAGATAAAACACAATTAATTTGAATCAAGTTTACTCATATGGCCTTAAATCATTGCCAATAGAAGTATAGGGTTTTCTTCAAATAGTCAATTGTTTATGACTTGAGAGCATTTGGGTAACTATTGACGATCTAATATCCTATTCACATAGCCGCCGAAACAACAACGGCCATATCATCCACTTCGAAGCTCTTTCTAATTCAGAAACATGTGTTTGGAGGCAATGACACAAGCAAAAGTGCAGCTGGATTTCCGAGCTGTCAAGTAAACTCGTTATTCAAGTAGACAAATAAAAGACCCAAGAACTGAAAACAATTTAGGAGGGTCAGATATAGCTTTCTAGGCTGCAAAATGCATCAATATAGCAGACTCAAAGTCGCTCAGAGCCCAGTGCACAAATCATCATTCACTTTCACTTTATTCAACTTAAAAAAGACGAATTCAAAACCCAACATAAGCCATCGTTAAGACGGAATGTAAACCAAAGGCGGTTCCAGTATCAACCACGCATATTAATAAAACGAAATTGAATTATTAGAAATAAAAATGAGGCCTCAGATCTCATAGCTTTAAAAGAATCATACACGGCTGCAATGCTAATGGCATCCAGTGAAAGCCTTCGTACGCCAACCACCACTACCAAGAACGCATAGATATATATAGAAAGAGAGAGAGAGAGAGAAAGAGAGAGAGAGAGAGAAGCAGTGAAGAAATGATGGTGGTGATGAAGATGATGGCGGCGGCCGCGGATATGGTGATCAGTGAAGACTTAACGCTTCAACCATTAGCAACCGTTCACTACTCTTAAATGTGTGCATCATAGGCCTAATTACGCAATACTCAATACACATTCATCAGATCAAACAAAATTGACACAAGAGAAAAAGAAGCAGAAAGAAAATGCGTTTAGATACGTCCGCTTCTGGTGCCTTATAGAAAGGGGAAAGTGGCGACAGCTAGGGTTTCACGTAGTTGTGTTTAACGTTTGTAACAATTCATATTAAGCCTATATCTTAGGCCCAAATAAGTCTTGAATAGACTGGGTCGCATGATGCAATTGGCCCGTCTGAGGTATGGTTTATAATTATTGACAATTAATTTTGATGCGATTTATTTTAATAATTTATATTATTAAAGTTGATTAATTTATTAATTAATTGATTATTTTATAAAACATTTAATTTTTATAAATTAAAATGAGTTAATTAAACTTTATTTAATAATTCCTTTCAACTTTATTTCAAATTCTTCAAATTGATTAAATCTTTAATTAATTTAAGACGGCTTAATATTAATTAAATATTTAAGCCTTAAAATTTTTATCAAACCAATTTAACAATAAAGGACATAAAAGTAGAGATTAAACAAAAGGAAACCATTGCCACGACGAGACTTGAGAGTGGGACTGCTATCTTCTCACAAAAGTGGCAATAGTGGCCACTACAGATATATGGACATACCCACAAGCTTATAATTACACAGAATCTTCATCTTTCGGGCTTGAGTGGTAGCTCCACAAAACCCTGGATAGCTCTATCTCACTCATGCGCGCACTATATTGTTAGGCTAAAATCTTTTTGATGATATATGTATATGTTGGATAAGTAGCACAATTTTAACTTTTGGACCATCCCACCTCTATAATTGGTATAAGATTGCCCTATGATTTATAATCTAGAGTCGACAACTCATTAATAAAGTGGCCTACTACTTCTCCTGGTAATATATTTTATTGACAGCACACGATGACGTTCGCTACATCTTTGGAGGAAATGAAAAGGCAACTAACGAGCTAGCTGTGCTGTCTTCAATGGAGCAATCTATTAGTTGCCACCGCTTGGAAAGGTTCACAGTTTCCACATTGAGTACAAGAAAGAAAGAAATTTCTATAAAGTTTTAGTTGTTAATTTGTCAATATCATACTGTGAATCCGACAAAGTTTATGAAAGAAAACAAATGATACAGAATTTTAAATATCATCACTTATTTACAAGCTTCTAAATCAGTCAGAAACCGGCCATTACAGATAATGGATTAAACAACTACAAATGAGCTTATCAAAACCCTATAAACAAAGGCCTAAGAGCCAGAGAAAGCAACCATTGAGATTAGCTTACTCGTTAAGGAGTGCAATTATATAGTCCATCAACCCTTTTCCTCCTGTCATCGAATCATGAACCGTGAGTGACTCGGAATATACATTAATAATATCACAAGTTGGCATTTGTATAAATATGAACAAGCATGCGTTTCATGGGAGTGTATTGGGAGTCCACTTGTGCGCACACAGAAAGAGAGAAGATATCCTTGGATATCCTGATATCCGTCCTTCACTTTTATTCTTAATGTCTATCTCTGTAGGACTCGCTGATATGGGAGGTCTAGGCCATCTATGGCGGAACGAGAGTAGTATAAGAACATACATGTCTCCTTCAGTAAGAGTTCCCGAATCCCGATGAATGCTGATTCGCGCTTCTGTCGGGGTTGCAATTGCAGTGCTCACTTCTCAGAAATCTGTCAACTGTTGATTCAGAGCTCCCACGAATGCTCATGCAAGTTTGTGAAAGTTGGTCAAGGATATGTATATATGTACTTGGTAGGAATATTTGAAATGAAGCCTGATCAGGTGAGCTCTAAAGTGTTAGCTTGTACCCAAATTCATTGATGAAGGTGATCTTCATGGTTCTGTCCTATATTTGTAAAGAAAAGACGAAGTGGAAATCTTCCTGTAAGTAGAAGTATCCGTTTGTGGTTTTCTTTACAAGTACAATGGAAATTGATATAATTTCCCGACTTTGCATGCTTTTATATTTTCAAGAATATTTAACCATCCAATTTTTGTATGGTACCTTTTCTCCTTCAATCCGGTATCCTCTACCAAAACCTGAGCTTCTTGCGATGATTCGTCATGTTTTAAAAAGTTAACTAGAACCTTTACTGTTAGGTAGAGGAGCACCTGCGATCACTAGAAGTGATATTGTTTTAAATTAGAGAAAGGAAAAGGAAAGAAAGAAAAAGGAATATGTACATAATATGGGACAGAATCGGTTAGGACCACTGTCCCTTTTCTAATACATTGTCTTCATCATTCCCATTATTTCACCATTCATTATCTAACTTGTGACATCAAGGACATCATAAGATGAAATGTTTAATCAATTAAAAAGTATTTCAATTACACATCCTTTATCACTAATCATGGGTGAATCATTAACTAACTACATGTTTATCAAAAGGGGGTTAAA
>JAOSBN010000002.1:9372767-9386209 GCA_027563595.1 Erythroxylum suave | reverse complement strand
ATTTCAATTACACATCCTTTATCACTAATCATGGGTGAATCATTAACTAACTACATGTTTATCAAAAGGGGGTTAAATTTAGTAAATTTTGAAATGGAACTATATTATTGTCAAATTTCTCTGTATGCTACTTTGTATTAGGTCCTATTTATTAAGATTCTCACCGTAATCACACACTTAGATGTAACACTAATTAAGTAAATCTTGCACTCAATGTTTTAGTACTAGGTGACGATGGTGATCAGAAAAGTAAATAATGTAACAAAACAGAGAAGAAATAAAAATAAAATGTGGAAAGGAAAAACAGAACAACTAAAGATTATTTTTGTTATTGAAAATTGGAGTTATATTGTAGTATACTTATAATGAACTAGAGCATTTATTTATAAACTTGAAACATAACATACTTCGTACTATTATGCAGCTATCAATGCAATAAAGATGACTATTAGCTTCTTCTTCTTTTTCTTTTTTTGCTATGATTTGAAACTCATAGCTAATAATAAGTATTTGGTTACAAATTTTCTAAATCATAACATATTGAGGTATTACTATACAAATAAATAGTTCGCAAATTTATTAGTTATGTTTATCTTTACTTAGGCTTTGGTTTTGTAGTGAAAGCTATTTTATAAATAGGTTAGATTTAATTTTTATAGCTAACAACTTCTAGCAATGTTATTCAACTATAAATAGAATTTAGTAGTAAAAAATGTTTTAGCTATGAAATATTTTTCACAAATAAAACACAAATTTGCCCCAAATTATACCTTTCAACTACTTTTTAAACTACAAAATAATTTCCGTAGCTAAAGAATTTTGGCTACAAAAATATCTTTGTAGTGAAAAATGTCTCAAAAATTACTTAAATGACATTATTTTCTTTTAGTTGATAACCTAATTGAACACTTTGTTTCCTCTTATCGTGTCCTCCGATTCTTCTTCTTCTCTCATTGTTTCTTCTGAGTATATTTTGTACCCTTATTCCAATTCCAATCTGTGGTAGTCCTCTTCCCTAGTTTTGAGGTACTTCTCTGGTCTCTCTCTCTCCCTCTCTCTCTCTCTCTCTCTCTCTCTCATATTCTCAAAGGTCTTCTAAGCACTGAACTTATACCATAACTTGTGCCTACTCCTTTGTAAGGCAATCTCGCTTAGGTCCATTAAAGTAAGATCCAACCTTCCCACATGATCATTGACCAACAATCTTGGTTTCAAATGACTTACGACCCTTACAGTGTTTAACCCTCACACTCTTACAAGAAAACTACAAAAGTACTAAATATCAATGGCAATAATAAGCACAAAAGAGATATAACAAAATGTTAACCTTTGTTACTTCCCTCAAAGTATATAAATAAATACTCTCTTAATCTCTGTATTTTACACTAAGAGGAGCAAGACTTAAATGAACTATTTATAGACATCTTTGACTTGATGGCCAAGTTAAAATCTTAACAGAACTCTACTACCTAGACCACATCTTATCTTATCATATTACATCACCTTATCCAATTAGATGACATCCTCTTCCAAATAAGACTCTATCTGATAGGATCTATCTATATCACAACTGAAAAGATAAAAGATAACATCTATCTAGGAATGATCCATCGATGGAAGATCTTTACTATCTTCAGATGATCCTCCTATATGATCTTCATCCTTTAAAGTTGATGTCTATCTGTTGTGATCTTATCTGTCACATCATTCAAGATCTTCCCATGACCTCTATCTATTGATAGTGAGTCATCCAATCCCAAAGCCTGTCATAGCACACCAGTTCATTCAAATGATTCCCCATGTCGAGTCCATTAGTAATGGTCTGTTTATTTAAGCATACGCTAAGTCCTTAGTTCATCAAGACCCCAACCTTAACCAAATCAACTCATAAAAGATCTGAAACTCTAAAACTTGAACTAAGCTTGATTGCTAAGTTAACTCGGAACTCTCGCATGCCATCGGCATACATGTGATCTAGCTAACCTTCAACCTGACGTCCATCTTAAGCCTTCTTTTGGTCTCATATCCAAATCTTGCATTTTCTCGAAAATTTCTGCGAATATACACCAGTGCGTGCCAACGCCTAGCACTGTCCCTTTTCCTTACCTATTTATAAATCTTTGCCTTGTTCTATCGTCCTCAGTGTCAAAAATTGGTCAAAGCTTGCCAATATCTGCACAATTCTATTGTTAGGACTTAGGAGTCTAACAATAGTCCTCTTCCCTAATTTTGAGGTACTTCTCTGGAATGTCTCTCCTCCCTTCCTTTTTTTTTTAATCTTTGCAGTGCCTTCGACATTGGCTTTTAACTTCTTCTAGGTCCCAAAAATTTTCATGAAGAGTGTTGGAGATTTCTAAGGCTTTCTTTATTTCATATTCATATCTCCATTTCTTTATCTATTGATTGATTTGCTTGATGAATTAGGGTTTACTTTCTTCACTATAAAAAAGAAAAGAAGCTCCAAAAGCTGCCTTTCTTAGTAATAATCTTCTAATTGAGTCATTTAATTATTGATTTGTTAAGGAATCATATGCAAAACACCTCATTTGTAAGCTTATTTTATATCATCCACCTTATTTTCAATAGACACATTGTTATCTTCAAAAAGTTTGGCAAGGTAAGCCTCATCACCTTTTTTAAAGGGTCACAATAGTGTTACTCCAGAACCTCAGATTCATTTTGAGTCCTGAGCAATTTCCCTTACGAGAAGCTCGTGTATCAACAACTCAAAGCTCCTTTGGTACTTTTTGATCTCTCTCAGAGCGAAGATTCTGCGATTGTTCTTTCTCTTTTTTTTTTTGAAAAATTGTGTTGGAATTTGCATCAATTAATTGTTCGTTTGTATTTATGTACTTCATCAAGTAATTCTATTAAAATTTTGAATTGGAAATATCTTTCCGGCAATTTAATAAATTGATGAAGAACTAATCAAAAAATAAACATTTCTTTTTACAGTCTTTTTTTTATTGACATTTAAAGCTTGGTGTTTAATGTGAATTAGAAGTTTGAGACCTAAGTAGTTGAAGACAATGGATAGGTCTAATGCATTCAATTTGAACTAGATGACACGAGTAAATCTCAATATATCAATTCCAAATATCTCCAATTAACACCAAACATTTAACACTTTACATTTAACAATAAATTATCTCTATATTCTACTCCTTTTTGTGTTTAACAGGACAAGTAGTGAATACTGATAAACAATAACTATAAATGCTACCACTAAGGGGAAAAATGAACTTGCCACCAAAGTTTAAGGATAAAAATTACAAGATAATATCGAACATTCACTGTCAAAGTCCTACAATTTCTATTATTACAGTTTACATTGTCTATTCAAAGTTTGATATGGTATATTCCAAGAATAGATGGAATATTTATGTCCTACACTAGGTGACTTTATTGAGATTGTACATCATAAGGGGTTATGCAAATCAAAACAATACAAAACAAATGCGTAATATGAGTTCTAAATTTTTCCGTTTAACATCGAATTAACACTGAACATTTAAAAACTTTACATTTAACACTAAATTATCTCCATGTTCTACTCCCTTTTGTCCTTAAAAGGATGAGAAAATATATTAAATATTAAGATAAACAATAATTATAAATGACAACACTAAGTAGACAAATGAACTTGCCACCATAGTTTGAGGATGGAAAGGATAAGATGACATAGAACATTCACTTTCAAAGTCCCATAATTTCTATAATTATACATTCTACACTGCTTGTTCAAATTTTGATATGGTATAGTCCATGAACAAATGGATTGTTTATGTCCATCACTAGGTGGCTTTATTAAGATTATACATCATAAGGAGTTACCTGCTATTGTATTATCAGTTGATTGTTTTATGATATTTTAATGGTTTTCTCATGTTTGATGTCTGACTAAAACGTTAAAATAGCCGATATCTATATTTGGTTCTATAACTTTCATTCATCAATTTTTAGAGTATACAACCAAATGACAATCCTCTTTGCTATATACGAGTTAGTTACTAGCTAGAACATAGTGGCATAATTATTTGACCTATGCCATATATTGATTACAGCGACATTGCAATGTTCTTAAGCCTTTCTCTACATGATGTTAAAAGATTTACTAAACTTCATATTCTTGAGAATAGAAGTCTACTTGAATGTTGCATGGTTGCATGAGTGATATTGAAACTTGAAGATGAACACTTATATCTACTCGTTTCATGTTCTTACATTTTGCAAATAAGGGGAATATATACAAAAAGGTAAGGAAGATGATCCCCTAGTGAAATTCTTTTCAAAGGAACATTGGTTTCAATTATTTATATCTTATCTATTATCATGTGCCATAGTAGCATGAAATTGTTCCCTTGAAATTTGGTATTTTAAAAGGAAAGGCCAATTTGCCACTGTTTGACATTTTTAAAACAGAACCAGTATTTAGAAGCTATTTATTGTGATTGAAAATGCAAAAATTTTCGCCGATGTGTGTAAATTTTGTAACTACAAAAGCTATTTGTTGCTTCCAAGCACCAGGAAGGCTACACCAGTGCCTGTTTTAAAAGCATGAACATGCCCTATATTGCGTTTGCCCTTTCTTATGTTATTAGGGGCATTCTCATTATAACCAATCTTGTGTATATTTGTGTTCTATATGTATGTGGCTAATCCAATACGAACTAACATTTTCTCGTACCAGAAAGGGGTACATGTATGTTGGCTTGCGGAAATGGGCAAGACCTGAAATTCCTTACGTTATTTTTCTAAGCAACTTATAATTAAGAAATTTCACGTGCAAAATCTGACTTATATTTATAATGCATAAAACAGCAATAAAAATAACCGCATCTACAACAACAACTTAGTTAAAGTTTTGTTGATACGCAAAGTTTGAAGAGGCTTAATAGTTAGGGACATATTTTATTACCTGTTAATAATTTTACTTAGGATATAATTAAAACTATTCCTAAATTAATTATTTAAAATTTCAATTAATTTAAACATGGATTAACCTAAAATTGTGTAATTTGATAAAGTGAGTCTTATTTTACTATATAACAATAGAACCCACTTTTTAATTAAAAATAAAAATATATCAAATAAATCAATAATTTAATTTACGAAAAATTACTTTATCAAATTATTACCTATTCTAAATATTTTAAAAAGTTGAATTTTAGTTCAAATATTTCAAAAAATTAAGATTCAATTCGCACTTTATTATAATCATTCAAAATATGCTTTTATTCTAATTTCAAATTTAAACATAATGTTTTCGTTACATTCAAATTCCTTTCAAATATTAAAGTTTAAATTAAATTTTAGTAAATAAATATTAAAATTTAAGTTTTGTTTTCACTAAAAACATTTGAATCAGAAATTGCTCGTTGTATTTGGGTTCAACCAGCTCCTACCTATTCTTAAACATCCATCCATCCATTATCGGAGTCCCATTTATTAAATAAATGAATACTCGTAAAACAGAGTAAAATTTATTGAATAAATGATACTCATAAAAACAGGTGATATGTTCCCATTGCATTTACCTCTACTAATTCTTCTTTGAAAATCAGCAAATCTGTGTCATGAGAACTATCATAAAAGAAGAATTAGGTTAGTTTCATCCTTGTGAGACAGTTAACGAAAGAAAATCTCCTGAATAAGCACATCAAAATTAAATTACTGGATACTGCTACTAAATGCAGGTTCCAAATCGGAACTCTTAAATCTCTTTTCTCTGTTCTCCTTCTTTTCCCAAACTAAGGCAATAAATAAAAAGTTTTAACACAACACCATAAAACCATTAAGCGCACAGAAATAAGACAAGGAAAGTCCCTTCAATGAGCACAACTGCTTGCACTTTCTTGTATTTTGAGTTGTACATATCTGCATATAGCCACCCAAATCTACAGACCCCTAGATAGAAAGGCACTTACCAACTAAATCTTCTAAATTTTAAGCATGGTCTCTTATTTTCCTTCTATTCACATGCCAATTTGGTATCAAAGCTGCTCAAACAGATGGCAAAGGCCTGAAATGCTGACAAAGGATATCGGTAATCCATTGTGAACATATCTTTTCCCACCTTACCAAATTGGAGAATTATGTCAGACTGGGGAGGCTGTGATGATGTTGGTGCAGCAGCAACAGCAGCAGCAGCAGCAGCAGGGGGCTGTGTTGCAGCGATAAGCTGAAAGTTTTTCACTGAGGCAACTGTAACCCTCCCGCGAAAATTGAGGCACCAGCACTGCAACTGCTCATGCCATCTGGGTGCCTTGTTCTTGAGAACCAATGGCCTCTCTTTGCCATCATCTTCTTCATCTCGGGGACCACCAATATCAGAGAACCGGGAACTACTGAATTCACTAGAATTATCAACAGATTTTGAGAAAGAAATACTCCTAAATGAGTCTTCAAGGGATCGGGGAAGAAGCTCAGGCTGGCCTGGGACACAACCACCTGGTTCAAGTGATGATGCAGGGATTGAATACATGGTGCAGTGCATTCTTCGTGGACCCCTTGTGCCTAGCACATTCAGCTCATACGTGACCTGTGCAATATTATAGCTTCCAGTAGGGACCTTTGGGGAAACTTTCTTTGAGTAGAACCTAGAGCTTCGGCCAGGCGGACAGAGCTGAGAAGTATTGTATGGGGGCTGAGTGTCATAAACAATGAACTTGGTTCCAAGAAAATTTGACCTGAAATAGGAATGTCAAGATAACTTCCGCATAAGAACCAATCTCATGAAAACAGGAATCATAACCAACAAGGCAGAGCTTAAAAGTTCAAGTGCATCGACTTGAACTGCAATTTTGTCTACTATGAACGTTGAATTTGCAAGAAAGATGATGAAAATTGAGCCATGGAACATTATCACATAGCTAAACGAACGTTTTAGTAGACTATGAGACAAATCTGGCAAATAATGGATTGGAAATAAAACTTCCTAAAGGGCCATTCTCATTGCTTCTATCCTTATGGCCCATCATATTTAGGACCTGAGGCCTTACCTCAGTTTTCCAATGTAGGTGTTGCTTGATCTTGATATGTTATCAGCATCCATGGAGATTACATATTCTGTGCAAGTAGTTCTCCGCGTCCGTTTTGCAGACAGAAGAAACTTTCCATTTTCAACAAGTAAAGCTGAAGAAGCGTGAAAGTAAACAAGATCACAATTTTAGACAACAACTAAAAGAAAACAAGAAAGGAAAGGTTGTGCGGGATAGGGGAAATGGATGGGCAAGTAAATCAACAAAAAGGGAAGGAAAACAAGGAAAAATGAGTTGTTTTTAGTATCACAATAAATGGCTCACACTGCATGAATTATAAAACCCCCAGAATTAACTTGTACGAACCATTATGACTTTAGATGCAGGAAGCAAAGCAAAGAAAAGCAATCTATCATTTGTGAAGATAGATTATATAAAGACAGAGATTTGAAGTTAATGAGGACAATTGCATCAGAAGAGAGAGATTTTGAAAAGAACCTAATCCTCGAGTTTACCAAAATACTTTGCCCATACAAGGAATAATGCAGTTACACATACATAACAATCAAAATGCATCCTCATCGTCCAAACGCCAGCTTTTCAGAATCACAATAATGTGATTGCAGACACAATTTCGTCATGACCAAGGAAAATAGTACTCTAAATTAAAAATCCACAAACTTGCAGGAAATACAGGATCATAGGAGCATGACCCTGGTAGAACAGAAAACCAGTGGCTTATAACTGCTACTCTATGTTAAACAGTAAAGGAAGCTACTCAGTTTCAATTCAAATGATAAAAAGGGGGAGAGAAAGACAAGAATTGAAAAATTACAAAATAGTGCTAGCAAAGATAATTAGTTACTGAATTAACTACTGCATATCAGAAAGCACCATGTCTTCAAGTCACGTGAAGAATAATAATAGCACATAATTCCTTCCATCCATGATTCAGGAGGAAAAAAAACATGATACAAATATCATGAAGAATACACAAAAGACCCCACATTATACCATATCAAAATTTAATACACTGGTCCAGAAAAACACAAGAAACTATATTACATCCAAACTTTTGGTGTCATACTCCATGGCCTCACAGTGAATGACCATCAATTACTGATAAGAAAAACACTCAAATGAAACAAGAACACACATAATCATAAGATTACAGAAAAGATGAGGCAACTTTATAATTCACAAAATGAAGCAAAACTTACCAGGGCTAAGACAAAGGAAAAGATGATAAGTTGACTTAGATTTATCCCTCTTAATAAAGCACTGGATAGTTCCATCCCTGGCCCCAGGCTGTAAAAGACAAAACAAACAAAGATAGCAAAGCATTAAACACTTAAGTGGTTCTAAGAAAAGCCCTCCTCTAAAGCAAAAAAAAGAAAGCACATCCACATATAAAACTTCAATAGACAATCTAGTAGATACAGAAAACAATTAAATGCATCAAGTTTACATATTAAATCCAATTCCATTCCATAAGGAAAATGAAGATCAGAAAATTATTGTATAAACTCACTTGCTTCAGGGAAACTGGAAAAGTAATCTTCCCACAGAACTCTGGACTTCTAACTATTTCTTTACACATATCCCTCCATGACCTGCACACTGCAGCACAAGCAACAACATGTTTGCGAGCAGGCCAAGTACTCTCACTTGCTTCCAGCCTCTTGATCACATCGCGCAATAACTCAGGTGGAAGGCTAGCCCACCGGCTGCTCTGGATGACTGCAGGTTGATCATGCAACTCACTTGATGTGCCATGAGATTTCCCTCTATGGTGACCTGGTAGCCTCACCTCAAAACTCCGCCTTGATAAGCTCCCAAACCCATCCCTCATATCACGAACTATGCTACGGAAAGACATTTACTCCAATAACCAGTTGGTCTACGTTATTATAGGCTCAAATCTTCTCACACAAACAGTGATTACAGACAGATACAAACTGCAAGACACGTGCACAACAACAGATCAGCTATGCCTTTTTCAAATTTTAGTTGCAATGCTTAACAATAAAGAAAGAAAAGAAAAAGAAGGCAGATAGGAGAAAAAGCACAAACCAGGAAAAGGAGATTCTCATATATAAAAGGAAAGAGTCACATGGACCAAAAAGCACGTAAAATACCATACTTTATCAGAAACATCTTTTGGCGGGTTTTGAACCTAACCTTCCAACACAAATTGTCATGAAATCAGATCTGGTTTCTGATATAAAACTTTTGTGCAAATTAAGAATCTAAGCAAAGGAAAGGAGAACAGTATCTAGAAGTTGTGCAACATAACTGTGTCAAGTAAATATGGAAGAAATAATTGATACCAACAAATTCAACTCAACATCCCACTTCCTTCATTGTGAACTCAACTATCTAAGCCCAGGTACAAACTAAAAGGTTCAACTTGGCCAAATTTCTCCGATGAAAAACACCCACCACTAGATCACAGAAAATTCAAAATCCTATATCAAGGTAGTACATATGTATGAATATAGATCAAAAAAGAAGTTAAGCAAAAACAGGAAATAACAAAGAAAGAATTCTAGAGTTTAGCAAGCGATGTCAACAAGAAATGATATCTAGAGATTCCGACTTCCTATTTTACGTCTTGCCCAGTAAATCTTCTTGTTGACTAAGGCAACTGATATTCATCCATTACAAATTTCCAGAGACAACTAGGCGATGAATTGAAACATGATTAACCATACATTCCAGTTTTAAAAAGTTTATGAAAAAATGATAATAAAGTACCAACCTTTAGACCGTAAGCACCGACAAGAAAAATTCAACTCCCAACCTTCACAGATCACCAAAATTCAGTGTGAAGATCAGTACTTGTCAGGCAAAACTCTGCATCAAAGACACAAACTTTAGGTCGCCCAAACGTTCCGCAACCCAGAAAAATTGTCAAACAAAACTCACAAAGAAAGCACAAAATATTTCACTTCACAAGAAGTGAACCACCTTCACCAGACTCCAGCAAATTAGAAAACCTAAAAGGGTGCTACTCAAACAGTACCAAACTTTTCAGGGTTTGGAAGATCACCCATCAAGACAGAGACTTTGGATTCTCTGATGGGATTATCCTCCAGAAACAAACAGAAATTGAAGACCTTATAAGAAACGAAATGAAGAAAATGGAAAAAGAAGGTAGAAAAAGATGTAAACGGACAATAGTTCAAGTCAATAGAGCTCACCCCCCTCCTTCCAAGTCAGATCCTTAGCTTTACCACACGGTTTCTCTCTCTTGAAGACTGTAGACACACGGACTTGAAGGAGCGGGTTAAATCCAGTTCAGGTCAGGAAGAGACGCATTAAAAAAGAAAACAAATTAATAATAATAATAATCCACGATTGTCACTTAATTAACTAAAGAACTAATTCAATTTAGGTTTTGTCCAATTATTGTCCAGAGTCGTTTGACGGTTGACCTTAACTTCCCGTTACTTCACCGACTTCCCCAACTCCGTCATCTTTAATACGCGGCGCACATTAGAATCAAGAGCGCACGATAACAAAATAACGAGTTATATTGTATTTGTTTCTTTAGCAATCTATTGCATAGAGCCCAACTTTGGAAAAGACTATTCTCTGTGTAAACCTAACCATAAATTAGAATAAAAGATTGAATAAATAATACTTAAAGACCAACTAAATACTAATTGTCTTTATGACTAATATTTCTAGTTAGTCGTTTGTTGAAGTGTCGTCACTGATGGGCTGCCTTGAAATTATTTGTGTCTACCATTTGACTACGTCAGGAGCTTGTGATTGGCTTTGATGTTGTCCTTGGTAGAAGCAAGCGTGATGCACACACTACAACTGTGATGTTAGTCTATTGGAATTCTTATTTAATTACAAAATTGCTGAAACTAATTATAAAATGTCGATAATTTAAATTGAGGAAGATGTTTAGGCCATATTTAAAACTAAAAGTTTTAAGAGAGATAGGAGCGGCTGTCGTGTCGTGTCGTTTCGTGTGTTATAAAATCAATCGGCGCTTTTACCGTTCTAAAACTAAAAATAAAAGTGTTATCTTGAAAGATGACAAGTGACTCGAATTATTAGAAAACAAATCGTTAGGTTTCTTGCCATGTTTTTTGGGAAAACAGGCATGAGAACAGAATAAATAGGATATTCTGTGTACTGCATATCCTAAAAAATGCAATAACTCACAGTTAGGCTAAGTCGACATAACCTAACTCCTAAGAAAACCACTCATTAACAAATTCTATATGAAATAAATCTATCGATAAAAGTTTCTACTCCGTCAAGTCTTGGATACAAGTTGATCCAATACCAATCATCAACAAACCTTTTTCAAAGACAAGTATGAAGTAGGTGGGTTAATTTGACTTGGGGAGGGCTTTTCCATGTGAAATGGATCCTAAGAGAGTAGGTTTTGAAACCTTTGGTATGGGCACTTCCTCATTCATTGCCTCATTCATTGTGATGGCATGCTTCTCTCTTGGAACGTCTATTGTGCCTTGAAATTTCTCAGTGTTGATTTTCTTATAAGCATAAATATGTGGACGGACATCGTAACCCTATTAAATAGACAATAACGTGATATTAATGGGTATAATACGTCAACTATTTGTTCTATAATCAAGCGTTGAAAAAATACCTAGAATGGTTTACTTAGAAAAGTGATATTGCATAGAAGAAGAAAACATATTGCTTTTGCTGGCCTAATTTCTACAGGCCTCTCTTTCTCTTTTTCTATCTTTTCATTTTTTTTAGTTCCAGTTCAAAAGTTTTTTTGTTATTGGATCTTTAATTTTAATTGGATGTAATAATTTGACTAAAAATTAAGAATGAAATCAAAGAAAAAAATCATGAAATTCGCTAATATGAGATTAAAAAAATTTGAAAGTAAGGTGCTCGTTTGATAAACAAATTTAAAAAGAGAGATTTGAGTTTTGTTCCAGTTAACTAAAATTTCACTTGCTCGTATGTCATGCGTGGATAAGATGATAAGAGGCAAAGTCAACAGGAATTGCTCTTATTCAATTTATCCTCTTCTCACTGTTTAAACGTATTTCCTTATCCTGCTCTTCACTGACATCAGAGATGATGAGATTGAACATTAAGTCTGTAAAGGATCGACAAGTGATCTTGTGTTTTACTTGAGATTGGGAGAACCCCTTTGGCCACACATTTAATTAAAGCCAACTTGTTATTTATCTTACTTCACAAGACAGAATCGTAAGAGATTTGATTTGTGAAAACATTATCATATGTGAAGTATGCAATAAAATAATTAAACTTGTTATCTTTTTACAATTACATAAACAATAAAAAAGAGTTAGGCAACATTTTAGCAGGTGACATACACTTACGTCTAATAGGGTAACAATTAAGTTTGATGTAAGAGGAGCAGAAGACAAAAAAAAAAAAAGAAAGAAAGAAAGAGATGAATTGGTGTCACCTTCTAGGTGACTTGCCTTAAAAGGAGTCGTTGTAGAGAGACACATAATTATGAGTTGTTTTAAAACACGAAACGAATTTAGTTGGGGTAGTTATTGAACCATGATGAAGATAAACAGATGGAGTTAGAGGATGACGATGATTTGCTACATTGCTCTACTATTAACCTACACGTAAGTGAAAAAAAAAAGCTAAAATAAAAGATACGTTTTTATCATGGTTACATTGGATTGATATTTGCCTCGGCTTTCCCTTTTTTCTGTTTCCATTTGTCATGGCTATGCCAACGAAGGAAGAACCAAATTCTGCTTATACCACATATATTTATATAAAATTTAAAATTAATTTTTCCTTTCTTCTTAATTCTACGTCTATAATATGTAGATATTTTCTTATTACTATAAGAAAACATTCATTTAGCGACAGAAAATACCGACATAAAAGATAAATATTCTATCGGTATTAAACATTACCGACGGAATATACCGACGGATAAAAACGTCGTAGATTCGGCTGTAGCTAATCTTACCAACGGTAAAGAAATTTCCGTCGGTAACTTTACTGACGACAAAAAGATTAACATCGGTAATTTCAACGAAAAATGTGCCGACTGTCACACTTTTTCTGTCCGTAAATTAGTGATGGGCTATAATTTTCCAACACTAAATTTACTGATGGTAAGTTCCTAAACAGTATGTAAATTTAACATCGAAATGTTTTTAATACCGTCGTTAACTTTACCGATGGTAACGTTATTTCCGTCCGTAAATAAGATTAATCATTACTGACGAAATTTATTATCCGTCGGTATAATATTAGAAGTTACCAACGGAAATTATGGATTTTTCTGTCAGTAAAATATTTGATTAAAATTTTTAAAAAATATATTTTCATTATATTTAAATTATAACCATCGAAAAATTTTAATAATTAAATATTTATAATATACATTTAATTTGATAGAAATAATTAAATAGAAATTTTGATTAATGATTAAAAATTAAAATATCTTAATTGATAATAAAA
>JAOSBN010000002.1:9329076-9358083 GCA_027563595.1 Erythroxylum suave | reverse complement strand
TACCCTTCATGCAATCTTACCACCTTAACACTATAATTCAATTATCCTATGTCATAAAATCTTACTCACATTAACATACTAATTAATTTCAACATACATTGCTCTAGCAAGACCCCAAAATTAATCTAATCATGCTTAATCAAATATAAAAAAAATTCAGGGGCCAACAATTATTGTCCAAGGGGACAATGTTAAACATTTTCTTATAAAGATGGACAACAATTAATTGCATTTTGTCTAAGGGGATACGTAAATTTGATCCAGATAAAGATAATAAGATGCTCCGATAAATGATCTAAGTTAATGGACATAAATTTAGGAGGAATACGGACCCCGATTAGTATGGATCAGACTCTAAGAAAACCTAATATGGAAGTTATATATAGAGGATAAGGTCTCTTCTAGTTGCTTAAGTGATTCGTGAATGTATAGTTACTCTAACCCATTCAGAGGTTCACATTTTAAGAAAACTACAAAAAGATGTTAACTACGCCTCAGTGAGTAGATCTCATGAAAGTGCGTGAGGATTTGTGCTCGTTTTGACCTTGAAAAGTTGCTCTGACATTATGGAACTGAAATCAGGTATTTCCTCATTTCTTTGTTATTTCCCTTTCACGTTTGATCCAAGATACATAACTGAAGCTCTTATTACACATTATATAATATTAAAGGTTAACAATCTTAATATTATGCTTATTAAATTAAAAATATAAACTAATAAATATAAAAAAGATTATGTGATTTAAGTGAAATTTAAAAAACATAAATAAAAATAAAATTTCAAATTACTAAAAATTGTAGCATATTTAACCCTCATATTTTCTTACCTATATGAATACTATATTAGAGTAAGGCTAAAAGCCCAAATTGGGACTTAACTTAAAGTTGAAACCTGCTCAATAAAAGGCTAAAATTTCACTAATTTGCTCAATTTAAGACTTTCTTGGACAAAAAATAGGGCGTGTTTTCACACGCCGTTACATGCAGATTAATTAGTGTTTAGATGCCACGTTAATAGACCTAATTGATTTTCTAGGCTAGTGGAATTTAAGAAAAATTCATTAATTTTGTTTAAATTTGACTTAAACAAAAAACTCTTTGACCTAAAATCAACAATTTTTATTAACACATGTTTTACCCTCTTTTTCTTCTCTCAGTTGTACCTTCACTCTAATTCCTGGATGCATCATCACTTAATGCATATGCCTTCTTGGTAGTGTGAGTGTGGGATCTCTCTTTCGAAATTGGAGGTGAATGGGCGGTAACGTTTTTGGAGATCTGAAACATACATATATTGTGATTGAAGACCGAAGTAGGTAATAAGTCATGCTCCCTTCTAATTTTTGTATATAAATTTATGATGTTTTAATATTTACTTTATTCCTTTGCCCTAACAATGTTACAGTTACGTAAATTATTTTATCTTCTTTAAATGAGTTTGATTATTGGGTTGAATAGCATGTAGACAATAATTGTTTTCATGTACAACTTTATTATACATTTTTATATAAGGTATGATTAAGTTTTCTCTTCCCCATATACTTGACATTGTACTTAGGATATGACTTGTGTCACTTGGTTTAGCTTTATTAGTGGTTATCCATGTTTTGTTATTCTCTATGCTTTGGGTTCAAGATAAAGTATGACATTCATGGAAGAGATGCATATTATTAAGAGCAAACAAATTCAGTTCTACAGATATCATTTAGCTGTCAGTGGGTGTACAATCAACATTACAGCATTATGCTGTAATACTTGAGAATGAACTTAAGTAGTAGTTCTTTAAGGTAATGAGGTTTATTAGAGGATTCAGTTTGTTGTTTTCTTGGTTGTGATTTTGTGTTGGGTTGAAATTTTTGAAAATTTCAACTTTGGCTATACAGGGACACGTTCTAAGCTTGATATGAGGTCATACAAACTGATTTCTTCGACTTACCCATTTGAATGAGACTATGACGAAGTGGCTAAGTATTGTTACTGTAACTTGAAAGCACCTAGATGGACTTTATGGACTGATGAAAATCTAGAAAGAAGGTTTTACGGTTGTTAACTCTTTCTTGTAATTTTGGTGCATTTTTATATTGTTTTAGATAAATATGTTCATATCTTTCATTAATGAATTGTGCTTTTTCTTTGATGGTAGAGTGAAAATGTTGATGAATTTCATGAATGGCATGATCAAAGATTTTATGTAAAAGCAAGACATATTATTTTAGAGCTAGAAAATAGAGAGAAGATGCTATATCATCAAAATAATCTATTGAAGGCGGAAGTGACAGAGTTAAGAGAGAATGCAGTAGATGTTTTGCAAGCTGAAAGGATTGCAGAAATTTGAAGTTGAAGAATGAGTTAGTTGCCACGAGGACTAGTTATGAAACACATTCAGCAAAGTGTTGGAAACATTTTGCTTATTTAAGCTTGTGTTTAGTAGTTTTGCTTATGTTTGTTAGTCTAAATACTGAAGGCAAAAAAGACAATAGTTGTACCTTTAAAGCCTTATCGAGAAATGGTTTGATGTACTAGAACAATGTGCAAATGTTTTTCACCTAACCTGATGTTGGAAAGTGCAAAGTGTTAGATGTTTTAACATCTGTTGTATTACTAATTTGATATTCTAGCCTAAACATATTTGATGTTTTATGTACTAGCCTAGACATGTTAGATTTACTAGCCGAAAGATGTTCAATGCTTTAACATTTGGTAAGGCAGATTAGTGACAAAATAGGATCTTTAATCAATAGAGATTAAGTATTCGTTAGTAGTCAAAAGGAGTTAAAAGAGGTAGTAATTGACGACTCTAAAAATTATTATTTGTATTTTATGTCCAATCCAATGATTAACACAACTATTAAGTTGTTTTATAAGTCATAAAATTATTGATGAGGAGACAAAGATGTTTAATAGACCTATAATTTCAACTGAGGCTATATTAACAATGTACATGTTGCACCATTCTTGAACTTCAATGAAAATGAAAAAACCTAAAAGAAATGCAATGCACACTGATTAGAAAATAAAGGAAACCAACACTTTACTACAAAAAGCTGATCATCTCTTTCTATCCATAGACTTTAAGCTTTCCCTGAAAAATACAAAACATTGCAGAGAATTTGACAATTCCAACTAAGCTTCCATCACCCTTAGTGACCCATTCGTGAACTTCAACAAAAAGGAAAAAACGTACAAGAAATGCAATTCAAACTAAAATTGGAAGTCATTATATTCATTGCTTAATAAAAGTAATCCCAACAACATCCTTACAATCTACTATTTTTCAGTTCATAAATATCACAAAATTGTTCAGTTCACTAACAATTAAATGTTAAGTTTACATTTTTTTCCTTTCCCTTTGAAGATGTAATTTGACTTTGTTGGCTTGGATTTACATACGCAGTAACAACTCCCTTCCTCTTTATTGATTTCTGCCCAAGGTTTAGTAGTCTCTAACTTCTCCTTCCAGGTTGTAGATAAAATATAAAAGTTTATTAAGTGGTATGAATTAATTGATGTTAAGTAAGAAAACAAAAAAATTAACACTTACATTAGTATCTGCAACTCTGTGGTTTCGTTTGTGAATACCCCTATCCCTTCCATCCGTTTCTTGATCTTCTTATTTGCTTTTTGTTGAAGAGAAGAGCATGTGACAGGCCTTTTTTCTGTAATTTTTGCTTGAAAATTTAGGCTACGTCTGCCAGCTGCCAACATTCTCAATCTACTTCCATCATCTGCAACACCATAACTAGGCTCTCTTCTCCTTTTAGTTTGATTCTTGGTGGTACCCTTTAAAGATGTACATATATTTATTATTTTTTAAGCACCTCTAGGTATTGGGAGAGCAATTGAGGCTTTTGCATTTGCACTCCCACTTACATGAGTAGTACTTAAGGTATTGGTAGTACCTGAAATAGTTGTGGCACCAGCAAATACAGACATAGTAGTAGAGACAGAGGCAGAGGCAGAAGCAAAAGCAAAGGTTTTTGCTCTTCTTTTTCCTTTCAATGTTGGATGCAGATTTGAAGGCACTTACTGGGTTGTCGTTGTTGGTTTCAACTGTGGATATGTTTTCACGAGTTGATTGTGAGTTTGTTATGTTTTGCTCCATATGGAAATCAATTGACTAGTCTGAGTTTGGATTTTGAAACTGGGTTGGAACCTACCATTGATAACAGTGATAACAGAATAAAAAAACCTAGAAGATTACCACTACTATAGAAAAGAATCTTAGATGTACCATTAAAAGATAAAACAAGTTAGAAATTACCTCTCGACCTTTCCAAAGACAACGTCTTTTATTGTGTCCTTCTGTATGGCAGTGGCTACATGTAATGATCATGCCCCTCCTAGACACGTGGTTAACATTTTGCTTTTTGTTTACTTTTATACCTCCTAGACACGTGGTCAACATTTTACTTTTTGTTTACTTTTATATTCTTTTGAGGTTCATCAATACTTTTTTTCCTAACTGTTTTGGGCCTACCAGGCCCTTGTTTAAATTCTAGTGGCCTAATAGTTTCTTCATTGCTAATGGTTCAGTCCTTCATACCAGGCATCGGTTAAATTACCTTCCTATATGTTTTGACATATTCAATCTTCCATAACCAACTAGAAGTGTACTCTTCAATATTAACCCTACTGTCTCTAATAACACGTATGACATGTGCACAATGAATGCCAGAGAGGGTATATCTCCTACAAGAATATATTTTATTCTGAAGCTTCACTATATATCTGTTCTGTCTATGATCAATCTCATACCTTCCTTCTCCATTATGATGCACTAAACAAGGTTGAGTAATCATAACACTCTTCTCAATTGCTTCCTATATTCTTGGCCCTAAATTACCTTCCCACTTGGCAGCTTCTTTCCTTTTTCTCAAATTTCTTTTCATCAATTCTCTTCTAAGATGCTCAAATAACCCTAAAACTGACATTTTCCTTGCATCAACTAGAGTCTTATTGAAGGTCTCACATAAGTTATTGTCAACTAACTCAATCATAGAATCTTCCCTCTGGAAAGCCTCGTACCATTGCTAAACTAGTGTATAACTCCTAATATCTTCTGCTGTCCTTTGGTTCTTGGCTTTGAGCTTTTCCAAATTTTCCTCATATTCCCTTACTGTGAAGGATTTTGCAATTTTCCGAAGTGTTCATTCATCTCTTCCCTTTTATGTTCTCTTCCATGCCAATTGACATAAATATGTTTAGCAAAAAATCCATCCTTAGTTTTGGTTTTCAACCAACATCCATCTAGGCCAAGAAAATACTTGCATCCATGCTTAAACCCATGTTTAATAGCTTCTAAGCATATATACATTCTTTTAAATATAAGTGGAGATGATGGAATTGGCTGAGACACTGTCAATGTAATAATGCTTCCTGGGTTGGTCTTCCTAATCAGCTCAAAATAAGACCAAAGCTTCCCAAACTCCTCTTCAATGTTGATCATAACACTATCTACTTTTTTTTCTTTGCTCTTCTCACGATACTCATAGATACTTCAACAGCTAAACAATTCTTAACATAAAATTTTATATCATCATTCTTAAAAAATGACTCCCTTTTAAGCTTGTCTTTCAACAAGTCAGCTAAAATGCTGATGTTCATCCTAGGATTTGTATATACCATATTATAGTCATGATTGATCCTAAATTTTCTAATTTAAAATGACTACAGCTTCTTATCAAATGGTCCATATATATACCAAGGGGAGTTCTCTGTCCTAGATTAACCTTGGACAAAGTTAGGCTTATTTTTGATAAATATGATAGCCCTCTTTGTTTTGATGAACAACAAACTCATTACACGTTTAAATTGCAAATGATTAAGAAAAATCATCCCTAATTCAATGTAAAGCTCAGCTGCATTTTCATCATAAACAGGATATTTCCTTTTTCTCTTAGTAGCATCATCTACCATATCATCTACATTACTAACAAGTTCTCCATATTCATTACTGTAATAATATTTAGACAAAACTACCTTATCTTCATCATCTACATCACCTACATCAACTTCATGTTGTCTATTATCTTCATCCGGATCATTACCTTCATCTCTTTCCTCTAAATCTTCTTCAACATCTTCATTCGGACCGTTACCTTCATCTCTTGCTTTAAATCCTCTTCATCCTCTTCGACCTCCATATTTATAACATCTTCATTCTCCATATTTGCATCATTTTCACCCTCCACATTTGGCACACCATCTAAATTACCTACATTACATCCAAACCCTTCATTATTAACATCCTTACCATTATCTTCAACTGCATTACCCTGATTAACCTCATTACATTCATCCTTAATCAGTTCAACAGAAGCATCCACACCATGTTTAATATAAATATCAATACAACCCGTACCTATCATCTGACCAACCATATCTAATACACTAGTATCATCTTGTACAACTCTCAAACCTTTACATAGTGCAAAACCAGGCATAAGATAAAATATCTTTTTCATATTGTTATACCCACTTCTCTTACATACATCATCCAGTTCAAAATAACTCAATAGGTCAGGATCAAATTCAATTTCATCCATAAAACTACCTTTATACATAACATTATCACCCATATTAACAAAACATCCCACATGGTAAAACCTCATAGTTACTTCATCAAATAACGTTATGCTAAACTAAAAAAACCAACTCTAAGAAATCGAAAACACTCAATTAGAATGATGAAAGAAAACACTAAAGTGAAAGCGAAAAATTCACGCCTAGCACAGCATATGATGCTTAACATATTCATAACAATTCCATCAACCAATTTACTAAGTTCTATTAATTAAGGTAAGTGGCGTTGTTTACACCTGTGAATTGATAAACATGTTCTCACTGTGGCTCCTAAGCTCGTGAAAATTTTCACTTATAAGCCTCATGAGAGCTGCATTACTGGTTTCTAGCCTATATATCTACCTAATGGTTTATTATGCCTCAATGTTTAAAAAATATCCATATTAAATACAATCCTTATGCAATTCAATTGTTACATCAACTTTAAGTTACTTGTAATTAAAGTTGTTCAGATTTAAGTTACTATTAAAATAACAAAATCATAACTTTATGTTATCATCAATGATAGTCAGATATTGCAAACAACAACATAAAAACAATACATTAGTTTCAATTAAAAAAATACACACTCATACGACAAATACTCCCACTAGTAAGGCAAAAAGGATGTAGGAGGGCAATGAAGTTAAAAGCATCAAATTAATATTTTGTACAACCAACTGCTTTTCTATTGTGTTTAGGAAAGATGAATTTTTCTACCAATCAGAGCACAATAAAAAAGTAGTTGGTCCTAGTAGCTTCCCATTCAGCAACTGACCATTTTCGGTAGAAGATAAAATTAATACCAGTTTGCTTATACTTTTCTCATTCATACTATCTTCTTTAGACTTCTCTAACCTCAGACTTCTTTTTACCGCTCTAACCTCAGACTTCTCTAATTTCAGACCTCTCATAATCAAATGTTTACCACTATTAAGTCTAATGGCTAATACTTTAATTCTAGGACTTATCTTAATTTTAAGAGATGATGTTTGAACCAGGCAAGCCACCCCTTCAATGAAGACTGGAGCGAAGATCGAGGGATGGTGAAGACGCGTCAACTAACCAATATAACCCCTTCAAAGGATAAAGCGCAGATCTAGCGAGGGCAACCCTTGGTGAAGATGCGTGAACCAGGCAAGACAACCCTTGCACGAAGACTAGAATGGAATGACTGATGGTGAAGATGTGTCAGAGAGGGAAGCGACGATGGGATTTTAGGGTTTTCTGTAACTTTTTGATTTATCTTTTTTTACTTTACGAAATTTATAGAATTTATAAAAATTTACAAAATTTAAAACATCTTACTCTTTTATATGTGGCATTTTTTAAAAGGGTAATTATGCCACATTGTTGCAGATTACGACATATGTAAACACTTCCTAATTTTCGTCCAAAAAGTCTTAAATTAACCATACTCATGAAATTTTAGCCCTTCATTGAGCAAGTTTCAAGTTTAAGTCCCAAAATGATCAAATTCAAAAAGGTTAAGTCCCAATTTGGGCTTTTAGCCTTATAGTTGATATCAAATTTGATTTTAGTATAGTACAGTATAAGTACTAATAAATATCATATACTATTCAGGTAAAATTTTAAACTATAAAAAAGTTTACAAATATAAAACTATAAAATAATCCTTCAATAAATAGTAACTATCATTTTCAAATATACATCAATTCTCAAAAACATATTCATTATAAATTTCAAGTTATGTAATTTTATACGGTAAGTAGGTGCCAACGTAATCACATAAAAAAAGGCTTCTTAAACTTTTTTCTCATGGAAATGAATTTTTGTAATTTGGCATAAGATATCTGGCTTAAACTTTTATGATGAGATTTTCTACAGGTTTAGAACTAGCTGCTTCAGGTAATTGTTTCTCATCAGATCTAGGGTTTTCGTCGTGCCCTTTCCTTAGTCTATCTTCAGATCTTTGTTTTTTCTCGCTTTCAGTGGTATAAGCTAGCATATAATTACATACTTATGGTGTCTCTTCGTGTAATTTACTTGTTTTTGACATTGGATCTGGATGTTCTTGATACATTTGGCTTGATGAGTTGTGAGTGTCTTGCGATTTCCCCCTTTCCTACTACATTGTAATCCTTCTTTCATTTTCGATCTTGTCACTTTGCTTCATCTAAGTCTCCCTTTCTTTTTCTTTCACTTTGTGCTTCACAATCATCTATTTTCCTTTTTATTAATTGCTATTCTTTTTGGGTTCGGTGGTTGCCGTGGCGTTGGTGAGAGCTGGAATCAGCGGAGGCATATGTTGCCGGTTCTAAAATCCTCGACGACTGTAGCTGTTGCCGCATATTTTTCTTCTTCTTCTTCTTTATTGTCTTTTGAATTTCTCCTCTTAGTATAAATTTAACCCTTTCTTGGCCTTTGTTTTTTCGTGCTTTTTGTGGCTTTTTGTTTCATTATAGCTATCAAAGTTGACTAGACAATTGGATGTTGTTTTGTTTGGGTTCTTTTGATCTTGTGTCCTTTCTTTGACAACTTTTGGTGAGCTGATTTGTGATTATGCTTTCTAGTTACTAGGTTCGATCACTTGCTTTGTGGATAATCGTATTTGGTGATTTGACCATACTTTTGGTATTTCTGTATTTCAAGCTTGTTTAATTCAAGACTGTATTTTATGCTTACTCTTTACGTTATCGGTTGCTTGAAGCTTTTCCACGTTTTCGCGGTGAGGTATTTGCTTTTCAATTTTTTGTTGTTGCTCTCATTTGTTATTCGAATTGGTCCTTTTGTTTTCTTATCTGAGATGGTCGTTTGTTTTTCTTCATTTGATAAAATCCTTTCCTTTTCTCTTTTCCTTTTATTTCTAGATTCAATTCTTCGAATTTTTGTGTCTATGCCTACCTAATTACCATTGTCGTCTATGTCTAGAATGCATGTTTAGGGTTTATTATGTCTCGTTTGTAAGATTTTGTTTTGTTTTTCTTGTTCCATATTCATGGAAATTTCAAACCAAGGTTTTACCTTTTCTTGCTAAAATGGTTGCTTCTAGCAGCAGTTCCTCATTGTTTAAGTCGATTTATTATTTTTGCTTCTCGCCTAATTGTTATTGTATCCTGCTTTGTCTTTGTGTGCCTGAATTGCTTCTCTCATTTGAGTTACTGACAACAAATTGTAAAATTTCAAACCTCGATCTGTTGCTAGGGATTTAGGACATGCTCTTTGGTGATTATATTTGCATAAAGCTGACTATTTGACTTTGAATAACATACTTTATTCACAAGTATGATCCGGGTTACACGTATAGTGACATGACGTTCAGGAAGTTTTCTAAATTTTAAAAGGGTCACACGACAGTCATCCCAAGAAGGTATGTGTTTACCCTTTTTCACGTTAGTTCTACATTGATGTAGGGTAAGATAAGCTGCATCTCTGTAGTCTTAAGTGGGAATACATTCATCAGGTAGGCTTTTTCTTTCGCTTATCTTATTTTCGTGATACTTCCTTTACCAGTTGTATGCCACTAATAGTATAAGTCTATTAGATTTTTTTTTATTTCTTACTTGATACATCAACCTTTTATCTCTTTTTTTACGTTTTTAATCTTTTAACCATATTTATTTATGTATTTATTGAATTTTAGTTACATAGATTTTTTCTGTGCTAGTTTTATCTTTTCTCTGTAACCTGCATCATTCGTATATTGTCTTATTTGCATGTGGGTCCATCGGAAACAGCCTCTCTACTGTGTACGGGTAAGGCTGCGTACTATCGAACCTCCCCAGACCCCGCTTCATTGTGGGATTTCGGACTGGGTGATGATGAAGATGATGATATCTGGCTTAACTACAAGTATTTTTATAATTATAGTGTAAATCTGATTATAATTTTTAGATCATAAACTTGAATTTATAACTCAAGTTGAATTTGTTGATGAGTGTTGAAAGGAGCTACTGACGGCAATAGGCAGCAATGATTGGCGGTTAACTGGAGATCTAAGGAGGAGACAATGGGCGGCCTTTGAAGAAACTCTATAGAGGATAGCTGTAGAGAAGATAGTGTCGAAGAACGAGTCCCAGGAGGAGACTCCGTCTGACACTAACGATGAAACCTAATGAAGTTTGGACTGGACCGGATCATTTTTTGGCTTCTTTCCTTACTGATCTGACTCATGAGTAATATATGGACTTCTTTCTTAAAGTCCAGACCTTTAGCAGATTGGCCCAAGCCTTGGTTTTCTTATTTTTCTTATCTTTGTTATTTTTCTTATTTCTATTTGTCATTATTTGCTTGTACTTCGTCTGTTTTACAAATCCTCTTCTGTTATAGGTTATTGTAACAGACTCATCACTACAGCCTATAAAGGCATTCCCTACGTAAATAAAAGTTTTAAGCCAAATATTTTCATCGTCCTTCCTCTGTTTCCAACATGGTGTCAGAGCAATGCCTCTAGCTCCTTTAGCATTTGCCATAATATCCTCAGTTTTTTTTAGTACATCATCTTCGTTGTTCTCTTCATCTTGTCTGGACCTTTATATGCAAGCATCACTGCAAACCAACATCAAAATCAAAATGTTTTATGACCAGAAGATCATCCAGCAAGCCCCTACTACCTACATCCTAATGAAAACCCTTCCCTAGTCCTACTCTCAACCCTTTTGACAGGAACTAACTATCGCTCATGGGCTAAGTCAATCTAGATGGCTTTGTTATCCAAAAACAAGCTAAAATTTATTGATGGTACCGTTCTAATGCCTAACAAAGATGACACTCTATTTATCTATTAAGAAAGGTGTAATACTATGGTGCTATTGAGATAAGTGACAGACTCAATAGCACAAAGTGTGATTTAGTTTGATTCTGCAGTAGATTTATGGAAAGACTTAGAAGGACGTTTTTAACAAGCAAATTCTTTCAGAATATCATATTTACAGGAAGAAATCTACAGTTTCCGACAAGGATCACTCTCAATTTCAAATTACTATACTCATCTTAAAATGTCGTGGGATGAGTTTTTTAACCTCAGGCCATTACCTAGGTGTAAGTGTGAACCTCAATGTTCTTGTGATTTCTTAGCTGCTATAAAAACCTATGAAGATGGTGATTATGTGATTAGATTTCTTAGAGGCTTGAATGAATCCTACTCTACTATAAAGTCATACATTATGATTATGGAACCTCTACCTAACATCAAAAATGTTTTTGCTATGGTTGCTCAAAACGAAAGACAACTAATCCTTTCTTCCCAAAATAACATGTCTACTCCCACTATTGAACCTTATGCTCTCTATGTCAAAACCGATACCAGAAAATTCAACCAACAATCCAAAAGACCCATTTGCACCTTCTTTGGTAATATTGGCCACATTGAATCTAAGTGTTACCGAAAACATGATTTCTCACCCAATTTCTCAACATTCAACTGAAATTCATATTCCAACAAAGACAATAACCCGCACAAATTTAAAACTGTCAATCAAGTTAAAACTAACTTGGATGCTTTCTCTTCTGAATTGGACTCCCAATCCATAAATAGAGAGACTTTCCAAGATACTTCTGTCTACAACTTGAGTGCTGAACAGTATGGCCAATTAGTGCAGTTGTTGTACGAAGAAGGAGATCCAAAGGGAAAAGGTGTTATCACTTCTTAGGTTAATATAGTTTTTTCTCATCAACAAGGTATATCCAACCTGCTTTATCTTCTGATCCTTGGTCTTTTCCATGGATTCTTGATTCCGGAGCTATCGACCATATTGTTTGTTCTTTAAACCTCTTCACCACCTACAAAATTGTGGACAATTTAAATGTTAGATTACCAAATGGAGTTCTTGTGTCAATAAAACATGTTGGCATTGTCAATATCTCCTCACTCACTCTCACTGATGCTTTATTTGTACCTAATTTTTCTTTTAATTTAATCTCTATCAATAAACTCACTGTTTCTAGTCCTTTTCAACTAACATTCACCTCTACCTTGTGTCATATTCAGGACATCAATTCCATGAGGACGATTGGTTTTGCTAGGCAAATCAATGGACTCTACCACCTCTCTCCATCTACTTTGGACACCTGTCAACTTGTTTGCAATACCACCACTCACCCAGGACATCTATGGCATAGGAGACTAGGTCATTTATCTAATCAACGGCTACAAAGCCTTTCTAATATTGATCCCTCTGTAGTTTTTCACTTTTTTAAACAATGTGATGTTTGTCACTTTGCTAAATAGAAAAAGTTACCCTTTCTTTCCAATAATTCTATTGCTTCTGCTTGTTTTGACCTGATTCATGTTGATATCTGAGGGCCCTATCACACACCTTCTCATCTTGGTTACAAATTCTTCTTAACTATTGTGGATGATCATAGTAGATTGACCTGGGTTTATATGATGCGACAAAAACTTGAGACTAGAGACCTACTGAAAGGATTTTGTGCTTATGTTGAAAGGCAGTTTGATAAGAAAATTAAGTGTATACGAAGTGACAATGGAATTGAATTTTCAATGAAGGATTTTTATTAGGAGAAGTGTATTTTGCATGAAACATCTTGTGTGTAAAGACCATAACAAAATGGGAGAGTGGAGAGAAAGCACCAACATATCTTAAATGTTGCCCGAGCACTAAAGTTACAGGCTAACCTACCAAGTTCTGGGTAGATTGTATTCTCCATGCAGTTTATTTAATAAACCGTGTTCCTACTCCCTTTTTGTCTTATAAAACTCCCTATTCTGTTTTGTTTAATTCTAAACCTAACCTTCAATCCTTGAAAGCATTTGGCTATCCCTGTTTTGCTTCCACTAAAGAAGCCAATAGAAGTAAGTTTGATAGAGCAAGGAAGTGTGTATTTCTTGATTTTGCTACAGCTTCTAAAGGTTACAAGCTTTATGACCTACTTATTAAGCAGTTTTTGTGTCTAGAGATGTGATCTTCTGTGAAGACCAATTCTCCTTTCTCACAACACCACTTGAAGCACACTTACCTGCTCCTAATCTACCTACTTTTTCCTCTCCTACATCCATTAACCTCTCATCTTCCCCTTTACCTATTCTTTCCCCTGATCAATGTTCTCCTGCTTCTCCTTCTTCACCATCTTCCTCAATATCCTCCACCCCTTCTCCATCACGACCTTCTCCTCCTCTTCGACGCTCCACCAGATCCATTAACCCACCTTCTTACCTTACAGATTATGATTGTCCTACTCTTCCTCATCCATTTCCGTATACCCTATCTTCAGTCCTTTCCTAGAATTTTCTTTCCCCTCAATCCTAAGTTTTCTCAGCTTAACTAATCTCTCTCACAGAACCTAAATCCTACAAACGGGCAACTCAACACCAGGAATGGAGAGATTCAATGAAAGCTGAATTAAAAGCCTTACAAGAAAACTATACCTGAGATCTTACCTTTCTGCCTTCGGGGAAGAAAGTTATCGCCTCCAAATGGGTCCATAAGTAAAAATTTAATGCAGACAGGACCCTTCAATGTTGTAAAAGTAGAGTGGTTGTGAAGGGTTTTACTTAGCAAGAGGGACTTGATTACACTGAGACCTTCTCCCCAATAGTCAAACCAACCACCATCTGAGTCCTCCTTGCTCTTGTTGCTTCAAAAAAATGGCATCTCCATCATTTAGATATAAACAACATATCTTTACATGGAGATTTAATCGAAGAAGTTTACATGAAATCACCTAATGGTTTGGAGTTACCTTAACCTGAGATGGTCTACCACCTTCAAAAAAGCCTCTATGGCCTGAAATAGGCAAGTCGCCAATGGCACTTCAAACTCACGGTTGCTATGCTCTCTCATAGTTTCCTTCAGTCCCATTATGACCATTCCATGTTCACTAAGAAGCATCATGATAACTTCATCATTCTCCTGGTCTATGTGGATGATCTCCTACTATCCAGCAACTCTCTCCACCTCATTCAATCCACCAAAGAATTTCTGGACGCTGCCTTCAAAATCAAGTACCTCGGCTCTACTACATACTTTCTGGGACTGGAACTCACTCAGTCTTCCTCTGGCTTCAATCTCTGCCAGCACAAGTACACTCTTGATTTGCTTCAAGAGACTGGTTTCCTCCACTCCAAACCTGCTTCAACACCAATGGCCACAAATCCCAAATTATCAACCGAGGGATAACCTCTTCCAAACGCCACTAGTTACAGATGTCTAATTGGAAAATTACTCTACCTGACCATAACGCGCCCCAACATCTGCTTTGCCTTCTAGCAGCTCTCACAGTTCATGTCCCAGCTAACGGTCTCCCACCTACAAGCTGCTCATTGGATTCTTCGCTACTTCAAGCGTTCGCCAGGCTAAAGGCTCTTGTTTCGTGGTAATTCCTCTCTCAAGCTCCTAGCTTTCTTTGAATCTGATTGGGGTAGCTATCCGGATTCCCACAAATCTCTGACTGGCTACTGTGTGTTTCTTGGTGACTCCTTGATCTCGTGGAAACAAAAAAGTAGGCCACCATCTCCCGCAGTTCCGTTGAGGCTGAGTACCACGCTTTCGCCACGACCACCTGTGAACTCCAATGGATCTCTTCCTCTTCTGCAACCTTGAAGTCCCTCACCCGAGTCCGACTTATATCTACTGTTACAATAGATCTTCGATCTACGTTGTCGGGAACCCTATCTTCCACCAGCATATGAAGCACATAGAACTTGACTGTCATCTTATCCGTGAGAGAGTTAAATCTGGCATCGTTCATCTTCTTCCGATGTCTTGTGCTAATCAACTCGTTGACATCTTCACCAAAGCCCTCCTACAACACCCTTACCATACCTTGCTTCACAAGCTGGGTGTTATACACAATGTATACTGTCCAATTTGCGATAGTTTTCAAAGAATGAGTCCCAGAAGGAGACTCCATCTCACCCTAACGATGAAACCTAATGAGGTTTGGATTGGACCGGATCATTTTTTGGCTTCTTTCCCTAGTAGTCTGACTCATGCATAATGTGTGGACTTCTTTCTTAAAGTCCAGACCCTTAGCAGATTGGCCCAAGCCTTGGTTTTCTTTTTTTTTTTCTTATCTTTGTTATTTTTCTTATTTCTGTTTTTTTATTATTCACTTGTACTTCGACTGTTATAACAAACTCATCACTGCAGCCTATAAAAGGTATTCCCTACATAAATAAAATTTTGAGCCAAATATTTTCATCCTCCTTCCTCTGCTTCTAACAGATAGAGAGGAGGTGACAAACTAAGAGCAGATAGGAATGGAGGTGAAGGAACAACGACCTTGTTTGGTTGTTGGCTGATCAACCAATTTTTTAGCTGATTGACTAAAATCAGCTGTTTAACTTCATCAAGAAGCTATTCTAGTTGTTTGGTTGTTGGCTGGTTGGGTTGGCTGATTTAACCCAACCAGCTAAAAATTAACAGCTCCTTGTGAGTAGCTTTTTGGACAATCAATTGGTTATCCTTTCCTATAATGTCGATTTTACCCTTAAATTTTGCCCAACCTCTTTTGCTCTATTTGAATTATTTTGTTAAACTTCATTTGGATTGTTATATTTTATGTTTGGATGTATCATCATTATCATCATCATCTGACTATTATTATTATTATTATTATTATTATTATTATTATTATTACTATTATTATTATTATTGTTGTTGTTGTTGTTATTATTGTTGTTGTTGTTGTTGTTGTTGTTGTTCTTATTACTATATGTTCCATGTTTTTTATTAGAGTTATAAACTTAATTTTTGTAAAATTAAATATCTAAAATATAAATTCTTATAAAAATATTTAATGAAATACTAAGATATATAATATTCATACTCCTATAATTTTTTTTTAAAGTTATGTCTTCATAAGTCATTTTACACATAAACAACTAACTTTACCAAACATCAAATGATAAACAGTTAATGTAATCCGCTGGTCAAATCAGCTAATATAATCAACTTTCAACAAACAGCTAATAGAATCAGCTAATAACTAATGAAATTAGCTAATTATCAAACAAGGCCAACAAGTTGAAGCTTGTGAGTTCAAAGCAAAAGAAAAGGGAGAAGAGACAAGAGTAAATATTCCCGTGAAGAGAGAAAAGAAAAATAAAATAAAAAAGAAAGGCTTGCGAGAGTAGAAGTCGACGACTAAAATTGATTCTAAGAGTAATTTTAAATTTTTTAAAAATTATATTTCATCGATGTTTCGAATAACGGGTAATATTGACTAATACGAATCGAAAGAATCGATAGTGACCGATATCTTAACGAATATGAATTTATATCTATTGGAGTGACCTACGTGATACGCTATTCGTTTCTTTGCCCTCGCAGCAGAAAAGGTTTCACCATCTTACGACATTAGCGTCGCGTCCTTTGGAGTTTCAATTTAAATATTTTTTGGGGGGTTTTAGAAAATTACGAGAAATGGTATGTTATTAATGCGCATCATTTTACAAAAGGAAAGCACGGTATTCTATAAGAGGTTGCTTGTCGACAAGGAACCTTATATCGTTTAAAATTATATTTTTATTCAGTAACAACTTGTTAAGGTTTTGGTCGTGTACGGTGTGAGTTACCATGATATGTGTTACCGGAGGATTTTGGAAACCTAAGTGCATCAATTTGCTCGCGCGTTTACTAATGTTAAATTGCGTTGGTCTAAGGTTTTGAATTTTTAGGAGGGGTTTAATTTTAAAAGTGCATGATTCTTTCATGAATCAACTCCAACTAAAACGCAGAAAAGCATCAAAATCTTAAAGCTAGACTGAAGTGGCCAAACTACCTTTTATTTGGCTTGTGTTGGATCTTTGTTTAGTGACTTTCATGAGAAATCAGTTAAACATATTCGCATAAAACTTTCCTTGGCAGGTAAGCTAACAGATATGGCGGGATTAGTCCATTGAATGAGTCTTGAAGAAGGTGCCCAGTTGGCACACGAATTGCCTCTTTACATATGAGCAAACCATGGTGCATTAACATCGATTTCCACTTCCACATCCTGCCTCTGGCAACCAGGCATCATTAGACAGACAAAGTCTGCAGAGAGGAGAAACTTTACGACAAGGGGCAGTCAGGAGGAGGCACGTAGCCGCTTTATGGGAATAAGACTGTGATGTATGGACTGAAAAAAAAAATATGTGGCCAAACAAGAATGATGCCCTCTGCTTTAATTTATAATATTTTACCTGTTTAATATCTGATATTGATGGTAGGCATGTGGTCCTTTTTGCTCCTGTTGACTCACAACTTACACGCAGCAGAAAAAGCGCAGTCAACTCTTCTCAATCAATGTCTGCCTGATTTTGATCTGTGATTCCGCTGCGTGCGAGCATGAACTGATGAAAGCCTAGGCCTAGCAGATGGACCAACTAGGCTTGCAAAAGTATGTTTTTGGGTCTAAATCCTTCTTCAGTTAGTCAGTCTGGATTAGGTCCAAATATAGTCCCGAAGCAAATAACGCTTAATCGTACAATGAAATCCTCTGAATTAACCAAATAATGCACCAAATCTTCAAAATCACATCTACGGTCACGGGCCATTGATTGACGTCCATTCATCCATTCAAGTAAATATCTTTGTTGATGATTAGATAGGTATTGTGAAGGCCACGAGGACATCCATTGCCATGGTAAAAACCTACATGACTGCCCCTTGTAATTTTTTGGCCATTTCCCTTCTTAGTTGATAGGACGTTACTTCATGTTAATGCTTTCAAATCATGGTACGAGAATGTCTAGATCTTTGTGACTTGCAGTTAGTCGATGAGGCATACCTCTCCCATCCGTTTTCCTTATGTTTTTACTTTCTTTTTACTAATTTCAAGGATTCTTGTAGTTAAAAAGAGAGTTCATGCGAATATTTCCTGATTGCAGCGAGATACGAGTGTCACTATGCTGTCTAAAGATCAAAAAAGATGGATTTATGAAAATGAGGAAAATTTAGTTCAATAGTATGAATTGAGGCTTCAATAGATTGCTCGCAATATAGTAGGGGTTCAACTCCTACCAACAAGCTCTTGACTTCTGATCAAGATTACTTTTAGTTCATTAAATAATTTATTTGATTCATATAAAAATAAAACAAATAACAAAAAAATAAATTAGTCTATTTTGAAATGTGATGCTTATTCTAGTTTTTGACATTATCAATAAAATTGCTATATAATTTGATATCTTTATTCATTATTTGTAAATAAATGTGTAATAGTTTAAGTTTAAAATTGTCTTAATAATAATTTATTCATTTGTTAATTCATTTTTTTCTTTACACGGGACTAATTCATTTTTTTTTTGGCTTTTTTAACTAAAAATATGTTGCCTATATTATTTCTCATCCTTATCATTCTAGAGTATTATAAGTTACATCTTTCACACAATTTTGTCTCCAACCTAATACTGTAATGATAAAATTTTGTTTCCATACTATTCATAATATTTTAAATTTAAATTAATCTAATAAAAAAGAATAAGATATTTAAATAATAATTTTTAATTTTTAATAAATTTATAAACTCTTTGACTTCATATACAAAATTAATAGCTACCCATATAATTAAAGGATGCCATTAGAATAAATCCTAAAAAGACTCAGGCCTGAGTTCCAGTCTTCTTTTTTTAAGTTTAAGCTATTAAACACATAGCTAAACTTTTGAATTCACTCCATCCAACAAGTACACGGTTGAAGCATAAAAGAGGTTAAAAGGAAACGAAAAGATAACCACTTAAGTTACAAAGCACGGGCAGTTACAACAGAAAGGAAATCTAAGGTGACTGCGTCTTCTTGACAACTATACTTACCATTAGGCTTTGGCTTTATGAGACGCCCACTCCATCTCCATTTGAGTTGCTATGTTAAGGTACAAAAGAAAGAAAATCTAAAGTGACGTGTCTTCTGACAACTATCCTTACCATTAGGCTTTGGTTAAATGAGACGCCCACTCCATCTCCATTTGAGTTGCTATGTTCCCATCCCATCACCTATCACTTACCGATCTGTAATGCACTCCACTGTCTTTTCCTTGTTAGGCTCTGCATTTTCTTGATCATATATGACCGATCTTTTCCCCTCTTCTTCTTCTTTGTTCTTCCCCCACAATACACCATAGAGCCCACCCACTAGCAAGACTGCCCCACCAATGCTGCAATAGAGGTCAGATAAGGAAACTGTCAACTATTTATTTGATTTGCTTAAGGATAAATCATTAGTAAACTCAAGAGTGTTTGTGTCTCAGTAGTTTCTAGGAAGATCACAAGTATTAATGATCGTATTTGCACACTAGAAGCACTAGTTCAGGAAGAGAAGCTAGGATTTAGACCTCCCCCAATGAAGGGTTTCTTTCCACAAGAGTACTGAGACAATGGCAGTTATAAGAAGTGCCAAGGGAGTGAACATTGCTGTGAAAACTGGTCCTTTCTTCTGTATTGCCCAAACTTGCAACCAGTAGGTGATGCCAGTCACCACTATACCCTGCCATTATATAGTCAGTTCCAACCTGTGCCAATTTTATGTAATTGTACGCAAATCTGTGTGAATATAAAACACTAGATATAAATCAACTGGAATCATATCGATGTAGACATAAATCATTTGTAAGTGATATATGTCGATCAACACTATAATTTTGTACCACACCTGTCGTTGAATAGGACATTCTTTTATCTCCTATAGGAAGAAATTCAGGTCATTACTCTCCAGTTGAAGCTGGAAGTTATACTTTTGTTGTTTTTTATCAGTTACTTTAGCTGATTGGATAGGTGTCTAAAGGGCTTTGCCACCAGGCCAAGATTTTTTTCAAGGTAACGGATAAGATAAATCGAGCTAAAATTTTTAGTATAAAATTTAACATAAACGTAAAACAATGGGGAATTGGATTTGTGAAATTAAAATATATATGAAGCATTTGGATTTATATAATAAATCGAATTTCAGTTTCGAGCTAGTTTGAGATAAATAGCACAATCTGGCGCATTAATTTGAAAAGTGCAACTCTTTTCTTATACAAAAGATGATTAATTAAGACGACGACAGAAATGGTTGGAATTCTTACACAATAGGCCACTGACAAAAGTTCCACATCCCAGCCAAGCTTCCAGGCTGATGGATTCCTCTGCACTGCAATGCTCCATGTAGCCGATTGAATGCAGCTAAAGAAGCACTGCAGGGTGGTCAAACGCAGTTTTGAAGGATATTGCTTGACAACGGGAGTCTATAAGAGCAACAAAGCCCATGTCGAAAACATAGAAAAAAGAAGCAGTAACCAAAACAGAAAAATAATTCAGAAGATGAACAATATTTATGTAGAGGAAAGAAATTTAGAAAGCTATTGCTAATTATGAACTCCTACCTGTAAAATAAGCCACAAAGACCATAATATGTTGGCAGAGATCATGATAAGAGCGCCTTTGATCCAATCCCCTGATCTGGAATAAGTGTTGAGAGGTGGACCCTGATGATGATGATGCCTCAGTTCGTCAATGGATGGATACCAGTTGTGAATTCTGATAGGAGGCCCTTTAACGAAAGCAAACACCAGTGCCCCGGAAACCCCCAAAACAGAACCTAGAACCTTGGCAATTCCATGCACTCGTTTTAGTGAAATAATCTCCATCCTGAAATGTATGTGTGTTCCACAGAATTCCTATTTTTTTAGCTCAAGGATTGAGATTTGAATCTAGTAATGCTGATAATTAAGAATTTAAGATGATGATCATTTTGCATTTACCTTAAGAAGGCAGCCATGACAAAGGTAATGACAGGAATGGCATTAGTGGTTGCAGCAGCAAATGTTGCGGGTATATAGTTGATTGCGGCGTAGTAGAGGTTTAAACTCAGCGTAAGTCTGGAAAACATGAACATTTAAGTTCCTGTTAAATACATAAGATCAGGATCCAATCCAAGGAACTAATTATGAGTAACCTTTCGGTTGTCCATGTCCATACCCACAGAGAGAAACCATGAAGATCTTGCATATTAAGTTGTATGACAAGGGACAGGTCTTGTTACTGAAAACAGTATAATCCAAATTGAGCCTGTTAGGCACTATAACTGAAGAAAGTAATGAAAGGATAAAGAAAGCGAGCGTGGTAAGTGTAAAAATTAACTTCCAACCTTTCGAGGAAGAAGGCAAATGGAGCAAGTGTAACAGTGGCAAAAGCCTGGCGATAAACCACGAAGACATAAGAGTTCATTCCTTTAGAAATTGCAACTTTGGAGAACAAGGCCATGCCTGCATATATAAACTGGATGAAGAGCATTGCAATATAAGGCTTATGTCTTTCCATAACAATCCCATTCCCAAGTATGTTCCTCATTCTTTGCGCTACTCTTATCTCCTTGTAGCTTGCAGTATAATTTTACACTTGGAAGCTCTCCAATTTATAGAGAAAGTGCTGCACTAACATCTCCGTCTTTTTTGTAATAACTTAGAATTTGATCATGAAATGGAATAGTAAACAGGAAATAATAAAAACTCTGGCTTGGAACAATTAATTCATTATCGTTACTTTTGTGGGTCAATAGTAGATGAAACTTAAAATTGTCCTTTTCCGTTCAAATTCTAATAAAGCTTTGTTCTTAGAAAATACTTGTCGTACGTGAAGTCGGCTGAACAAGGGAGTGTGTCACTACGATGTGGAAAGTTTTGTCGCGCTTTACTAGTAATGAGCACTACAGAAATGCTTAAGCCAGGATTTCATTAGACTAAAGGGTGCATAACCTCAGTCACGCTTCTGATGAACTTGACGACAAATTGTTCACACCCAATAAGGCTAAGAAATCCAAAAACTGTAAACTCCAGGTGCCACGATTCTCTTCACAGTAAGAAATCACTGTTCGCAGTTTTTAATTTGCAGTGTTTTACTTGTGTGGAGGAGTATAGAAGTTCTCTCTCTGTTGTTTTTTTTTTTGTGTGTTTGTACTTTCAAGTAGTGCTTAGAATACCGTTTCCTACTATCCAGCCTATGGCTGGAAACAAAACAGTATCCAAGGTATTGGTACCAACAATCGATAATGGTCGATATAGAGTGTTTTCGCTGGCTGGTATCCAAAATACTGGCTATATATTGACTAGTACTATAAGTTTTAGAAAAGTGGGAGGCTATTTAGCAAAAAGGAAATTTTTTTTATCCAAACCATTCTCTCTTACTAGCTCACACTTATGTTCATTCTCTCTCTCTTGCGCTCCTCTCCATCTCTAGCGGTCCTTCTCCCTCTCCAGCGACAAGACAACCATGAACCACCGAACCACGTGGCTTTAATCTTCCTTAACCACGTGAGCACGCCACTACTAAGCCTCCTTCATCAGGCTTCAACCTTCCTCCATGAGGACCACCACGCCACCATCAATCATCCTCCACGCCTCTGTCATCGGCTGCTCTGCTCTTGTTCTCCATGCATTCGCAACTATCATATCTAGAATAATACTATATCAAAACCCAACTTGACTCAAAAACTGATTGTGAATTTGTTTGGGTGTGTTTTCACTTTTCAATTGATTTTTTCCTGCTTAATTGCAATTGTGATTGTGAATGGGTTGGAAGTTGGAATGAAATTGTGATTTACGATGGTTAGATAATAGATTGAAGTTGAATGAAATGAGTTTGGTTCATGTGAGCTTTATCTTAAATTTTGTGATCATTGAACTGCATGACATGTATGAATTAAAAGTTAGAAAGTTTGAGCTTAAATTAAAACCTTAAAATCGAGAATGTAAAGACTTTGAAGTAAATAATTAAGTGACATATTCTTAAAATTATTGTAATGATATTTGGATATTGGGTAAATAATTAATTGCTTATAATAATAATTTGGTCGTGGTCTTATGGAAGAGTCGAAGAGGAGGTTTTGTAATTGTAATTATTGTGTAGTAAATTAGCAAAAAAGGTAAAATATATATCTCTAAGTTGTCTTTATCCTAAAATTCGTCCATCTCATCAAGTCTCTTGCATAATCACCTTTATTTATCCCAAAATTTGTCCATCCCATAGTCTTTGCATATTCAAAATCGTGCATGGGTGTTGAATTTAATGAAAAGGAATTTATCAATGGTAGGAATTTACGTCATCTTGCTGTGACAAGATTTACAACAAATTTCTTTTCACTTTGGTCTTTTGTTATGATGAAGAAAAAGTTAAGACAAATGTTTACAAGTGATAATTAGGTTGCATTCCAGCATGCAAGATTTAATGTTGGAGTGAAGATCTTCAGAATTATATTGCAAGATAGAAAATTTTGGTCTCAATATCAATTTGTAATCCGTGTTTATGTGCCTTTGGTGAAGGTGCTTTGCTTAGCTAATAGTGAAGCAAAGACAACACTGAGATATTTTTATGATGTTATGGAAAGGGTCAGGGAAGCAATCAAGGTCAATCTAAAACATATGCCTTCTTTGTACACACTGTATCTTGCAATCATCAATAAGAGATGGGGAAGATAACTTTTTTCTCCGTTATTTGCAGTTGGGGCATTTTTAAATCTTAGTGTATATTTCAGATTGGATTTTACAAAGAAAGTTGAAGTTAGTAGATGAATGTTATTCACTATTACAACAATTGTTGGCCATGAAATGATGCAAGATCTCTTGAGCTCACAGATGGAGCTTTATAAGCAACGTGGTGGGGATTTTGGATTATGGATTATTATTCGACAAAGAGCAAAACTTTCTCCAGGTATTAGTTGTTTCCTTTTCCGCATTTGTTGAAAATTAATTATCACTTTATTTTGTTTGTAACGCTACTTTTGTTTCTTACAACTTACAGTTTTTTAGTGGGATCAATTTGAAACTAGTGTTCCAGAGTTACAAAGATTTGCAGTTTAGATTTTAAGTCAATATGTGAATGCAATAAGCTGTGAATGAAACTGGAGCACGTTTGAATTCATCCATTCCAAGAAAAGGAATATATTAGAGTACAAGAGATTGAATGACTTGGTATTTATTCGTTATAAGCTAAAGCTTCAGGAAAGGTTTGTGATTATCATTATTAATTTCGATACAATTTCTTATAATTTTCTAATAATTAAAATTTTTTGTTTACTAGGAGTTTTAATAGTATAAGTAGTTCAACATATTCAATGTCTATTGATAATATTGATTTTTTGACAGATTGGGTTTCTGAGGAACTAAATTTGATAGATGTGAATAACTTGGAAGATAATCTTGGTTGAAAAACCATTGACATGCCATTTGTTATATTGAATTTGAATGACGATGATAATGAGACTCCTCTCAATGATGAGGATTTTGTACTAAATGATAACTAGAGTTGGTGTAGTTATAGCGAGTATATTCCGTAGATAATTGAATGAAGTTCCAAGTTTGTGTCTATCCTCATCTTTAATATTTACTTATATTTGATGTATATGTTAAATTCTATATATGTAATATAATTATAAATGTAAATGTTTCGTTACAGGTTTCACTGTTAGTTGGTTAGTTCTTCATCACGAACTCTTGTCGTAAATTGTAATAGTTTGAAAGTTAAGGATATTTATTATTCTTTTTATTGGATATTTTGATTTAATTATTATTTATCATATGATGAAATTGTAATATTTTTAAATATTTTGTATTGTTCTTAACTTTATATTTGTATGATGATAATTTTCTTTTTTTCATATTAAATTTGGTCATTATTTATATGTGAAATATCTGAAAAATATTGTTATTTCATATTAATTGTGGTTATTATTTATTATTATGAATTTAGAAAATATGGTTGATATAAAATTATAAAGTATACAGTACAATAAAAATGAGATCAAATTTTACTTCTTTGAATTGTGAAACATATAAGTCATAAATTATTGTTTATATAAAAAGAGTCTATTTAATATATGATTAAATCATTTAAAAATATGATTTAGTTTTACTTTAACAATAAGCTTGAGTCCCTTTTTTTATTTTAAGTCTGATATTTGGAAACTAACTTTTTATAATGAAGTAGATAATATGCAATTAAGTTTACAAAATGTTTGCATTGCTATGTTGTTGTCATTAGAAATTAACATTACACGTACACAAAATTGAATTTCAAGGAATATTTTCAATAGGATCGCAGATTTACAAATGCACATTCATAAGTGATGAACGATATACAATACACTTCAAACCTCTAGCTGCTTTTAAAGAAGTAATAACATAATTCACTCAATGAATGTGTAGTCATGCTTTAAGACATAATCGAATAGTTGACTAGTGTTACAATAAGCTAGTAAATATTGACTAGTTGGTGTCTATCTTATAGGTATCGTCGTCCTATCTCATAAATAGTTAAATACATAGTAGAAAATAGTGTACGAAAACGAAAAAGAGAGACTTTAGATAATTTAATATCTCTATAATTATATTTAAACCTAAGATAATTTGATTTATCTATGATTATATTAAAATGATTTTTAAGACATGCCTTGATTTACGAGAGTATACTCCTTTCTCCACATGATGTGACATTGTAAATGTTTAAGTAATGATTTTTTTCTTTTCATTTTGTATAATAGTCATTTTTGCAATGTATATTTACAAAAGAAGATGGAAGCTATGAAATATGCATGTTTACATATATATATATATATATAACATATTAAAAGTTAAATGGACATTGTACCTATACTATCAATTTCCTTTAAAATATCCACTTAACTTTTTAATATGTTCAAATATGAATTTTATATTCTACGTTAATAAAGAATATAACTGGATATGTTTAAAATTGACTATTTAAATTTTATAGACAAGTAACGAAGTTGTATACAAAAATACTTATTTTTTATATGAATTTATTAATTTAATTTCATCATAAGTCTTTATTTACATTTATAGATAAATAGAGAAAAAAATTAAATACTCATGATAATTCAATCTCTTTATCTAGTAGTAACTAGTACATGATAAAAAAGACTAAGACGCACTCTGTGCAAAATCTTCTCTTTTACTATGGACATATTTCTGCACCATTCTGTACCTTAATTAGTTCGCAGTTGGGCACCTTAACTCTGAGATAAGATAGAGAGTTATATTCAACAGTCATCATGTACTCCTAACACCAACCCTTACAAAATATATCTTTCTATTATATAATATATTCCTATTTTCTATAGTCACCCTCTTATGGAAATTTTTTCTACAAACAACTTGACTGGTATATAGGTCCATGATATTGTTCCCTTGAGGCTTATTAGTGAAATATTCCACAAGCATAAGAGTCATTGCAAGAAGAGCCTTTCTCAATTCTTGTTGTCTAACAATGCTATGAACCTTGGGTTTTTGTTATCCTTGTATGCACTCTGACCAAGGTGTGCTTAGATGGTATTGAGCTATCAGTGTTATTGACTATAATTAGATTATTCTTGATGAAGCTGAGTAAGTAGATCTTTCCATATCCCATGAGTAACTCTTTACCTAGTAACTTTATTCATCTTTCTTTACCCCTTTTAATTACAAATCTTCTTTCCAATTTCAAACGAACTCTTTCTAATAAAATAGAAAATCTAGTATAAATCACTCATCTCCTAAAAGAAAGTCATACCCATGATACTTCTTTCCCCTATTAAGTCTATACAATATATATTCTCGTAATCATTTTTAGACTAGAAGTACTCACACTATTCTTACTAAAAATCGGTCAAAGGTAAATGAGATCATCTAAAGTTCTCATTTAGAAAAGTGTGGCTTAAAGGCAACAACAACAGAACAATATGTCAAATTGTAGATTTCTGAAGAACTCATCTCTTTTTGGAGAGACCAAAATCATACTCATCTCTATGTTGGAGCTATCAGACTTGTTCTTACTCTCCACATAAGAAAAGGAATTCCAAACATTGCTAGAATATCTCTTCTTGACATTGTCTACATAACTTACCAAAATACATTGATTGTTACTTTATTGACAACTCTCAACATCGGGTTATAGTCTTTGATTTCAACATCAGGTTGAATGACCCTACTTTATCTGAAAGAATTCAAGTCCAAATCCAAATCATTGTAGCAGAGCAAGATCCTATGTTAATAATTGCTACTTTGCATTACCAAATGATCTGTCATTTACAAATCATGATGTAGACCTAAACTTTCCAAATTCAACCTTTGAAGTTCAAGATGTAATTATCCTAGAAGAGATAAGATGAATGTATAACGGAGATTGGCATCATTAAAACCATTAAGTAGATAATATCTTTTTGTCATACATTGAAAATGTTTATGTAAATCTCTTATATCTAGTGAACAACACTTCATTTCAAAATACCCTTACCTGATTTCTTTATCAATGAGCTGAATGTCACCGTCAAATTCTTTATAGATAACTCCAAGAATATACTGGAGTACGTGGTAGTCATTTAGACTTTGTAACCATTCTTATAAAAGTACCAATAAAACAAGAGGTAAATTCAGACAAGATATCTCATAAAAAGGTGATCTAATCGAGTAATTTGTAAATCAATCCAAACTCCAAATTCATAGTAATGATCTCTCCACTTTTTGGGTGGAAGATCTCAAAAGTAAATCAGGGTCTTAAAGTAGGTCTTGTTGGTGGTACTTGTCTTGGTGGTTATGAAGACCTAAATGGTTCAGCTCCTATAGATTTAGCTTCCCTAATCTCTGGTTGAGCTTTAGTTGGCTGAGAAGTATTAGATGTAGTCATATGATTTGGACCAATTTAGATTAATTTGCAAATTTTTTTTGAATCTTTTGAAGATTGTTCAAAACATTCAAAATCTTCAGATGTTTGTCCTTCATATTCTTTTGAGATAGATATTAGTTCAAGAGTTGCAATGAACTCTTATTACTTTATCTTTTTCAGTAGATGGAGTAGGTTAAGTTTTTGGTGGTGAAGAAGGTGGAGTTTTAATTTGTAAATGTTTTATCCATAGATCAATAAGTTTGGTATATAAGGATGATGGATCATGAGTCTTGTCAATTTTAAGCTTTTTAGGTTTGATGGATTTGGGTTTAGTGGTAGGATGGACATATTATCTGATTAAAGGATAGTTCATCTTAAAATTTTTTTCATAATAAAAAACTTTAAGATAAGTTGGGTTTGAATAAATAGGTTGAATAACTAGAAAGGTTAAGGGATAAACTCTGTAAGCAGGTTTAAGCTATCTTGTTTGTATGTCTACTTCCATTATTTGAAGTATTTTTTTCACTGGTCGAAGTTCTTGCTTTTTGATTGTGAAATCAAGTCCAAAATAATGCGTTTCAATATATCTTCTAAGATCATTATCAAGCTGGATCATTTAGTCTTTTAGAGATGTATATAGCTTTTGGATATGAGAAGACATAGTTTCTACTTGTTTTTTAGTATCATGTATTTAGTGGTTAAGACCATCAAGATTAGTGTCAATTCGGTGAAGAACTTTATTTTTGGTCCACAACATTATCAGTGTGTCAGTTGAGTACTTCGTCTGTAGGATTGGACATAAGGGCACCAAGAGATGTGATTAGTGTCAATTCAGTGAAGAACTTTATTTTTGGTCCACAACATTATCAGTGTGTCAGTTGAGTACTTCGTCTGTAGGATTGGACATAAGG
>JAOSBN010000002.1:9318193-9328976 GCA_027563595.1 Erythroxylum suave | reverse complement strand
GCACCAAGAGATGTGATTCCTATATATTGAATATAAGGGTTAGAAATAACCCTATTAATGTCATCTTTACATCTCTTTAGGGGGAGGAAATTCATCCTCATATGGTCTCATCATCATTCAAGGAATTGTTGTTGGATTGGTAATAAGAATGGGAGGAATTATAGGAGGAGGTCTATTAGGAATTGGTTATTTAAGGAATAGATGTTCCTTTCCAACAACTTTGAATAGTTTAAAAAAAGTCTCAGGTCTAGGACGTGGGTTTTTAAGCCAATCCAAGGTTTAGAGTTTGGATCATCATCGTTTTGCTTAGGACCAAATTGTTAAGAAGGATGATAATGATTGATTTCTCTGGGTTATTGCCTTCTTTTACGCCAAAGTTTTGCCTTCCTCTTTCTAACATAGGCACTCTTACAGATTTCGTATTATGCTGGTCGGTATCAGCTAAAAAATGGTACGAAATCTTGTTATATGGCACCGACCTTTAGTTTTGGCTAGTATGTCCAATTTTGTGTGGTATCTACTAATAACTGTAGATATTTAAAACAACGGCCAAATAATGTAAAGTTTTAAAATTTTAGGGACTTTTTTTTTCAGAAAATGAAAAATTTAACATTCAACCCTTGACTTGCCTTTACCAATTTCTGATTTTCTCTCTCTCTTTCATTTTTCATTTCTCTCTTAGTCTCTCTCGATCTCTCCTCGTGTCTGACTCTCTAACGTCCCACAGTGTTGCTATCATTGACTCTCCCTCAAATGCTATTGTCATCGGCCACCACACTCTCAACATTACCCTACCATCTCCTCTTCCTCACTCACAACACACCACCCACTGCTCAACCACTCCCTAGTCTCTCCACTGCTTCCAACCGTCCGCTGTTCAATGCCTACAACTGTCTGTACTGTGAAAATTTGACATTTTAATTTTCTAGATCCAGATCCTTATCCAAATTCGACACAACCCAAATCGAACTGAATTAACTTTTAATTGCAATTTTAAATTTTTTGCTCTGAATTGTAATTACATTGTGATTTGGTTATGTGATGTATGTTTTGTGATGGTTGGAATTGTTTGTGTGAGTTGGGAAACTTGAGTTTAAAAGTTGGAATTGTTTGTGTGATTTAGGCATTGCCAATTTAATTTAGGCATTGTCAATTTAGAAAAAAAACTAATGCATTGAAAAACTTGGGTTTGGAAGTTAGAATTATTTGTGTGAGTTGGTTCAATTTCAATGTAATTTAGGCTTGTTAATTTGCAAAGAAAATTAATGCATTGGAAAATTTGGATTTGAAAGTTAGAATTATTTATTTGAGTTGGTTTAATTTCAATGTAATTTAGGTATTGTCAATTTGTGAAAAAAAATTAATGCATTGTAAAATTTGGGTAAGAAACTAAGAATGTTTATGAGCGTTAGTGAATGAAAGATTGTTAAATTAAAGCTGAGGATTAGGATTTTAGGAATAATGTTGATTAAAATTAGTTAAGAAAATAAACTAATTATAAGTATTACAAATTGAATTGTATAAGTAACCAAAATATATTAGTTTATAATTAGATTATGAGATTAAATAAAATAAGTTGTGAATTTATAGTTTTGAGTTATGGTTGAAGATTATAGTTGTGAGTGCATGTCTTTAGATTATGGTTGAATGATGTAATTATACTAAAAGAGTTATATCATATAAGATGTACATGTGTATTGTGTAATTATGTTAGTTTATAATTTTGAGTTAAACAATACATATTTTTGTGATGTTTGTTTATAATGAAATTATGTGCTTTATTTTGATGTGAAACTATTAAGTTAATTTTGATATGTCTTCATTTATTTTTACAGATAAATGGAAAGAAGTTCAAGTACTACTGATAATTCAACCATTTTAGGAAGATATAATGATCCAAATTGGGTTCATGTTGGATTGGTCCCCAGAATAAGGGACCATATCATTTTCTTGTTTTGTAATAAGCATTTGAAAGGTAGAGGAATTACCAAATTAAAGAAGCATATTGTTGGGGTTAAAGGTGATGTGGAACATTGTAACAATTGATATATGATGTGAAATGAAAAATGAAGATTTTACTTAAAGAGTATCAGCACGAGAAAGATAGAAGGTAAAGATTGAATTACGAAATTAGTTGTGGAAGTTCATTTATTAGTGTTTAGGATGATAGTGGGAACAATGAAGGTAGTAGTATTCCTACCCAACAAGAGGTGAATGTTGCATGTGGACCTAATGTTAGGAAAAGAAAGATGTCTAAATTTTTTTGCATCATGAATAACTCTTAAAGCTCGACCTTTAATTCATAGTGACTTACAATAAAGATAAATGGCTCATAATGTAAATATGACAACAGTTAAATGGTAGTATGATTTATGTATAACATTAATGCGTCCTAGTCTTATTATTATCAGCTTATGATAGATGCTATTGCCTCTTATGGTTTAGGGTATAAAGCTCCTTCAATTGATGAATATAGAAGTAAATTTTTGAGTAGCTCTGTTTATGAAATTAAAAGTTATTTAGATGAAAGAAGAATAGCTTAGGCTACTTTTAAGTGTTCAATCATGTATGATGACTGGAAAAATAGAAGACATGAGCCTATTATTAATTTTTTGTTTATTATGCAAAGCACTCAATGTTTTTGAAGTTTATTGATGCTTATGGCCTTGTTAGGAATGATGATACTTTATTTGAAATATTTGATAAAGTTGTGAATGAAGTTGGGCTAGAAAATATTGTTCAGTTCATTACTGAAAATGATTTTGCTCATAAATTAGCAGTTGGAAGAAGATTATAAAGCAAGAATAATTCTTTTTATTGTACTTATTATGATGCACATTGTATTGACTTGATGTTGGAAAATTTAAGGAATGCTAGGTATTTTCCTATTATTGATGAGATTGCATAGAAAGCAAAAGCGGTAAATAAGTTCATTTATACTATTGCATGGTTCTTGAATTTAATGAGGAAGGATTTCACTAATAGTATGAATTTGTGTCATCCTAGTTTTACAAGATTTGTAAAATAATTCTTATTACTTTAGTGTTTTATTATGATGGAGAAAGAGTTGAGAAAAATGTCTATAAGTGACAAGTGAATTACATCTCAACATGCTAGGTCTGCTAGATTAGAGGTTTTAAGAATTTTTCTTGAAGATGCTGAATTTTAGTCCTAATGTCAATTTGTTATCCAAGTTTGTTAGTCTTTGGTGAGGGTACTTTATTTGGGTGATAGTGATGAAAAGACAAACAATGAGTTATTTTTATGATGCCATGGAGAGGGCAATAAAAGCAATCAAAGCCAATTTGAAAAATGGATCTTCTTTGTATATACCTTCTCTTACAGTCATCAATGAGAAATAGGAAGACAAGTTTACTCTCTGTTGTTTGTAGTAAAGACATTTTTTAATCTTAGTGTCTATTTCAGACCAAGTTTTACAGAGAAAGTTGAAGTTAATAGGGAAATGTTATTAACTGTTACAATAATTGTTGCTTATGAAAAGATGCAAGATCTCCTAAATTCACAAATGGAGATTTATAAAGGGGCTTTTAGTGATTTTGAGATGTCAATTGCTATTCGTCAAAGAGAAAAACTTAATCCAGGTATATATATATTTTACTTTTGTTACTTGTTGGAGATTAATCATCATTTATTTTATTTATATACTTTTGTTGTCTTACAACTTATAGTTTCTTAGCGGGATCAATTTGGAAGTGGTGTTTAAATTCATCCATCCCCAAAAAAGGAATAGATTGGAGCCCAAAAGATTGAATGACTTGATCTTTCTTCGATATAAGTTAAAGCTTTTGGAAGTTATATTATTATCATTATTATGATAAATATAATTTCTATAATTTTTAATAATTTAATTTTATTGTTTACTAGGACTTTTAATAAAACAAGTAGCTTAATATATTTAGTTTGCATTAATAATATTGATCGTTTAGCAGATTGAGTTTCTGAGTAACCGTGTTTTATTAATGAGAGTGACTTAGAAGACAATTTTGGATGGGAAAGCATTGACATGTCATTTAGTGCAATGAATTTGAATCATGGTGATGATGAGACTCCTCTCAATGATGAGGATTTTATACCAAATGAAAATTGAGATCAATGGAGTTATAACAAATATTCAATTGAATGAAGTTCTAGGTTTTTGTTTCTCCTCTTCTTTTAATTTTACTATATTTGATTTATATGTTAAATTTTATATATGCAATATAATTGTAAATATTTTTGTTTCAAGTTTCACTTCTAGTTGGTTCTTTGACACAAACTCTTGTTGTAAATTGTAATTGTTAAAGAGTAATGAATCTTTATTATTATTTTTATTTGATGTAATTATTATTTATTATATGCTGAAATTGTAATATTTTAAATACTTTATCTTGTTATTAATTTTATATTTGTATGATGATTAAATGCTCTCTTTTCATATTAATTGTGGTTATTATTTGTATGTGAAATATTTGAAAAATAATGTTAATAAAAATAAATAAATTGTTGTTATTTTAAATTTCTGTTATTATGATTTTTTGAGACAAGTTTGATGTAAAATTGTACATTATACAGTACATTATATTAAATAACTATTTTGTAATTTAAAAAAATTAAAGGACCATTTTATAAAATTTAAAAATTAACCGAAATGGTACCCAGTCAGTACAGTGTTGTATCAAAACTAAATCCAATATTGATATCGATATGGTATCCGTAACATTGAACGCAGGCCTCATCCTCATTGTTTATATCATCATAATTGAGTGTGAGACATATTTCACAATCTGGCTCGCATATGGATGAATCCATATCCCATAAAAAGTGTCCTTGCTGATGGTTGATGTACACAAGTTGACCATCAAATTTAATATAATAGATAGGAGGTCCATCTTTATCTTCTTTATGTGATAACAATGGTGAAAGCATTAAAATGGATCTAGATGTATCTGAGGATCCAGGTTGGCCTTCACTGGCCTTGGTATAGATGACTTTAATAGATCCATCTCACAGTATTATGAGAATAGGCTGAGTAGTTGAATAGAAAGAATGTCTGTGATGAACATAAAACACCTTCTGATAGTTAGTGATCCATTATGTTGGCATTAACTTTTCAACTTCTATGAGGGGCAACTGTTTTGAAATTTGGATGATTGTAGTTTGATCATGAGCTCGAATTGCTACCATAAATAGAACACTAGAGTTTGAATTTGGAAAAAAATTGAGATTTATATCATGATTCTGTAAGTGATAGATCATTTGATGATGGAAAGTAACCATGATTGCAATAGGATCCTACTCTACTATGGTATTTGGATTTGGACTTGAATTCTTTCAGATAAGGTGAGATCATCCAGCTTGATGTTAAAATCAGGGGCTCTAATGAGAATGACACTCCTATTGTTGAGAGTTATCCACAAAATACCAATCAATGCATTTTGGTAAGTCATGTAGGCAGTGGGAAGAAGAGATATTGTGGTAATAGCTGAAATTCTTTTTCTTCCATAGAGAGTAAGGACAAGTTTGATATCTCCAACATAGAGATGAGTATGATTATGCTCTTTCCAAATCGAGAAAAGTTCTTTTGGAATATTTAGTTTGACATATTGTTCTACTGTCATTGTCTTTAAGCCACATTGTTCTAAACGAGATCTTTGGATGATCTCCTTTACCTTTGGATAATTTGTAGTAAGAATAGTGTAATATCCCGTTTCCATACTAAAGGTTAGAACATAGGATCCTAAACCATGATACATGAGAAATAGCATAGAGAATACGTGAAGTGCATTGCATTTACATGCATATCATTAGCATAAGCATACATACATGTGAATATTGATTTTTATACACATTGTAGTACTGTATATGCACTCATTTGACATTTTTCGGGGTATGAATGATTTTTAAATGATTATTAAGTGAATTGTGAATTTTATGTCTTAAAAATATGTTGATAAATTACAACTGGAGATTTAGAAATTATTTGTTAAATTTGGGAGATTTATGAACTTATAGGTATTTTTGGACTATAAAAATGTCAAATGGAAATATAAATTGATTTGTGGTAGTAGAAATAAGTGATAATTGGAAATAGAAATAATTGACAGGTGACATTAGGATTCAATGATATGTATCATAAAAAATTAGGTAACAAATGAACTGAAAATTTGGAGTTAAATGGACTAGTTATTAAAAGAGCCAAGGAGAGATCACATTAAGGTGACATATGGCAAGTGACAAGTGTCATAACACTTGCCACTCACCACACTCACCCTTGACACTAACCAAATTAAAAGACCATCTTCACTTTTTATCTTTCACTTGTTACTTGCTCTCATCTTCTTCGTTATTTTCTTCTCTCATTCTCCACGTACGACATGTCTTCTCACTAACACTTTCAACATTGATCTTTACTAAAAATCTGCACCTTGCTACTTCCACTCTTTGTTGTCTTCTTCTCATTATGGAACACCCAACATATTTCACCCTTAAATGTTGATGATTGTGTAGCATGGAAGAAGCTAGGGTTATGTGATCATCAAAGCTTGAAGTTAAAACAAGTAAGTTTAAACTTCATGGTTTGTTGTAAGTGAAACATATATGATGATTGTTTTGAGATTAAATGATCATGAAAATGGTGTTGAGGTATGTTGTAATGTGGATGTAGAAATGAGTATGTTTATGTTTTGTTTTTGGTATAAATGATCAACAATAGGTAATGAGTTGTCTTATAGATGATTGGTGATGTAAATGGTGTAAGAAAGTTTGTTAAAAGTTGATGAACATTGATAAATAAATGTATATGTTGTGTTCTGTTTTTGAGAGTATGAAAATCATGTATTATATGTTGTTATGTGATCAAATAGATTAAGCTTTGAAGTTAAAGAAAAAACTAATACTTTGTTCTTGAAATGAGAAGAAATAAGATGATAGTGAATGAAGATGATATGTTCTATTTTTCTATGGTTGATGAACAATGATTTATGATTTGTTTCATGAATGTTTATAAGTTAGAAATGAGATGAGAATGATGAGGTTATAAAGTCTAAATGATGAAGTATGGAAAAGATTTATTTGATGTATTATGAAAGAGTAAAATCTAGAAAAGTTAGGAATGCATGTATGATAGGATTAAGTGAATGGATAATGAATTAATTGGATATAGTTTTGTGAAGTTTTAATGTAACCAATATGGTAGTTAGATTTGCATGAAATGAAGTTACATAAATAGATATGAATTCTGGAAAAATAGGAGTGTTAATGATGTTTCTATGTATGTTGAATTTGTGGAAAACATACAGGATGAAAGGTAGAGCACGATTGTGACATAGTCCTTATGATCGTGGCCTGGTAAATTGGGTTTTGTCATGATCGTGGCAGAGTCCCCATGATCGTGGCCAATTGCAGTGGCTTCTGTCACTATCGTAGAAATGTTGTCTTTTAAGTGACGTTTGAACCAACTAATGCTAAGGCACTTTCCTACGATACATTTAGGCTTGAATAAAGCTTGAAATGAACCTAGTTCGATGATGAATAAGTTGAGAAAGTGTTTTTAGGAATGCAATTGTGATACAAAAGAAATGAGAAAGGTGTATCAAGTAAGATTGAAGGAGAATTTGGAGATTATATGATCTTATAACACTAAAATATCATTGATGAATCTATGATTAATGAACTTAGAATAATCAAGTGTTTTTGAGGTATAAACCCAAGTACAAGCTAGACATATACAAATGATGTTGTTTAAATGATCTTGAGATGTGAATTAAGGACACATACACGGAATAGTCAATTGAGCATGTATTATACATAACATATGTATATATATATATATATGATTGAATACTATGTGATTGAGAAGTTTTAGTAATGTGTATAAATATGTGTATTGTATGGTATAAAAGTGCAAATAGATCGCCAACATCTGGATATTCCTGGGACATCGAAGCAATAGTTGTCTGGAGCTTACTATGGATAACCTAGATGTTTCTCAGTAAAATTGAATGTATTTGCTTAAATTTCAATTATTGAACTGATAATTATGTGATTATAATAATTCTATAATTAATAGTCTAAGGAGTTCGATAATTAGGAATGTATTGGAAGTGTTCTGATTGTATGTGAATATGAAATAAATAATTGTTCTCAACAAAAATGTCTAATGCCAGACTTAGATCTGACGAAAAAGTGAAAGGTGAATGTGTTTGCTGAATGAAAGCGATTGATTGAACATATGTAATTTGATGTATTTCATTACATGAAATGCATGATTAGATAAAGAAAGTTGTGATCGGAGTTGCCAGTGAAAAAGAGCTTAAAGCTTAGAATATGTATAAGAGCCACAGGCTCACTAGTAAAATGAGCTCGATATCTATAATAGATACGGGACAGTTATTATTGAGCCCGATATCTACAACGGATATAGGACGGTTAAAAAGGTGCTCGATCACAATAAAGTAACAACGAAAGTTATTCACATGTGCATTGCATATACAAATTGATATGTATGATCTAAATGTTTGAAATGAACTATTTTGAAACAAAATGTGATGTGATATTTTGTATTTATGATGTGATTTGATTGCAAAAATTGAATTATGAATTGTTGACACCAATGATGGCTTGCTCACTGAGTTCACAAAACTCATTAGAATTGCAACATTGACTTTTAGGTACAAAAGAGGAGACTTAGCATATAAGACGTCCTAGAAGAAGTCTAGTTCCGTGCATTTTGGAAGTCAAAAAATGACTCAAAGGTTGGTTAGTTGATACTAACGAGTTTAGTTAGAATCCTTTACATAGTTCTCGTTTCCTGTAGAATGTTGTAAAAGAGCAGTAGACTCTTATAGGCTTTTGATACTGAATATATGTGGATTATATATGAAAAGCTACAATGTATTATGTTGTATAGATGAAATGGGACAATTTTGATATTTTGGATAATTTTGTTTTACGTATGATGCCCTATAAGTGAATGTGACTGCTCACATGTCGCTTCCACAGGGTATATGCCTAAATGTCTGCGAGATGTTCGGGTACATGCTCGGCAGAAATGGAGTGTTACAAATAGTTCGAATACTTCTTGTCCAAGAACGATTGTGAGAATATATACTATATGGACTTAATAAGGGAAGAGAAGTATCATAGATATTACTTTCTTCCAAACGATGAGTGATTTTTACTATATTTTGATTTTATTAGAAAGAGTTCTTATGACATTGGAAGGAAGATTTGGTATTGAAAGGGTTGAAGAGAGATGAATATGGTCACTGGGTAAAGAACTACTTATGACATATAGAAAGATCTACTTACTCACTTTAATAAAGAATAATGTAATTACAACCAATAATACTCATGGCTCTGATACGATCCAAGTAACCCTTGATCAAAGAGCACACAGAGATAATAGAAACTAAGGTACTTGGTATTTTAGATTACTTAAATCGAGATTCTGCACCACATTATCATAGGCCGGTGATTACTTTTAGTCATTAATTGGAATGAGAAGTGTCAATTTAAGGGGCTATGACTGTGGACTTCATTACCACCCAAACAACTTCTTGTCCCTTCCCTTGGAGAAAATTGCTCTAGGATTGTACCAAACTTCCTTCAGTATCTTGATTTCACCATACTGCGCCAAAATAAGGAGGCTTTAGACACTTATGCCTAGACATATACAATAATTGTCTTAAATAATCTAAGATTGGTGGCGTTTTTATACATTTATTTAAGACAACAAAATTCGTATAAAAAATATACTAAAAAAGAGTCTAAAACTTTTAAAATTCAATTATTTAATTATTGTATTCATTTATGCTAAATTTATATTAAATAATTAAAAAATAATATTGTTTAATTTCTCGATACTTTGTGACTATGTATCCTATTCTTGCCATAGAAACTTATTTAGTGGTTATAAGTATTATCGAAAGCAAATCAAAAACCTAATCCAAAGTCAAGCCATGAGTGAGCATCGCTGGTGTGCCTCCACCAACCCTTTATCCAGTACATCTTCATCACATTTTAATTTATCTACTTAACAAATGAAATAAATAGAAAAGGGCCTCAGGACATTTTCTATAAATATAACACTAAACAAAGACCATTTACTTATATATATACAACTTAGGAAACTACTTATTAGTTATTTTTCACACTCCTCTCCCTCTATTGCATGTTCTTCTGTTTCCTTCCTCCTTTCCTTTCTCTCTATATCCATCGCTCTGTGCTTCTATCGATGCAATACAGATATCTATTTTAATTTGCCAGGGATTTCACGATTATAGGAAATCCGTTTTTATAGCTTTGCTATTGCTCAATTGTTGGGTTCTGGATTATCTAAACTTAGGGTATGCAGATCTGGGATCGCATTCATTTCTGGAGGTGGGTTGATCTTATTCAATACGAGATGTTTTGGTGTATAACGAGCCTCTTTACCACTTATTCGGTTAGTTAACTGATTTCTCGCTCTATTGTCTATGTTCTTATTAATCTTTTGGTTGTTTATGTATGTGTATTTACGTGTGTATGATGTTCTAATTTGTTGTTTGGTTCCTACAAAAATGTGAGGTCATCAAAGAAAGGACATTGAATCTGATTACCAATTGGTCTTGTTTTTATGCATTTCTTGTCTGATATTGCTAAAAATGGGTCTTATTATCCTATTGGAGAAAGTAGTTGGAGGCAGGTTGACAAGCATTACAAAGAAAAAATTGTGAAAGCTGTTCGGGTATATTGACACTTTATCTTTATGATCTTTCTAAACTATTCAATTATATAGTTAGTT
>JAOSBN010000002.1:9307676-9318093 GCA_027563595.1 Erythroxylum suave | reverse complement strand
ACTTTATCTTTGTGATCTTTGTAAACTATTCAATTATATAGTTAGTTTTGTTCATGATTTCTTGTAATTTATAAATGCAGGAGAAATTTGTGCTACCAAAATATGTTGAGATCGATAAAGGATTTCTAGCACATGTTAATAAACTTTGGAAACAGTATAGGTGGGGGCTTCAAAGCAAGTATTATTTACCTAATCTTATGAAAGAACAAATAATAGAAAATGCGCCTGGCAATGTAATAAAAGAGCAATAGGTAGGATTGGTTTCTTATTGGTGTTCATCTAAGTTTGAGGTATAATTACTACCTTGTATGTAAAAGTATGTCAGTTAGCCCTTTTTGTTGTATTTTTCTTTATACATATGATTATTAAATTAATTGAAAAATTTTTATTTCCTAGGCACTTTTTGAAATTGGAAAGAAAGCACGAGAATCTCAAAATCATGTTCATACTACAGGTCCTAAAAGTTATGCTCAGAAGAGAGTTGAATTTGTAAACTCCTTTTGTTATTTGTTTAAGATATTGTGATCAACTGATTTTTGAAATTTGGTTGTCTTCATCATATTGGTACTGAAGTTTGGTTTTCTTAAATTGCTTGTATTAGGTGGATGAAAATGGAAGAGAACCAAGTGCTTACAAATTTTGGAGAAGCACATATGTCAGAAAAGATAGAGGGTATGTGGAAGAAGACACAGAGTTATTGCTGGTATGCATAGTTAGACCATAAGCCAAATTAATTTAAGAACTTTTTTGGTTTTTACATTATAAAGTTTATTTATGTTTGTGATATGTATAGGAGGCTGTTAACACTAAGGTTATAAAACTTGCTCCCTAATTATAAGAGGATCATTTAGAGATTGAGAGTCAATTCTTTAATGGGTATATGTACTCTGCTGGTAACAATCTACATGCATAATGCAAATTTTCTTATATCTCTTACATTGCTTCATTAATATACCTTTATACATTAGTATATGAGAGCTTACGCTTTCGTCTTGGAATCCAACATTTTGCAGTGGTATTCGTCTTACCTAGAACAACTCAATACTGATCTTTTTACTTCATCTTTCACCACCACTAATACAAAGGTAATTAAGCAACAAAACCCTCATTTCTTCCTCTACGATTAATTTAGTAAATCTTGCATTATGATTAATTAATTAATTTTAAGACTGAAAAGTTTCCATCTTAAAACCAAATTTCTCTGAATAGTCAGATGCAAAATTCATTGCATCGAATCATTTCCTTTTATACTTTCACGTGAAGCCCTTTTTAAAGTGACCAAAATTGTTCTAAGTTCTTTTGTTGCTAATGCTATGAATGGTGTTGCACGATTCCCTCCAAATAATGAAACTGTGGCCTTTGACACATCTTCTTCTAAAGTGGTTTAACGTAGGAATGCAAAGAACGCATTTATGTTTCATAAGTTATTACACGTATTTGAACATAGTTAGTATCCAAAAGTATTGCACTATGTACTAAATTATATAATCGTATTCTTCTTCTGGTAGTGCCTTTCCTTCTGTATTCATCATGAAGATGGAGAAAATATGCAAAGACGATGGTGGTTGTCAGTGCAGTGTAAAATTTTCAAAGCTAAATTATCTCCAGGAAAAGGGTTAAGAGAGGAATTACAGAAGGAATTTGGAGGGTTAGCTTATTGATAAAGAGTTACAAGTTCCAAGAGTTAGCTGCAGAAAATGTACATGTATTCATTTACTTGCTATGGCAATTAATATCAGCACCTGAAAACGAATGACATGCAAATTGTAACGCTATTCGTTTTTTCTTTATAGTCATTTTATGCTGCTCTTACTAGTAGCTTCATGTGATTATTAGTGTCAATTGATTTTGCCACTTACAAGGTGAAGTATATGGATAGTGTGCTTTCTTCGATAGAAATGGACTCTAGAATGAATCTATTTTAGCTAATTTGTGATATTATATACTTATAAATTTGTGTAATATAATATTTATTAACAAAAGTGTTAATTTATTATAATAATATGCAGATACATATTTTATATTAATTTTTAAAATATATTATAATAATATACATGTGAGTGATCTTAAAAAATATGTATAAAGTAAATAGGAAATTTATTTTTTTACTAAAAAGTGGTAGAGTTTTTTTGACTAAAAAACTGTCTAAAAGTGAAAAATATCGACAGAGAAAACATATAAAAATTTACACAAAGCATCTAAAATAACATTTATGTGTCTAAGAAAACTATCGAAAATGTATGTTTTCGATAAATCTATGTGTAAACAAATTTTCTATGTTTAGATACGTAAAAATTGTATATTTTTTCGATACATGTATGTATCTAAGAGAACTGTCAAAAATAATTTTATGACACTTTATAAAATGTCTAAAATTATTTTTAAGAAAAAAAATAATATAAAACTTTATAAATTTATGTTTTTAAACTCCATATTTTACTATAGTGTCAGCGACTTGTCTTCTGCATCTCGTCAGAAAAGTAGATATCAACGTAATGTTTTGCTGCTTCGTCCGTTGTTTGAGAAGACTTCTGCTCGATTAAGATCTTTGCCTATTAGGCCCCCCACCCCCTACAACAAGACTGAAAGAAATCGATTCACGATTCCAACATTTGGGTGCCCGAGGGAACCACTTAGCGTATTTAGTGGAAATGCACTTTAATAATTACAAGCCCTCAACTTGAGTTTCAGGAGAGCTTACACGTACCACAAATTTTGATGTGAAAGAGCACCGAGTTGGCGTCCACAAATGAATATGATGCATGCAATTTTCCAGAAGTTAAAAGCTATGTATTGAGAGTGCTTCAAGTAACATTTTCTATTGAGGTTGGATGGTAGGGGACGGGGGTTAGATTGCTTATTGCTTTATTTTGTTAGTTTTTGCACATAATTATTAGATCATGCTCAAACTAATTTATGCAAGCCCGATACATTTGAAAAAGTTAATAATTAATTATTTATGTTAAAATAAATTATTAAAAAATCAAATTAAATTAAAATTGTGATACAATTTTTAAATATTAATTTTATCATAAAATTTTAATTAATAATAAAAATCCAAGTGATAATAGAAAAATAATTTAGAAGTATCAATAATCATCAAAAGTAACTATAATAAACTCAAAATTAAAAGATATAAAAATCAGGTTAAAGACCTAACTATCAATTTAAATGCCACATGCTACTAAAAAACATGTTATACTAAAATGACTTAAAACGTTCCATAAAAAAATAGAGTTTTTCATGCATCTTATTATTAGCAACCAATCTAAGGTGCTGGTGGCTGGTGCATGGGTATATCCAGAGCAGTGTTGTTAATCTTTTGAGCTATGTAGGAGGCGTCTTTTACAAATTATACTGATGAATAATGTTTACCAATTCTCCTTGATAATGGTCGAGGACTCAAGAGCACTGGGGACTTGGGATGGAGCCAAGAAGACTAGGGAAAATCTGAGATTCAAATGCCCAATTCCTTTGGAAATTCAAACAATAACGAAGTGAGATTTAGCAATTGACTAACCCTTGAATTTTTTCCCTTTGTAACAAGGTAGGGTCATAAATTATTGCGAGTATTTACCAGCACCCTTGTCAGATATTGTTACTTGTAACGATTTAAGCAATACGGTTCTAAGTCTACGAGAAAATCATGTGGAGAAATGTGATGTCTACTCTTAAATCTCATTTCCTCGAAATTGGGCATGCGTTCCTAATGCAACAGTACGTTGCACAAAAATACTGTTTCAGATCAGTATCATGTCCTCCCATTAGCAGCCGATTCCATGTCGTTTTCCAGCGAAATTAACACGTGGCCTTAAAAGAAGTCTCTTCACCGAGACTATGGTGTCCGGCTGTTAGGAGCGACAACAGATCGTAATTATAGCACTCTGCCTCAAAATTTGGATACATATCATGTAGTTCGACTGTTTATTGCCACTTAAATAGACCTTCCTATTCGGGTCTCTCCCATACTAATTCAGTTGACCTAAGTAAATATATGTGATAGATACTATTAAGCTATCTTGATGAGAATATCAGATCGAACTTCAGAGGCTAAAAATCATAACTGTAGTCTGAAAGACTGGTTGGTGCATGCAGATTTATCATTTTTGTTGTTCTGCTTTACTAATTTTAGATAGCTTTTACTGTGTCCCGTGATGGGCCTAAAGAAAAACAGGCGAAAGGAAAAGAAACCATGTCTGCATATGGAATGACGTGCGAAGTTGCAAGGAGTCACAAACGTTCGCACTTTCCTATTCTGGGTGTGGACATACTTCTTTAATTTACTTTCCAAGGTCCTATGAACCCTAAAACAGCAGGGATGACCCATACTTTCTCCATGTGTTCAACCACTACATTATTAACTTTTTTCTTTTGCTGTCTTGTACCATTTATATATGAACACATACTATTACTTTCAAAAGCTTTTCTTTTACTTTCTCCCTCTAAGAAGCCAGTCCACTTTCCATCGTCACTATCATATGTCTAGTTTATAGTACTTTATGCAGCAAATGAAGTTCCATTACTACTGTGAAATGATATGGACATGCTAGAATGGTGACTTATTTGGAAGGAAACATACCGAAGATTCTGTATCGTTGATAGTCAATACAATTACAAATGCTTGGACCCCAGATTAGGGAGAAACTGTTAAGTGAACTTGAAAGAGAATTTTCAAAAAATAAAAAAAGTGAACTTGAAAGAAACAAGAAAGGAACTCGGTGATGTACTACAAATAACATGCTTCAAAGCTTATCTTGATATAAAGGAATAATTTCATGCTTGTATCGCTGTATCTAGCTACATATGGGCGCATATTTGCGTTGTGTGTGTGAAATAAAGCTTTTGTCCACAAAACGATCGAGTAGATTGCGTATGTTTATCACAGATCATTAACTTAACTATCAGCCCAATTGTTTGGTGTTGTCTATATCATGGAGATTGAACTACGATTAATGATAATTACTCTGAAACTACCCTTTCATAAGAAATAAGCACGTGTAGAAATCGAACCTTGTTGTCCGCAGCCACTTACGGAAAATGCAGACACAAGTGTTTTCCCTACCATATAGTGTATCTCTAAATCTTGATGTTGGGTGTGTCTATTCATAATCATTTCTAAATCTTCATCCTCATCCTAATTACTATCTATGGTTAGATCAAAATGATGCTTGGGCTAGCTTGTTAAGAAATGGAGGCCAGAGATGATTATGCACTATGGAAGAAAAATAAACATTTGATTTCTTAAAGTCAAAATCGTTTTAAAGTTTTCAACATGATTAATGCATAAACAAATATAAATATAAATATAAATATAAATATAAATATAAATTGTACTTATTATAAAACTTGATTTTTTCTTGTCACTTCTCTCGGAACGATTTCTAAAATTGATCAATTGGAATCATCTTAAATGTACAAATGTCTGTTCTATAGCAATATCTCTATGAATATATTGAGGGAACTCTATTAGTGGTGTAAGGAGGAGTAAGATAGAAGTGTCATCTTCTATAGAGCCAATGCTTGTTTGTGATAAAATTTAAACATTTTAGTAATTTAATTGAAATAAAATTCTAATTTAGTTAACTTTAATTAGAATTAATGATTAAAAAAATTGATTCTGTCAGTTCAACTGTAAAAATCTTGAATCTGTTGCTTCTGTTGGAGTTGTTGTTCCAAAACCTATTTAATGTGTTCTAATAATTGTCAGTTACCAACAACGTTATTACTGCCATTAACATGCAACGTTCATAACTTTAATATACTTTAATATTTCTTTATGTCATGGTTAATGTATAAGCTCTCCTCTCTATATATACATATACAACCGATGCATCTATTTATCCCCTACTTCTTCAGTTTTCGTGCTTTTCATTTCTCCATACAACCCATAAAGTTTTTCTACGGACACTTAACAATACACGCATATCTCCTTCCACAACAATAATACGCACTCATCTTCTTCCTGTCTTATATCTTCTTTGTTCTTTTCTTGTTATCACTTCTCGGAGACAGTTTTTAGTCCACCTTTTAAAGTGCACTGAACTTGGTGGAGGAGACATTAACCCTAGGTGTCTAATCCTATTGTCCTGCTGCACTATAGATGGGGAATTTCTGACTTAGTGCATTGATTTTTCACAACGTCTTGCATTTTTAGATAGTTGTTCCAATTTTAATTTTATGCTATTTTTTCTAACAATCTAAGTCGAAAAATTATGTTGTTCTGCTTACTCTTTGTAGGATATTTATTGCGTTTTGCCTACTGTTTGTTGGAACAACTACTAATTGTTGGAATTTGTTGTGTTTTTATACTAATTTTTGATAATTCTTTCGGTTGTGCTAGTGTGTGTTATTTCGAAATATTGGTCTATTCTTATAGCTAATTGAGTGTTTTGTGAGAGACATATCTATTACCAAATTCAATATGTCATCTACGAATGAGACCAACCTAGGTTCTGCACTTATTGTTTCTCACATAGGTTCTGCCTCTATCATCGTAGCCCAGAGGATTATACCTAACCTAACTAAATTAGAAACTCTAAATGAGAGAAATTTTAAACGATGGTCTAAGATAATTATGTTTATCTTCCAACAATACAAAATAAATTATGTACTATTTCAAGAAATTCCTAGTGACAATTACAACCCTAAGACAACTAAGGATAATCTTACCGTTAGGGGAGTGTTGCTTAACCATATGATAAACCCATTATTTGATATCTATTGCAAGTACAAAACTGCTAAGGGAATTTGAGATGCTTTAGAAGTCAAATATAGGACGAATGATGTAGTACTAAGAAATATGCAGTTGCTAAATGGTTAAAATTTATTGTTATTGATGATAAGCCCATTATGGATCAATTATATGAGTATGAAAACCTAATTGTTGAAATCCTTATTGAGGGTATGAACATGTGTAGGTTGTTTTAAGCTAATGCCCTTATTGAGAAACTGCATATCTCCTAGAATGAGTATAAAAAACTAGTTGAGGCATAAAAAGAAAGACATAAAACTTCAGAAGTTGATAGGGTACATAAAGATTGAAGATGCCAAACATACACAAGATAACATTAAATCATTCACCCTTGTCCCTACTATTAAGGCTAATGTGATAGAACATAGAAATGCAAATAACTTCAAGAAGAATGGTGGATAAAACAAGTCTTTCAATAACAACAAGAATGGTCTTTAAGCACAAAAGGATTGATGGTGACTACTGGTGATGCCATAAGCCAAGTCGTCCTGTTGCTTTTTGCTAAGTTATAATCAACCATGAAAAGAAAGACCAAGGGCAAAAACCATGACAGTTCAGGATAGGAAAACAAAAAGGGTACCAATAGGGTAACCAGAAGAGCTTTAGTAAACCTCAAGCTAATATGGTCGAAGCAGGTGATGACAAGGAGATTATTACTACTATGGTGTCCGAAGTCAACCTTGTTGGAAATTTGGTTAAGTGGATCATTGACACAGAAGCCACACGCCACATCTGCACCAACTAGGACATGTTCAAGGAGTTTAATGATGCTGCTGATGGTGAATTCATATACATGGGCAACTCCAGTAGAGTTCCTGTCCAAGGAGTTGCGAAGGTGACTCTCAAACTCACTTTTGGAAAAGTGTTGGTGTTAGACAATGTTTTATTTTCTCCTGACGTTCGTAGAAATTTGATTTCTAGAGCATTACTTAATAAAGTTGGTGTCAAACTTATCTTGGACACTGATAAGCTAGTTCATACTAAGAATGGGAACTTTCTTAGTAAAGGATTTTATAATGGGGGTTTATTTGTACTTGACGTTGAAATGAATGCATCTGCTTCTTCTGTCTATATTGTTGACTTTCTAGACCTATGGCGCTCTAAACTTGGACATGTGAATATGAGGTCAATTAAGAGGATGCAAAGCTTAAACTTATTGCCTAACTAGATTGCTAATGAAAAGAAAAAAATGTCAAATTTTTGTTGAGGCTAAACACTCTAAGAAACCTTTTAAGTTAGTGACCTAGAGAGAGTCACAATTGTTAGATTTGGTGCATAAAAATTTGGGTGATTTTAATAATAATGTAATTAAAGGAGGCATGAGATATTATATTACTTTTGTGGATGATTGTTCTCTATTTACTAAGGTTTAATTATTGAAAAATAAAAGTGATGCAGAGGAAGTGTTTATAAAACGCAAAGCTAAGGTTGAGAACTAATTAGAAAGGAAAATTAAGAGATTAAGGTTTGATCGACATGGTGAGTATAGTAATGATTTCCTTACTGATTATTGTGAAAAGGTTAGGATTATCCATGAGCTTTCAACCCCTTATAATCTTGAGCAAAATGGAATAGTCGAGAGTAAAAATCCAACACTCAAGGACATGATGAATGAAATGTTGATTTCCTCAAGATTATCGAATTTTATGTAGGGGAAAGCTATTCTTTCACCTTGTTATATTTTAAATAGAGTGCCTCATAAGAAACTAGATTAAACTCCTTATGAAATTTGGAAAGATTATCCACCTAACTTGCATTTTGTGAAAGTGTGGGAGTGTCTTGCTAAGGTTGCTCTACCTGAATATAAGAGCAAGAAAATTGGGCCTAAGACCATTGATTCAATTTTTGTGGGATATGCTTCTATTTTATAGATTTATGGTATAGGAAGAGAGATCGAACACTTATGGACTAATTATGTAGTCAAGAGATATAGTATTCTTTGAGGATATATTTCCTATGAAAGTGAGTGTGCAAGTTCCTAGAGAGTCTGTCCCTAGTTCTTATACTAATGATGACATAGAGGAAGAAGAAAATATTGAACTAAGGAGAAGCAAAAGAGCTAAAGTACCCATCAGTTTTGGTTTTGTCTTTATTACTTCCTTTGTGGTGAAAAAACTTAAGAAGATAGATGACGATTTTGTGATGACTTATATTATTGAGAAAGATCACAAAACTTATGAGGAAGCAATGAGATCTATGGATGTTACCTTTTGGAAGGAAGCCATAAATAGCGAGTTAAAGTCAATTTGTCTAATAAAACTTAGGTTTTAGATGATCTACCTCAAGAGTGTAAGCCTTTGGAGTGTAAGTGGATTTTCAAAAAGAAATTTAGACCTGAAGGAACCATTGAGAAGTTCAATTCAAGACTTGTGATTAAAGGCTTTAAACAAAAGGAATGATTACTCTCCTGTTACTAAAATTGCATCTATAAGGATGTTGTTTGTTATTGCCTCAATATTTAAGCTTTATGTGCACCAAATGGATGTTAAGAAAACTCTTTTGAATGGTGATCTAGATGAAAAAATTTATATAGTCCAGCCCGAGGGGTTTAGAGTGCCTAGTCAAGAACAAAAGGTGTGTAAGTTGGTTAAGTCTTTGTGTAGACTTAAACAAGCTCTCAAACAGTGGCATAAGATATTTGAAAGTGACATTTTCAAACATAGTTTCATCTTTTGTGATGTTAATTCTTGCGTTTATGTGTAATTTGATGCAAATGGTCATCTGATAATAACTCTTTATGTAGATGATATGCTTATTTTTGGTACTAACTTTTCTATTATTGATATTACCAAGAGTTTGATAAAGTCTCCCTTGATATGAAAGATTTTAGACCTATGGACTTTATTTTAAGAGTTAAAGTTGGTAGGGTTGACTCTGGTTTTAGGTTGAATCAGACTTATTATGTTGAGAAAATTTTGAAGAAATTTGGTTACTATGATGTTGATCCAGTCAAGACTCCCTATAACGTTAGTGTTGCTTTAAAGAAAATTTTTGGTGATAGTGTAAACCAAGATGAGTATGTTAAAATTCTTGGTAGCTTGATGTACTTGATAAACTATTCTCGTCTTGATATTGCATATTGTGTGAGTAAACTTGGTAGGTATACTCATAATCTTAGTCAAGAGCATTAGAATGCATTGATTCATTTGTTGAGATATTTAAAAGGTACTATGCATTATGAGTTATCTTTTGGTGGTCATCCTCCTATATTAGAGGGGTATTCTGATGCTAACTGGGTTATGGAGAGTGATGATATACACTCTACCAGTGGTTATATTTTTACCTTAGCAGGAGAAGTTGTGTCTTGAAAATCTTCCAAGCAAACGTGTATTGCGATATTAACAATAGAGGCTGAGTTTATTGCTTTGGAACTAGCAGGAGAAGAAGTTGAGTGGCTAAGGAATCTCTTAATGGATATCCTGTTTTGAGAACAATCATTTGCTTCTATATTTTTTCATTGTGATCGTAGGCTGTCATTTATGTTGCAAAGAACAAAGCAAATAATGGCAAAAGTAGACATATCATGTTGGGACCCGATCCGGAAAACCGGATCCCAACCGCAAAAGAACGGAACACGAAACGAAAATGGAAAATGTGAATCGAAATCAAGCAAATCATAGCAGAAGCAAAACACATTCTTAACAAATATGGATCCGACATCCGAAA
>JAOSBN010000002.1:9255015-9296119 GCA_027563595.1 Erythroxylum suave | reverse complement strand
TATTAAATTATTTTTAAAATTTATTTTTAATTAAAATTAGGGGTCCATATTTTCTCTTTTTGTCCCGGGCCTACAGTGCCTCAGGACCAGCCCTGAATGGATTTAATGTATGTTTTATATATAAAAAAATCTAAAGAGTTTAGTGGAATGTCATATTAGGATTCTTCTTGTCGGGAGACTCTTAAAAGATTTTAACCAAACTTTTATTTTTCTCATCTCCAGGACCTTCAACCGGACTTCAAGCCAATTCTTTTTAAATTGTAATAATCTATAATATGTTGTACGTTAAATTCAAAATAATTCTATTAACCTTAACTATCTCAAGTAACGGTCATTCAAGATAGAATTATTAGAAATAATATTTTTCTAACTCAAGAGGTGTTCAAAAATTATTATAAAAAATCTAGAATTAACAGTTGCTCCTTCAAAGTATACTTTATAAATCTTTTAATTCACTGGAGTGGGATTTTATGATTGATACATTAACAACTTTTAAGTTTCCAGAATTATTCATTAAATAGATAGAGCAATGCTTACTAATTCTTCATTTAGCGTTCTGGTCAATAGAAAATCTACTCCAATTTTTAAAGGTATAAGTCGTCCAGGACAAAAGGACCCTATATCCCTTACGAAGGCCATTGAAAGGGATCCTAATCAATTTTCTATAAACAGACAAACGTGATGTAAGCTCTGACGCTAAAACAAAATGAATTGAAGTGCGCTCACCTCAATGTGACAGTGGCTTGAGAACTAAAATAGTTAAAACCATGAACAAGGTGTTGTTGCCAAAAAAAACACGTCACCAATCACTTTGAATAAAATGGATACATAACCAATACCTAAAAGGCAATAGTTTCTGGGAGATGAAGGCTAAAATCAACCCTATTTGAAAACAAACGCTGAAGCTAGGGAAGTGCATTAGCCTTCATATATAGTGGGGGGAATGAAAAAGTGCACTTTAACTCTAGTTTCACAATTGACACTCCTTAACTACACCTACAAACTCTCCAATTGCAGAAGATTGGTGGTAAACATCGTAGGTAAGTCCAAAGTTCAACTTATCATTCAGGATTGCAGGTGGTCGTGGCCAACAACTACACCGGAGGCTACTCAAGCATTATCAGAAACCTACTAGTTATTTCTCCAATCCCAAATAGCAAGATAAAACTATATGGGAGAGGCATAAATCAAGCTCCTTCACCAACAATTTTTGTTCAAGTACTTTTTTAGGAAAGCAGGATAAACGTGTCGTTTGCAAAATTGGTTTGGCTCCCCAAAAATAACCTCAAGACCTCTTTCATATTACGGTTGACAATAAAGGACAGATTAAACGTCAAATATAGACTCTACTTTGATATGGTTTGGAGCTCTTCATGTGTTCTTTGCAATCAAATAACATAATCATTAATCATCTATTCTGTTAATGCAAATTCACAGCTCAACTTTGGAGACATCTTCTGGAGCTATATGGAATTCATTGCCAGATGAGTGACTTGCAGCAAATAATCGAAAACTTCCTGTGTAAGATACTCAACCACATTCAAAATTGCTCTCAATTTATTGATTTATTTAGAAAGACAGGAATAGAAGATTTTTCAATAATAAGTAGAAGGATTCCCTAGTTCTAACAAGAACCATATCTACGTGGATAAGGAATATTTAAAAGCCTACTACAACAAAAAAATGGAGTTTAATGACACAAAAAGTGAAGTTTTTTGACTATTTTTTGCATCTGAAAATAAATTTAGACACTTTATAAAGTGTAAAAAAATAAATGTCACAAAAAATATTTTGACAGTTTTTTTAGACACATAGATGTGTCAAAAAGCATAAATTTTTTATGCATCTAAGCGTCAAAAATTTATTTACCATAGATACGTCAAAAACATACATTTTTAACGATTTTCTTAAACACATAAATGTTATTTTAGACACTTTGTGTAAGCTTTTAGATTTTTTCTCTGTTGATATTTTTCATTTTTATACAGTTTTTATGTTAAAAAATTCCACCATTTTTTAGTAAAAAAAATAAGCTTACAATTTGCTTTGTGTATCTTTTTTAGATCACTTACATATTATTATAATAAATTTTAATAAATTAATAACATGTTTATTATTATAATAAATCCTTGAATTCATTGACGAATCCTAAGTCATTATATGTTTTTCAAGTGTAGTTGATGCTACTCTTGAACCCTTCCCTCCATATATCTTTTATAGATACGATCAAGAGCAAAAAACTACTTGCATTTATACACCCTTCTTTCACATTCACTCCTTATAAATACTGGGAAATCTAGGTAAGTATTACATAATTGATATTTTAGATGAAGATTTAACCACCCACAACTATTGAACTATTCACAGAACTGTGTTTGAAGATATCAATCCACCATCTCCTTCAAAAGAAAATAACTTGATATTTTCCTTATGCAAAGATGGAAGTTGAACTCACATCATCCTCAATAGAGTGGCTCCGATGATGACCAGGAGCATCACAGAAACCAGAAATCGTATTCTTTGTGGAAACAAGTATAAGCTTAGTTAGCCTCTGGATTCTACTCATAGTGGCTTCCTCTTCCTCCTCCAATCTTGACTGCATCTTGACTTTTCCCTCTACCAACTATTCAATTGAAAATAAGAATAGCTTCAAATGGATGAAAGAACACCAATAATAGCACAAATATATCCATCCATAAGATATATTAAAGGAAAAGGCACACAAATGTAGAGTAAATATTGTATGACTTGGGCTACTCAAAAGATTAAAGTTATTTGAACCAACATGACGATGTTCTGTCAATATAAAGCGTCAATTAAAAACTGTGTGGTCAGATGCCTTTTCAAATGTGAAATAACAATATCAATAAAGGCAAAGGCATCTCCCTACAAAACCACCTTCTCTAGCAGCAATGAAAGAAAGTGCATGTCCAGGAGATAAAACAACCTCTTCCTTTATAGCCTCCACATAAGTGCCCTAGAAAAGTGGCATAGAAGTAAATATGAATCCATTTTTAAAAATAAACATTTTAATCAAAAGAACATTCACTCCTAAGTAAAATATTTTGTTTGCTTGTCAAATATATATATTACGCATACAAGTAGAGTCTGTTAGCAAGTCTCTCAATTGGCAATCTAAAATGGTATTTATTCATGCATTTTATTGGTTCATTAAAAGAGTAACATTTTGCTATCATTTTATTCATGATATGATGATTGTCATGGGGGCAAGTAAAAAGCAAAGGTGTGAATTGAGAAATAGACAAAGAAATGCAAAACAAAAATCATAGATGTTCTTAATAGCACCTGTGCATCCTCTCTAACATATAGATTTTGTCCAGTTGGATCAAGTAAGTCATTTATCACCTGATATAAAAAATTCACATGGAAACATAAGTTATATCAATTTTGCTACGAGAAACAATTCAACTGATTATTGATGAATGCTTGATTTAGTAGATAGAAGACAAGATAAAATGAAATCAAATGAATATTTACAGATATTCCATAATCCAAACTGAGCAAAATTCCATACCATAGGAAAGACAAAAAAAGTATAAAAGACATGTTCTAAGCTCCAACTAAGTGTCTGAAGGACCACTCACCTCATTATAGATTTCAACATAGAAAACACGTAGTAAGAACTCTCTTCTTAGAGTCTGAAGCAAGAATGAAATTAAATAATTCAGGATTGTTAAAGAATAATTGGAAAAGGAATTATTAAGTCATTCAGGATTGGAAAGACAACAAGCAAACATGCATATAGAGGTATAAGAACTGCATTACTTTTGTAAAAATATGTTAAAGCAATTATGTTTCCACAAATTAAAATCAATAATCTACCGATACTTTGAATATATTAAGCACATTAAATTTGGGTTGTAAATTTTAGGAAAGTACTCACATCTTGGATCAAGCTGAAGAAATCCTTTACGGCCAATGGTATAATGCCAGGTGAATTATGATCTCCCTATATATATATGTAATAGTAATACACACAGGTAAAAAAAAAGAGAAGAAAACAACCAAGAAAATCCTAATTCTCAAATTTATAAACAAATTTTTAGAAGTCAACCACAGAGAAAAAAAGTGTCCTTACTGAAATTAAGTTGATCCTAGTTAAGAACAAGATACAGATACATATTTCTGTGTCTTGACCATCACCAGTATAATTAATCAGCAGTTACCAGAGAGAAAGAGCAATTAGTGGGAGAAACACCATTGAAAATGACGTTAATGTGGATGGGAAGTTAACAAACATATTTACAATCCTACGTTGACTAACATTCACCATAAAAAGTAACCATTATATGTACTTATAGGATGACGTACATGATAGTATCCTGCATAGAAATAAAATAGCAAAGACTAAATAGATGAGTAAATTAGCAAGACAAAACCAAAGGAAAAGGAAATAACTAGTGACAGCAAGCCAAATTTACATGCATGGTATGATTCTTTCCACTACTAGTAACTCCATAGGCAAAAACAATTCCTAAATTTATAAACATAGTTTAATTAAAATCTCCAACAGATCTAGCCCTAGAAACATTTATGATCGAAGCATCTCTGCGTTACCGTTTACGCCTTCCATAGCAGCTTTGATGACTAGTTTAGCAGCTACTTCATATACGTCTTATGTCAAAGTATGAGATTCAAATACTCTATTTGCCCAATGCACACTAATCAGCATGCACATTTTATTATACTAATTGATTAGAAATAGAAAATCAAAGTTGAAAATCTGTGAACAACACCAAATCCATAAGTCGTAGTTAGATTGTACTCATTCCTGACAATTTTATCCCCATTCGTGTACCACGCAATCTCATCTCCTTTCTAGAACTCCCTCTCGCTACAACCAAACAGGCGCCAAATCACATTACCTTTAATAAAAAGAATCTAATCCATTTTCACAAAAATAGATCCGATCCACTACAGTAAGATCTAAACAAAATGCCTCAACGGCCTAAACCGAATCATCACCAATATACTTTCTCCATTCCTAGGATAATCAATCGATTCAGAGACAAGCTCTTCCGCACCAAACCCAACCGGCATTCAACCGTCGTAAGCACCCTATCCACCAGAGTTACAATATGATGAAGCAGAGCACAAGCCATGGTAATGTGTGAGCCTATTGTTCGTCAAAGAAGAAGATGATGACGATGTCGACGAGTAAGGACACGACAGTTTTCTGTACGAGAATGACGAGCTACTATACGGACGTGAAGATGATGCCATTGGATTGAAGCTTAGTGTTAGTTTACTTCAGTTAAGCTTTACCTCTTTCAGTTGACTCGGCGAGTCAGGTATCAACTTGGTTGTTCAAAGCGTCAGAACTAAGAGAAGAATGTGTTGGCGAGGTCTCATGGCTTGCTCTTTAAAAGCCAACCCAATTGCAGTTTCCATTTTTATTTGCTTCAAAGCTTTGAAGCTATAGAAGCTCTCTCTAAGGAGGAAGAAATAGAGAGAGAGAGAGAGATGGTTTCCTCTTCTTTAAGACAAAGAAGTTGCGGAGAGAGTACGATAGATATGTAGAGATTTTGACTCCTAAAATTTGTAATGAATAAAAGAGCAAAGAAAGTGACAACGACGGGCTTTGATTTTTTGTAACACCTTTTTTTAGTTTAAGCTTTTGTTCGAGTTTTAAAAGATATAAAAATCTACCTTGTGACGTCGCAGGAGAGCGGCGAGATTAAGGTTTAAACAAGAACATGGACCCGCAGTTTTTCAAAGGGAAATGAAATGAGCGGGAATAATAGTGGGACGAAGGCTAGGTCATAAAGGACAAAGTCAGAAAATGATTAATCAACACCTAATTTTAAGATAAAAATACAAATTTTTTTATAGATAAGTTATATTATTAATTTTAAACACTTTTTTATATATTTTTTAGATAAAATTTACCATCTTAAATAAATGTCTAAAAACTCCACCAATTCTTAGATTTTTTAAGACAATTATTAGATGCATCTAGACGTAAGTATCTAAAATCTCCTTGTTTTAGTGTAGTGATAAGTATTAAAGACTCAATCTACAAAAGCATGGTAAGGAGATGGAACCTAATCTAATATGATTTGATTTGTGTTCAATTTTCAGGCATTCCAAGATTTAATCTTGACCAGGGATCCTCTACATTTAGCTTAACATATGAGATCCATGGGAGTTAGACTGGTGAAAGATTTGTCTTTAAATGTACAAAACAAAATAATAATAACTTTTAGTTTCACAAAAGATGTCTTCAAAAATGAGAAAGATGGAGAAGGTTAGGATAAGTTTTCTTTTTCTTTTTTTTTCTTTAAAAATTATTTTAATTTAATTATACTCTGAGATAAAATTTTAATTACATCGAACAACTGATCTTATCACATCTAGAGTCTATTGTCAAACTATTTTTTCAAAACCTTCACAGGCTATTTGGAAACCTTTGAATTGAATTTATTAACGAATTTGATTCAATTACATTAATGAGATTGAATCGAATTCAATTTACACTATTTAGAACAAACTCAGTAATATTAGAAATGAACTCAATTATACTGTTTAGAATGAGAATGAATATAGCGAGGAACGAGAATAAATATTATCATTATAATTATGATGGTTGGTTAAGAGGAAGGAATGATTATTATTACCATTAACAGTGGTTGGTTTGTAAAAAATATTGATAAATAAAAATTTATTATATTTTAATTAATTAATTATATTCTAATTAATTATATTGTAATTAATCAATTACAATATATTGATTAATTAAAATATTGTAATTATCTTTTAATTAATTATATTGTAATTAATTAATAACAATATATTGATTAATTAAAATATTGTAATTAATTAATTAAAATATTGTAATTAATTAATTAATTATATTGTAATTAATTAATTAATTATATTGTAATTAATTAATTATATTTTAATTAATTAATTAATTATATTGTAATTAATTAATTAATTATATTGTAATTAATTAATTAATTATATTTTAATTAATTAATTAATTACAATATAATTAATTAATTACAATATAATTAATTAAAATTATTTACAATATTTTAATTAATTATATTGTAGTCAATTAATTATTAATAATATTTTAATTAATAGTCTTTGGAATCCAATAAAGTGAAGCACAAGAGAGTGAGAAGTGAAGTAGTCCAAAGAATGAAAGAGCAAAAGAGCAAGACGCTACCTTTGAATGGCACAGAGTGATTCTTAATAGGAAATACAAGGCAAAGAATTAGACTTAATAAAAACCCACAATAAATAAATAAACTTTGATGAATGTCTGGTTATAAACCCACATCAAACAACAATTTTTTTGTTCAGAGGTGTCTTCCTCAAGCTTCAATATAATTGAATTCCTATGCTTGGATGAGTGAATTCAATTTATAAAGGAGATGAGTTTCAATTACAAACATGAATTGATCCCATACATTTTTTATGTTTCTAAACACCTGAATTGAAGTCAATTGCAGTATTGAATTCAATTCACATCTTTCCAAACACCCCGTCAAAGTTTAAGTATTTTGTTAATAATTTTTAAATTTTAGATTATGATTACAAAATTGTATAAAGTTTGAATTTTTTTTTGTGTACATAGGAAAGAAAACAAAACAGACTACATTAATTCAGGCCCTTACGGTACAAATGACCTTGCCTATCTAACTGGATAAACATTCTCGTTTCTGGTAGAGGTTCTTGCAGAACATGCACTCTTGGATGTGCTCTCATAGTGAAGGAAGTCAGGCTATCGATGCTCTGATTACCCTCCGGATAGACGAGCTGAATCCGCATCTCCCAATCTCTACTCAGAATCTCTTTAATTTCCTACACCAAAAAACAATCCTCAGTTAGTAACTGTTCGGAAGAGGAAAGAATATTGATGACCTCTAACCTACTTCCAGAATGAATTTTCGATAGCCCCAGTCCCAAGCCAATTTAATCCCCTCGTGAATTCCTTACAATTCGGCGCTCCAAGACAAGCAGTCCCCAAAATTGTGAATAAAACCACCACAACACTGGCTATTGCAGTCTCAAAGTAGACCCCCAGCCGTGGTGCTTGGCCATCCCTGTTGAACTGCACCATTTGTATTAACTTTGATCCAACCCTCGGGTGGTGTTTGCCAGCCAACAGGCTACCCTATAGGCAATCTCGACATATTCACTACGCGACTGGTCACCATGTGTGCTTTTTGGACCCATTCTGTATACTCTAGGACGAGGCGATGGCCTGCAACTGGCCACTCAAAACCATCTTCAAAAATACACGTGTTCTGCCACTGCCATATATACCAACAAGAGACGCCAAAGTTAGTCACCCACCCATTGTTCTGCTGGATGAGGTTCGACTTTAACCAAGACTCCTCAGGCAAATGAAAGAAGGTAGACTCCTTGACCGTTGGAACTAATTGCCTCCAAAAATTCTGGACCCTGTGATAGTCGCAAAGAGCATGCAGTGTTGACTTGTCTTGTCCACAGTCCTAGTAACTACTGTCCATTGCTAAGTGTCGACTAACCCGCTTTTTATTAGCCAGTAACTTTTTGTTTGCTAAGAGCCACAGGAACGAGCGAATACGCTGGGGTTCTGGCCATGTCCAAATCACTTTTCAGGTCGGGTTTTAAAACCCCATATTGAGGTCTGTGATTAACTCATACGCCAAAGCGACCGTGAACGTCCCCTATTTTTTGGAACCCCACACATCGATCGTCCCTCATATCTCTAAAAGGAGCCCGAATTGTTGCTAGAACAGCACATACTTGTGGGGGAAGATAGGGCGTGATCATATCCCATTTCCAATTTCCATCCTCTTTCACATACTCGGACACACATGTGGACAGCACATCGTCAGGAATTGGAGCCATTGTCACATGCACTAGGGGCCCCCAATTTTCCACCCATCGGTCAAGCCAAAAATAGATTTGGTTTCCCTTCCCCAGTTTCCATCTGGTACCTCGGTGTACATACTCCCAAGTAGCGGAGAGCCCCCGCCAAATTATCGAAGCTCCTTGTTTCTGCAGCATTGGAGGGATATGGTGCAGGTTCAACCGGTATTTGGCTCGAAGGCATTGTACCCATATCGCTGCAGGATTAGTAAGCAACTCTCATCCCAATCTTGTAAGAAGTGCATTGTTTGATGCTCTAATGCATTTGAGCCCCAGACCTCTAACTTTATCCGGACGACAAACTGCTTCCCAGTTGACTAGGTGGGTTTTCCGTTGCTCATCTTGGGACCCCCATATGAAGGTTCTCATGATTTTTTCTATCACATCGCATATGTGTCTGGGTAACCTCATAGTTTGCATTGTATAGAGGGAAAGTGAGGCAATCACAACTTGTGTTAATGTGACTTGTCTTGCCAGTGATAACTCCCTAGCGCACCACCCTGCTAGCTTGTGCTAGACTTTATTGAGTAGATATTGATAAGTGTTACTCGTTATATGCTTATGTATCAGCGGGTCCCCCAAATATTTACCTAGATTAGTCGTACTTTAAATATGTGGCTCTTGAATGATCGTACGCGCTTCGTCCAATATCATATTCTTAGAAAAGAAAATGTTTGTTTTACTCGAATTCACCTTCTGTCCAGACACTCCACAAAAGGGCCAAAATTTTCGAAACCCCCTTCGCCTGATTGACTGTAGCTTCGCCAAACAGTACGAGGTCATCAGCGAAAAAAAGATGGGAAATGTAAGGCCCTGCTCTGCTCCACCTAAACGGTTTCCACCGTCCTTGCTCCACTGCTTGAGAAATAAGATGGCCTAATCGTTCTATGCAAAGAACAAAGATGTATGGTGACAGCGGGTTGCCTTAATAGATACCTCTTGTAGGTACAAATGGATTGGATAATTGGTCATTCCATGCGACTTGCATTGACACCATAGTAATGCACTTCATAATAATATTGAGTAAATAATGTGGAATTATAATTTCCATGAGAGTACCATGGATGAAATCCTAGTGCAATCGATCATAGGCTTTTTCGAGATCCACTTTAAGAGCATAATACCCAGTCTTACCCTTCTTCTTTCTCATTGTATGGATAATCTCCTAGGCTATGATTATATTATCGATGATTTGCCTCCCTAGGATAAAACTAGATTGGGTAGTTTCCACTGCATGCTTAAGGTGTGGCTTTAGTCTGTTAACGATTACTTTAGGGATGGTCTTATATAGCACTGAGCAGAGACTAATATGTCTACATTGGGTAATATACTTCAGGGATGAGACTTTAGGAATTAGGACTAGAATGGTTTGGTTCAAGGCTCTGTCCTAGCCCTTCTTCTTGAATAGTTACTGGATAAAGGAGACCACATCAGTCCCACTTTATCCCATTGAGATTAGAAAAATAGAGTCGTAAAGCCATCAATTCCCGACGCTTTATTAGGTTCATCCCCATAAGTGCTTATTTGATTTTGCTTGCTTGGACCGGAGTGGTTAATTCTTTTAGATTCTCCTCGTCAAGCTGTGGGAATGCTCCCGAGCTTTGTAATCAATGGGCCTAGATGTCTTCCGATGTGTAAAGTTGCTCAAAAAAATTACGAGCCATACTTCTCAATTAGTCTGAATCTATGATTTTCGTATCATTATGTTCAAATAATCATTCATTCGATAAAGTCTTCCGTTTGGTTCTTGCCACCGTGTGATACTATCGAGTATTACGATCACTTTGCGAGATCCATTCACACCTGGCTTGTTGATGCCAATATAGTTCCTCCTCACACTACACTTGAACTAACTCATTGCTCAGTTTCACCTCCAGATCTAGAATAGAAGAGGATTTATCATGATTCAAAGTATGCTAGATACCCTCTAATCGAGCCATCAGTCTTCTTCTCCGCTGGAAAATATTTTCAAATACAGTTTTACTCCACTACGGTAGGTGGCACGAGAACCGGGATAAGGAATTGACGAACGGCCCTTCTTAGGGGCTCCAATGATCCGCTACTAGGTTCGAAAAATCTGTATGAGCGAACCACGCTGATTGAAACCGAAAAGGGGTAGGCCCCATGTCTCGCCGAGTAGAACGTACAAACTTAACCAACAGAGGTCGATGATCGGACCCTAGAAAAAGGAGATGGTGATTAACCATATGCGGGAAGACTTCCATCCAAGCTGTCGATCCCAAGACTCAATCTAGTCTAGCTTGTACATTTCCTCGTCTCCAAGTAAATCTAGATCCAATGTAGCCCATATCGTGCAATCCACTCTCGTGAACCCATTCGTTGAATGCCTTGTTAACCATAGAGGTATTCGGAGATCCTCCCCATTTTTCGCCAATGTTTAATTTAGCATTGAAATCTCCCCCCAATAATCCAAGGTCGAGTGACAGATTGTTCGATTCCCCATAAAATATGTCATAGGTATTTTTGGGTTTGCGTTTGGGGGCTGGCATAAATAGTAGAGAATTTAAAAGAATATGACCCATATTGAATAATAGCATGAATCAGTTGTTTATGAGCCATTGAAAATTTGACAATAAACTCCTTGGTCCACAAAAGTCAAATCCCGCCTTTAAATCCTTCCGCTTCTATAAGGAAGGAAAAGCCGAAACCTAGTCGTTTAATCACTACTGACGCTCATTTGCCACTAATCCTAGTTTCAACTAATAGCAATACCCCTACACTATAATGTCGAATGTAATTGCATAAAATCGTCTGGAAGTTTTTACCCCCTGCCCCTTGACAATTCTAAATGAGTATCGACATAACAGATTAAAAATTTCAATTCCCCTCAATCCGACGGGTATCCGGAACATTGTCCGGCTCAATACTCATGTCTCCGTCCGGTGTCTGCGGCACAATCTCATCGTTCCGTCCTGACTCATTCAAAAAGTCAACCATTCTAGAGTCCCTAGCCCCCGTATCTAGGGGCTCGGAGGGAGGTATGTTGTAATCGAGCCCAGTAATGGGTCCGTGAGTCTCGAGTCCCTCAATGCCTTCCATAGGTTACTCGTTTGTTTCCCGGGCCCCTTCTTGTTCCATTTCGAGCTTGTCGCAGAGTACTTCATGGTGAGAGCTGAGGATCACTGCTTTATGTTGTTCGATTGAGGTGGGTTGTAGCTTATTAATAACTCACGGGCCTGTCATCGTCACTTAGGTTGGGCATGGCTTGGGCGTCCTTTTTCCTGTTGGGTCGCAGCCTTTCCTTTCCTCTGTTTCGGCCTATTCTCTGTTGGCTTGCTTCCTGGGCCTGCGTTAAAGGCCAGCTTGTTGACTTTTAAATGCTCTTCGATAAACCTAGTTCTAAACGCAGGGAGTTCTAATGAGGCAAACGTAGCTTGTGGGGCGGTGGCTTTGGTTTCATCTGACAAGGCCTCAAATCTGGAGCCACTCCTTCTCGTACGATGACTGCGCTAGTGTGGAGGGATTGCAAGTGTCCGTTGGGTGCTGGTACTCGGAAGGTATCGTTGGACCTATATCCAAGGTCCTAACTCGTTAGCCATCCCATCGCTCTGCTCCACGGTTGAGGCGTCACCCGGAAGCTTACTCGGCGATTGTGGGAGTGCTCTGTTCAAGCGAGTCGCTCCATCCTTCTCGTTAGCTGTACTTGCCTTCAGATGGGTTAGGAGATGTTTGGGGACCTTTTTCGGATAGATGTCGGTGTCATGGCCTACCTTACCGCAGCAAAAGCAAATCTAGGTCAGGCCTTCATATGCAACGTGGATGGTCTCTCCATCGAGCTCAATTGACAGACACAGAGGTAACTTCAGGTCAATGTCAATTGCTATCCGTGCAGATTTTCCCGGTTGCGTATTCTAGGTAGTTTCGTCTAATTTAATGGTTTGTCCTATCAGATTTCCCAGTGCTGTAAGGATTTCCGGGTGGTATCGCGCAATAGGGATATCTTGAAACTGCACCCAGACCACTGCTCTGGTTATTTTGTCTTGCACCGAACAGAATGCGGGCGTCCATCGCTGGACAGATAGCACATGGCCAAAAATGAGCCAAGGGTCGTTAGTTAAGGCTTTGAAATAGTCAAACTCATCAATGAATTTAATCAGGTAAAAATCGTAGTCTAAATCGATGATCTTGAATGGTCCCTAGGGTTGCTATAGATTTTTAAGGTGTTGGCAGAGAAGGCGGTAGCCTATTCTGCGGCCCAAAATTTTCACTACGACTGCTTGTGTCCATTTATTATCGAGTTTTTCTTTCAGCTTTAGGCGAGAGTGTAATCCCTGCTTCTTTGCCTTCGGACTGAATTCTGATGTCACTGTCTTGTATCTCTACAGAGATTTCCTTGGGCCATGTCATTTCCTCTATGTCAGCACCGCCCTGGTTATCCCCTACCATTGCCGCACTGCACGAAAGTTTTGGGTGTGGCGGCGGATCCTCTTCGCGTCACCGGATGCAAACCTGCTTAGTATTCTGTCCATCTGGATCAAGTACTTCCTTTTCTGGTTGCTGGGACATTCTTGTTAATAATTTAGTAACTGGGATTCTGGAGTAGAAGCTTGAAGCTGAGTTTGGATTATTGGGTACCTTGTGAATCGGATGGGCATGCTTGGTGGTCGATGAACAGTAACTCGCAATATTCAGAACACCTTCTTTGTGCTGTTTGTTTCCACTTTAAGCATTCCCATCCGAATGCTTTTTTAATTATTATTCTTACTTTTTTTATTGTGCTGCCAAAATTGTCTTCCAAATCTCAACCGGAACCTCGTTAAAAGTTGATCTTGGAATTCAAAGTTAGACCATAACTACCTTACATGAAATAAGGTTATGGTCTAACTGGATCTTAATCACTTGCCAAACAAAAATAACCGCGATTATAGGAGAAGAGCATAATATTACGTATATCATAAAGCAATCATCATTGGTTTTTGAAAGCCAATGACATATTATCTCATCTTGCTGGAAGATTAAATATATATATGTCTTACGAGTTATGATTCCAAGTGATCGAAATCAAAGTCTTGTATCCACTACATTATTTCCATTGGGTAACATGTGGACTCATGCTCTTCCCTGACAGTTTAGCTCTGCGTTTTTCTCCACTACCTTTGTCCTGGCTATGCAGAACATGTTTATGTTACTATTCTCTTTGACAGTCTTCATTTCAGATTTGACTATAAAGTTGCTCTATGTATCTATTTATTATGAAAAATAAGGAAAGTTTCAAAACTATTTGCCAATAACAGGTTTTCTACATCTAATATTATATTAGTACAATCCGATAAGCCTGTCCTAGAATAAAGGCTGGACAATCATAGAAGATGAGATCTTTGCAATAATTTTTTAAAAAAACGTGATCATTAGTTTGATACCTTTGGCCTTTGATTCTAAGTAACAAGGACAAATAATATATATTTTCGATTTCTTGACTTAGTTTGTGTTTTAAGTGTATGACATGCAACTACGTCATTCCTTAACAACTTTATTAGCATAGAAATTCGATTACACTTGAACTCATCACACCACGAAAGATGCATGAAATCAATGCATCATACGTTTTAGCTACTTCATCTTGACTACATAATGCGCACTAAGGTCTACTATCATATTCAGACACATATAAGTCTTCCTTTAATGTCAAATTTTCTTCTGATAACTTAATTACGGTTTATTTATACCTAAAACTAATTCAAATAAAAATTAAATACATAAACTAGTTATTAAAAAAATTATTTTCTAGACACATTTGACTAGTTGATCACATATCTATAGTTAGCTTTTGTTTGATCAACTAGGCTATTTCCTAATATAACAAATTGCAATCATTATGTAACATTTTGTTTTTGAGTTAAGCTAGTCTAAGTTAACCCTTAGACTAGTTGAACTTTTACAAAAAATAACTTTAAACAATATTTTAAATCACAAAATTTTAACACTTTAAAATTTAAATCTTTCAAAAGCATTAAAAAAACTTATTTTGATAAAATTTTGATCTAAAAATATTTTAAAAAATTTTCAAAGTTTGTTTATAGTTCAACAATTTTTTTTAAATTCAAAACGTATTTTTTTCTTAATTGTAAAAAAATTGTGTATTATATCCTACATGTAAATGATTAAGCAATGTGATATTAACCAATAAAAAAATCAACATACTATAGGCACTCACATAAACTTGAGTTCTTGGAGATTAATCCTCAAACACTTTTTAGCTCATATTATTTTGAGTTTGATTAACAAATATTTTTCAAAAAAGTAGTTTCTATGGATATCCATAATCACCATAATAAAATAACTTCTCACGTAATGAAAATTCAAAGTGTTAGTGCAAGAAAGTCCTATAAGAACATCTTAGAAGTATTTTTAGGTATTCATAGATGATGTGGGTGATGCAATGCTCTCTTTGGGATATATGGGATACTATAAAACCTCTCATTGGATGATCTTGAGGCATAGTAAACATTTTAGCATATGACATGCTCTTTTTATAAAAATATGGCTTACGGAGATCTTGAGCCAATATCATGCTTTCCTAGGATAATAATTAACTTGTTTCGTGTTATTTTAATGATAAAGAGGAATATATGAATAAGAAGAATAATGTATTCTTTTTCAATTTCACATCGCATGAAAATTGTGCTTACTTGTGCCATGTGAACCACGTCTTTTAAGTTTATAGTGTAAACCATATATAAATGCGTGAAATTTGTCTTTGTCTTAAGAGATAGAGTATGATATATAAGAAGTTTTTTGTTACATATTTAGAATATACAACATGCTCATATGATGAATCAGGCATAGGCTCATCATATAAATGGTTGCCTCTTATAAAAATTGTCTTGACACTATCTAGTGCACTATGATAAGTGAAACTAATTATATTTCTATTATTAGAGCTCTACTGTACTCCTAACATACTATTCAATTTTTCACTACCTATAATGATTCTAAATAAGGAGTTTAAAGTCGTTGGTCTCTTTCTTAAATGCTCCATTTTCATATAACATTACATGCTCATTGTCATTGGTAATAACTAAACTCTTGGACTCTTATTATCTTCAATATTTTGCATATAACATTTGAATTTCTCATTTTCAATCATACATGCTCATAAGAGTTTTAGAGTCGCTTTATGCTTAGAAGATAATTTGTTCCTTCTCATATTCATAACTTGATGCAAACCCACCTTGGAAGAGATTCTAAAGAATATACGAACTAGTTTGTATCAAACCTAAATAAGCTAAAATATAGTAAGAGAATTTACACATTTATTATAATGAATCAATAACTAAATTCATTAAGTCTTTGAATGCCACAAAAAAGAACTCTTTAATGAGTTTGGAGTTTAATGAATAATAAAGAAAAGAGGCTCTAACAACTCTCAATAAACAAATATCTAAAAAATTGTCTCCATCTACAAAGAAATATGCCTTAAGTACAAATAAATAAAGCTAGGATTTCAGTTGGACATGGATTATGGCATGATTAGGGATTAGGTCTTATTTCTAACAAACTTTTTAATACTAGTAAGCATGGTCTAAGGCATGCCTATATTTAAGATTATGAATCCATTATAAGTTTGGGAAGTTAGACAAGTTCTAGGATATGCACGTGGCTAAGACTATAGATCTTCTTATAACTTTGTAAAGTTAGGCATAATTTGAGACTCATTTGTGCCTAAGACCATTGATCCTTTTATAACTTTATGAAATGGGAAACAATTTATAACATATCCATACCTAAGTTGTGTAGCACAATAAAGTTTTTCATAAAATTACATGAGCTAGTACACAACTATATTAAAGGCCATGTTCAAATATAAATCTCAATTCTTAGCTTAAATTAAGATAATCAATGCTTATCATTTAGTTTGGTTTGATTCCACACATATAGCTACTTCTCTCATAACACTATTAAATGCATCTTGAAGACTTTTCTTGTTCGTGTAATTGGTCCATCTAGTAAACTTAAAGGATAAAAAACAACTTGATTCCTATAATTACCTCCTTCTTTTCAAAGATTCATCCTTGAATTATCACCTATATCAAAAGGAGTTAAATCATAAATATAAAAAGTAGCAATCGTATTATATTCTCCTAAAAGATTCAATTTATAAGCAATATCATTAATTCGTTCAACATCTTAAACTGGATTATCTCGTCATAGTTGTAATTTAGATTTTATTTTGGTCTAGAAATCTCTACTTTCTCATATGCACCCATACCTGGTCTAAATGTAGTTTTCTTTCTTTCCTTGTTAGTTTTGGATGGATATTTTTCATTTTTTCTTTCAATATGTTACTGAAAGTTTTCACGTAGTTGTTTCACTATTTCAACTTTCTTTTTACCATCTAAGATACTCCACTCATGAAAAGGTAAAAGAATTAATTTCAATAAATAACCTCAAAAGGTGAATAACATAGGTGATATAAACAAGTCTATTATATGTAAATTCAATGAATGACAAATAATCTTCCCAACTTTAAATTCTTTTCTATTATAACAGGCAATAAAGTAGTTAAAGACCTATTTACTACTTCAATTCAACCATCCATTTGAGAATGTTAAATAGTTGAAAATAACTATGTAGTTCCTTACTTTTTCCTATAAATCCTGTCACAATTAGTTAAGGAATTTAATATCTCTATTAGAAACAATAGTTCGAGGAACATTATAAATTTGAATTATCTTCCTAAAGAATAAATCAACTATATTGGTTACATGACTAATTTTACTATATGCAATAAAATGTGTTATCTTAGAAAACCTATCAACAACAACAAAAATAGAATTATTACACTTTTTTTAACTGGGTAAACCAAAAAATATATAGAAATATTAACCTATAGCTCATTAAGGGCTGGCAAAGGACTATATGAACTAGGCATAACATTATACTGAACTTTTCTACATGTAATGTAATTAACGTAAATTCTTTTAACATTATGATGCATATAAGGGCAAAAGAAATATTCAAGAAAAATATACAAAGTCTTTTTAATGCCAAAATGATCAATTAATCATCCTCATGTGCCTTACGTACTAACAAATCTCTCAAAGAACTATTACACAGATAAAATTTATTTTCCTTAAACAAAAACCTATCATTCTTAAGGAATTTTCCAAAAATAATTTGTCCACAAACCCCAAAGATAGACGCAAAGTTAACATGCTAGCCTACAACTTTGCATTTGATGTAGAAATTAAAGCATGCCTTCATGGTAATATATCAACCCCAACTATTTTCTTACTTTGCTTGTACTCAATCGCACAAGGAAATGTATCAAAAAACTCCATCCATTTAGCATATCATCGATTCATCTTGCTTTTCCCTTTCAAATGTTTCATGGACTCATAGTTAGTATGAATAACAAACTCTTTCGATCACAAATAATGTTATCAAGTCTCTAAAGCCTTTACTAATGCATGCAGCCCCTTGTTATAAGTTGGTTAGTTATGATTAACCCATTCTTAACTCAATCTCAAAAGTTTTAGTAAACTTAGGCAAGGCTAATAAAGGAGAAAAATGTAACCTTTATCTAATCAAATTGAAAGAATGATCTTATTTATCATTCAACCTAAAACCAACATAATTTTTGACAACTTTAATGGGTGGTTTATCTAGTATACTAAAATCTTTTAGAAACCTCTTATAAAAGTTAGCTAAACTATCCAAAATTTTTATATTAGTTATGAATTTATATGTAGCTTATTCTTAAATAACGTTAACCTTCTCCTCATCCACCTTAATCCTTTTTCATTTATAATAAATACAATTAAAACTATTTTACATATGCAAAAGGAACACTTTTTTAGATTAGCACATGATTTTTCTTGTCCCAAAATATTCAAAACAATTTTTACATGTTCACCATTCTCATTTAAAGTCTTACTATAAATTAGAATATCATCAAAATGAACAATCATAAATTTTCCAATAAAAGCATGCAAAACATAATTCATTAACCTTATGAAGGTACTAGGGACATTGGTTAATCCAAAAGGCATCACTAACCATCAAGATAAATCATATTTTTTTTCTTAAAGATTATTCTCCACTCATCACCTTCTTTCATCATAATTTGATGATATCCACTTTTCAAATTAATTTTTCAGAACACAAAAGAACCTATGTAATTCATCAAGCTAGGAGTGGGATGTTGATATTTTACTATTATTTTATTAAATCAACTTTCAATATATATTCTCTATGACCCATCATTCTTAAGAACTAGAAAAACCAAGATAACACATTAAACTCACACTCTCTTTAGCATACCCTTTTGACAAAAGCCCCTCAACTTATCCTTAAAGTAACTTAATCTTCTTTAGGTTACTTCTATTGGCAAGTTGATTTAGAATGATAACATCAGGTATAAAATCAATTTAATGTTCTATTCCCCTTATTTGTGGTAAACCGATAGATACATCATTAGAGAATACATCTTCAAAATCTTGTAGCAAAGAAACAAAAGTACTAAGCAAGAAAACATCAAGATTTTTAGTATTAAAATGTCTTTTTGTACAAAAGCACAATCATAATTTGGTTAGCATATGATGCTCTCTTGATCTCACTCTCTCCAACATAAAAACTCACTTGTTTCTTTGTTTTTCACTCAACACTCTTTTTCCTTTCCCTTAGTTATTTCCTCCTTTTAATTTTATTTACAATCAGTTCTTTCTCTTCATATTTATTTTCCTTTTATCCATTTTCTTTATTTTTAAATATCTCTCCTTTTTATCACTCTTATCTTTTTAACTTGAACTGATCCTCTTACACTTATTTATGTATCAATGGTGTTTATTATTTATGACAAAAGATTCTCTATTTGTAAACCCATATTTAATGACCCTTTTATTAAATTCCTACGGTCTCCATAAGAGAATATGGATAACATGTATAGGCACCACATCACACATCACCTTGTCATGATGTCTTCCAAATTAAGAATGAAATTAACACTGGTTTAGTTGCCTTCACCTTATTATATTCCTTTAGCCATTGAAACTTATATCATCTAGGATGTTCCATGGTAAACAAAATCAACTTTTTAACCAAGGTAGTGTTTGTTACATTTGTTCAGCTAACCCTATCAATAATTATGCCTTATACCTTATTATTGAAGTGTCATATCATATGAGAACTGTCTCTTATTACAAAAATCATATACATGTAAAATCATGTCTTTTACCATCATAAGCACCTTTTATTGCATTAGATACCCAACACTATCATCATCACAATCTTTTAATGGTTATAATCCTTATCGCTTTTACCTTTAGTCTTACTCTCCCCATCATCTCTCATGATCATTTTTGTTTTATTAGGACAATGTGAAGTTATATTACTAGTTCCTAAACAACGAAAGCATTTAATATCACCAGCATAAATTTGAATTTTACATTAGGCAACAGACACAAGGCTGTTTTATGAATCAATTTTAAAAAGTCTCTAATCTTAAAGTTCTAAAAAAAACTCCTTGTGATTTTCAATTTACTAGAAGAATCCCTTCTTTTAGACTTTTACTAAAAAATAACTGCAAAACAAACATGGCATGAACGTATCAAAGTATTGTTGACATGACAATCTAATCTATTTCTTACACTGATCTAAAATAATTAAACTTGCTAAAAATAATAATTTATTATAATTATCTTAAATTATTAATTTGAGTCAGGCTTAATTGGTTTGGGTCATTGTCCGTTCACGTATGCTTATCATTATTTTTAAAAAATTCAAGTTTAAAAGGAGTTTTTAAAAAAATAAGAAAATAGATTTTTAAATAATTTTAAGGATTAAAAGTTTTTTATAAGTTATTTAAACATTAGGGGTCCTTATTTTTTTTATACTTATTTTAGGTTTACCTTTCACTTTACTAGGCATTTCCCCTCCTTCTTTAGGTAGTTCATCTTTGACTTTAAGAGCAACCTTGTTATCCTTTTTCTAACTTAATTTTTACAAGGATGAACTATAATTTTATTATACATGGTTGCCCTTTCTCTTTAACTGCCTTTCAATCAATATTGCCATATGAACCATATCTTCCATAGGTTGATACTTTTTCTATTCTTATAAGAAATTTATCAATGTTAAAACTTCAAGGGCACAACGTAACTATAGTTATCACAGACAAGTACGGATCTGTCTCACAAGGATTATAAGTACTAGTAATTACTATTTTCTATTATTTAATTGTCAATTTAGATTGTGGATTTAATTAAAAATTAAACTAAATAACTAAAATAAAATTGAAACAATATTGAACTTAAGATAGAGGACAATACTTAGAAAAGTCAATAACAAATAATAGTACCTAGGTGATGAATTCCCTAAGAATCCTTAAATATTAACCTTTTATCATGCAATTATATTATTGATTATTGGACTGTAGAAATTCCTATTTTATGTTAATATCTTTCTCAAGACTATAACAACTAGTCCATTAGTTGATTAAAAAAAATCTTTCTAGTTTAAACCCCTAATATTGCATTATTGATTTATGAATTTTACTATTAGATTTGACCCTAATCTAGAGGATTTATATCAACCTATCTCTAGATTTGCATACAACTCCTTCCAATTATGATAGATCTATTCATACAAAAAATTTCTTAATTTCAATCATATGAAATCAAATCATGAAATAATATTCTAGATATATTTGAACAAGAATATAATGTATAATTGTATCACAATAAATCAATCAATAAAATTGCATTAAATAAAACATTAATTCATATTGTTATCATAAATTAGGGTTCATCACACCTAGGTACTAAACAAATTAGTTCCTATGTATATAAAATAAAACCAAACATAAATATGCAGAAGAAAAACCTTTTAACAGAAAAATCATAATTGTAAATCTCACTTTTTCTTTTAATGGATCTTCTTGCAATTTTGGATTAGATAAAGCTCTATATAAGATCTTTTGACATTTTCTTCGTATTTTCCTCATCCCTTGCTCAGAATTGTTGCCTCTCTATGTTTTTTATGACTTAAAATTATTCTAAAAATTGTCTTTTTGTTTTGTCTTCGTTCAGTCCTTTTACAATAAAAACTAGTCTTTTTGAGATAAACATGACCAACATACATGGTCATTTAAGTAACTGTGTATCTCCAAAAACATCTAAATTTGTGATTTTACACGGGCACACAGACTTACGTAGGCAATATACACGGTCATATATATCAACAACCGGCATACACTCCACATGACTAGAAATAAAATTCTTCAAATCTTTACTCGTTTATAGAGACTTATACAGTCACTATACACCGTTGCATACCTTTGATTTGCTTCAAATCTTTGTTCCATGCCACAATTTCATCTAAATTCTTCTTCTTTTAGTTCAAGAAGGCAATTATCACCTATAAACACACTTAAGGTGAATTAAGTAAAAAAACATTTAATATGGGTATATAATTATAGTCAAATAAGCATTTATCATCCATCTCCACATGATATTGCAATTCTACCACATTAGTAATCTCACCATTGAAACCATTTAGAAATCTAGCTATGATGTCTTCTTCATCCACCTCTTCATCAATTTGAATAATGGCAATCTCAGTATCACTATTATATCAATCAATATTCTTTGATACTTGAGTGAGGCATTGTAATTTTCAAAACATATACCTATAACAATAATTAAGATAAATTTCCTCCTCATAATGGCCTTCATATCTCCCAGTTGTCGATAAATCTCATAGGATTACTTCAGTTTTTCAATATAAGCTAATACCACCAAATCATAGCATAGTCACTAATCTCAATAACAATAAGTTTTACTTTATTCTCTAAGGTATAATTGTAATAGTCAAAAATTAAATCCATCTTCTTTTTTACTCTAAGTAGGCTAAAGGAATCTTAACTTTAATTTTCCCAAGGTTTCCATCTCACCTTGACTCCTTTTCATAACCTCTATATTTTCAACCACCTTAATATGCAAATTTACCCATATTATTTCTTTGTGATTAGTAATCATTATACAAGGCATTTTCCTCTTCATCATCATTGGAATCATCTTGGATAATCCACTTATGTTATTGACGTGCAACAACAACTTATAGCAATTTTCCCTTTTATAAATTGGTTATGACAGTATCATATAACCCCAATCAATTTTTAATCTCACTAAACATCATATTTATGTTATTAAACTATTATTACATATCTTAAAGCACCAAAGTATAATCCTTCCTTCCCTTTTAACTATATCCTAATCAGACATGATTTAACTTACAAAAGAATTTTAGTGATAACTTATAACAGTTCCTTACATTTTCTAAATTAATGTCACTTATATTTCACTTTAAATGTTTGTATTTTCTCTATTAGCACTACTAATCTTACACTCTCTTTCCTTTTCTACCATTCCTGCACAAGTTCTTTAAATTAAAAAATCAAACAAGAATTCAACCTTGTGAGGTCTTAAAACTCAAGAACCATTGGTCAGGAAGAAAAATTAACTCGTGGATTAAGCCGAAAATATGGAAACTAAACAAGACAAGGAAGGATTGAAATATTTCTAATAAATATTTAAAAATGATTTCTTTAGGTCACTATTCCTGCAAAACTTTCTTTTTTTTAGTGTACTTCCTTTTCTTTTCATAATAAAATGAACAATTAATATAAACGACATGAAACAAAAGAAATTGAATAACAAAAGGAGAGATAAGCAAACCTTAAAAAAAGAACATGATGGAATTTGGTCTTTTAATTTTTGGCTAAAACTATAACGACAAAAGAAGATGATAATGAATGAACTAGAACTATAAAGAAAGCATAATTTTATGTCAAGAATTACATAGTAATTAAAACAATACAAAAGCTGAAAGGATAACCATATCTAAATTAGATCAAGCTCTATACAATTGATGTTAACCCACCTAAGAATATAAACTTGAGAACCTATAAATAAGTTTCAATCAAACACAAAAAAACTAAAACATATGAGTAAAGAGAATTGACCTATTGATTGTAAAATATCAAAAACCAAATTCGTTATATAACAACTCAGATCACCCCTCACAGATATTTTCCACTTTGGGCTTTGGAGGTGGTCTGGGCTATTATAAATGGAATCAGAGACGGTTCGCGACCCACTGTGTTAGCAAAGATGTTGGGCCCCAAAGGGGGTAGCTAGCAAAAAAGTTAGGCCCAAAGGGGGTGGATTGTGAGAATCCCACATCGGTTGGAGAGGAGAACGAAGTATGCCTTATAAGGATATGGATACCTCTCCCCTATAGACGTGTTTTCCAGGTTGGGCTGGGAAGAGTAAAACCATGAGGGTTTTGTTTAGGCCCAAAGCCCAAAGCGAACAAAATTTGTAGGCGGGTGATCTGGGTTGTTATAAATGGTATCAGAGCCGGTTCCCAACCAGTTCTACTAACAAAGACACTGGGCCCAAAGGGGGGTGGCCAACAAAGACACTAGGTCCAAAGGGGGTGGATTGTAAAAATCCTACATCAGTTGAAGAGGAGAGCAAAGTATACCTTATAAGGGTATGGATACCTATCCCCCATAGATGCATTTTCCTGGATGAGCTAAAAATAGCAAAACTGTGAAAGTTTGGGGTGGACCCAAAGCCCAAAGTAGACAATATTTGTGGGCGGATGGTCTGGGCTGTTATACGTTAGACATTTGAATGATATAAAAAATAATTACTTGATAAGTTTAATTTTCAATTACAAACAAAGAAAAGAAGTTTTAACAACTTTCAATAAATAGAGATCTTAAAAGCTGTCTCTAATTAAAATCAAACATCCCTTAAATATAAAATAAAAAATAGGGTTTCATGTGAGCATGACATAAGAATCAATTATAGGATATTTCATGATGTTTACGAACTATTTAACACTAGTGGAAGTTGTCTAAGACACACCTATATATAAGACCTTATTTCTCTTTGCAACTTTGCTAAGTTAAAAATAGTATAAGACATACTTGTGGCTAAGAGATTGTAGATTCTCTTATAAATTTATAAAATCTATCACGGTCTAGAACATGTTCTTATCTAAGATTGTGTATACCTTTGTATCTTTGTAATATTGGATACAATCTGAGATATGTTAATTCCTATGATTGTGTATTACAACTAGGTTTTTCATAAAGTTACACAAGTTAGTACACAATCGAGTTAGACGCTATGTCAAATCCAAGTCTTCAACTTAGCTTAAATTAAGGTAGGCAATACTTGTACTTTAATTTAGCTTAATTCTACATATGTAGCCTTTTCTCTTACAACACCAATAAGCACATCTTAAAGCCTTTTCTTCTTTTCTCACTCAATTATTCGACCTAGAAAATTTATATGATCAAGGGCAACTTAATTCCTATTATGATCTTTAGGAATTCAACTAACCAATTTTATAATTCAAGTATCCTCTTACTTGAATTATTATGATGATAATAATGATTATGATTTCGGATTCTTCATTCTTTGAACTACTAGTATCTCCCTGTGAGACCTTAAATACTTTCTTCTTTTTAGGATAAAATATGAGACATAGGAGAAAATATCAAAGGCAATGGTATGGGTTATTTTAAGGTTAATACAATAATTCAAGGGATTTTCTTGACTTTTACATATTTTAAAGAGTGCCTAGCCATGTATATTTGTTTCAAAAGGAGACTTAAGATACTTTTTGATTCAAAAGTTGGTGTCATATGCCATTTAACCAGGATAATTATTTTTTTGTTTATGCATACTATTTGTATTATTGAGTGTTATTTGACTATTTGTAATATTTTAAGTTTCAATTTTTGGTTGTTTAATAAAGAACCCTAATATAGGGTAATAGGTGAAATTAGGTTTTTATCAATTTGCTAGTCTTAAGGGGTTGATTTATATGGACTTATAAATTTTATGTATGATTTGTAGGCGTATAATGACAAATAAACATGTAAATTGTGAGTTTTACGTGTCAATGTACACTTTTAACCACTCGTAAATAATAATGGATTCAATTTCATAGTTTGGTGCCTCATTATACATATATTGTGTCATAAATGGATGAATCTTGATGGTGTACAAATTTGAGAACCATGAAGGTTTGTTGTTATGTAAATTTACATGATATGATGACTAATATAGTTGGTTAGGGTGTATTAGTTAGTGTTAGAATAGGGAAGGTACCATTTTGTTGGTTGGGAAGAATTAATTGATATCAAAATAGGATGGATACCCTTTTTTGGCCAGGATGAATTAATCTGTGCCTACCCTTTGTAAGTATAAGGCTTATGAGTTAGTTAGCATCACATATATTACTTTTCAAATAATTATTTACAAAATGCTGTATAGGCATGAATTCTATCCTTGGTAGGTATTTCAGAGACGTTGGTAGTGTCATTTAGGCATGATATCATATCTTTAAGACATAATGTGGTTGATGAAAAGGGTTTTAAACCTATTTGTTTGTTTTATAATTTTCTTATTTGGTGATATATTTCAAGATTATAAGAGTAAAGGACATATAACATTATAACAAAATTACACATTACTAATGGAAAATCATTGACAGAAAAAGATTTGTAGTAAATTAGCGACGGAAATTGATTTTTCGTCGATAAAATTGTCGAAAAAATGATTTTTTGTAACGGTCAAAATATATGTTAGTAAACATGGAGGGAAATTATCCTTAAGATTTTTAATGGAATATAGCGACGGAATAGTAAAGTCTGTCATAAAAAAGGTGACAATGGTTGGCAGGAAAAATAAGCATCTAAATTACCGACAAAATCGTAGTTTAATTCGTAACTGCCGGTTTTAACAAAAAACCAAACGACGTCGTTTCTAAATCAGCCTAAACCTACTTGAAACCCCCCTCCCTTCCCTGTTTCTTTTTTCTCTCTTCTTGTTCTTCAACGTTGTCGGTCTCTCTTGGTTCCAAGAATCCAACGTTGATCTTCTATTGCTTCAATCTATTATGCATTGTCTTCAAGTAACCACGTACGATAGTCGTCCGGGGTGCTTTGCTCTCAAGTTTAGTTTGTCTCTAAAAAATTTGTTGTTAAATGCTTATATATATGAATGTGAGTTTGTTTTAATGGAATGTGGGTATATGTGTTTTTACCTACTGTGGTTAGTTTATTTGTTGTTTAAATGTGTTTATGTTCGTGAATAATGTAAAAATATTGTGGTTTTGTTATTAGTTAGAGATGAATTCCGGTTGCCTATGAATTGTTCAAGGAAATGTCTCCTAGGGATATTGGTGAGACTTGGTTAATGCTTAGAATGAATATTAGCTCTTGGAACTTAAAGAAAATGCCTAGAGTAATTCCATAATACTTGAAATGGAAAATGAACAATTATATGGAAGGTACTTCGAAACAAGAATTAGTCATCGTAATTAGGATTAGCTATATGATTCGAGCTTAGCCTAAAGTCAATTTAAATGAGTTAATATAGAAAAATGAATAGGATCTCATATAATAGAATTAAATTGGACAATTATATGGCAAGTGATATTTGTGAAAAAATTAATAAGAATTTTTAAGTATTAATATGGTGAAAGTTAAATCTACTTCAATATTCGATTATGTAGATAATTGGATGATATTTCTTAGTTATCCCAATGCTTAAAGTTGTTTCTAAGTCTGCTTTTCGTACTAGTTGTTGAATAATGAATTCTTATCGCAATTGAACTTATCCAATAACTTAAGAAGTGTTGATGTATGTTAAGAGTTGGTATATATTGAAATAATTTGAGGTAAAATCTGTAATTTAGGTATTGATATCTTACTTTTATAACTTCAATAATTATCTCCATATGATTGTATATTTCTTTGTTATATTATGATATACATAGATAATGTAGACATAGATGTGGTTGTTCATCATTTTAAAAGTTTAATCAAAGAAATATTTATTAAATAAAGGGATATATATTTGTTAATAATCATGTATTAATTTCATCAATTTTTTTGTATAATTGTGTATGATTTCTATTATAAGTTCTTTTTAAATATAAAGGAAGTGATGCCACATTGTATCACAATCTTCTTTTAGCTTCTTGTTAAAGTATGTTATTGGTTTCTATGTGTATCTCTAAAAACCAAATTGATATATTTGATCACCCCCTCTTTAGCTAATCTAGATATACTGATAATTAAAGAAACGATAAACACTAAAATTTTCATTTGTTAAGTTGAAATGATAGTCTCTTGCTTTTCTTATGACATATTTGTCTTGTTTTCTTTTAGATAAAAAAAATATTGCATATCATGTACAATAAAATTTATATTTGAAGTTTAAAAAATCTTTGTAAAAAGGAATTTATAAAGGTACTCAGACTATTAATGTTTGAATATAACCTTTTAAAGAGATCATTGATATACCTGACTCGATAGAGACATAACAGGTTAAGGAAGCTGAAATCCTCCCATTAGTTTGATTTCTTTATGAAGATTCAGTACATGAATTGAAATGGAATAGTTCAGGTCACGTCTATTAGGAGCCATAACCTTGTTAGGGACCTAATATAGACATTTGTAAAAGAGGACAGTGATTTAAATTTACTACTTTACAATTTTAACATTTTGAAATTTTAGTAAAATATAGTTCATCATATGCAATTCCTTGCCTTCATAATGTTGAACTCATAAAAAGAAATAATTGAGTAAATCAAATTTTGTATAGCACACATTATTGTGAACTTAACTATATGATCCTAGTTGTAATATACTCACTAGGTATTAAAATGTTAAAAAAGGATTTTGACAATTAAAACTTTATAGGTATTTCAAGAGATATCAAATTCCTTTCCTATTGAAATGTGTCAAACTTTGAGGGCCGATACTTATAAAGTAAAAGAACTAGAAATTTAAGCAGTTTGTAGTCCGATAGTTAGTGGATAAATTTTATCGTAAGAATAACTTATACTTGAATTATCTTTGTGATATTATTACTATAGTTTTTGTTGTGCATTATAATGGTATGCAATCATATTGACATTGTCATCCCTGGTTATAACAATTAGTTTGTATTTCCTATTAATATTTGAGTTAAAGATGAGCATAACTAAATAATAAATTAGTTATGAGGTGATTTTTAAATATGTTAAAGATTTAAAGAATAATGAAATAAGTTTTGAGTGCATTATTATCTGTGAGTGTGATGTAAGTTGATAATGCATTTTAAGATCAAGAAAGATTCTATTAAGTTCAAATTAAGCTATAATGTGATTTTGATAATAATTTAGTTGTATATAATTCCTATTTATTGGTAAAAAAGAAGACGCATATAAGGTTCTCTTGACTGAACTTGTATAAGGCTATGCATATATTCTTTTATAATATAGTTCTTTTATTGTATAAGGATATTGCTTATAATACAATTCAAAACTTATCAAAAGGTAGTTAATTGTTTATTGTCTTTTTTGTAGGTCGTGTTCTGTGTTAAAAAGCGTAGATAATTGTCCAACCTCATCGGTCTTCTTTGTAGTTTATGATTATCTGTCTATCAAGGTAAGTCGTTCAACTAAGTAATTTATAATGTGATTAGTTTTATGTTGTTCTTTGCGACTTTACCTCTAACAATGATTGTTAAGTTAAAATATAGAGTATATCTATAAACAACATTAATTAATTGTGATTATCTTGGTGTAATTAACTCTTGCATAAATATAATTAGAAATGGTTATCTTAGTTTTATATGTTCTACTTAAATAGATTATACGAATATGTGTTGTTCTTTGGAATGGTTATCTTGGTTTTGTTTGTTGTTGTTTGGACTATTGTTAGAATGATTGATGGCTAGATGTGTAAATTACATAAGTATTTATTGCAAGTCGAATTAGTTTATATAATTATGGATAATTTGAGGCATAATAAACCCTTAGGATGGTATATAGGCTGGAAACTCGTGATGCAGCTCCCATAAGACTTATTGGTGAAAATTCCATAAGCCTAAAAGTCACAGCGAGAAATCCCTTTCTCGATTCACAGGTCTAAATAATGCCACGTACTATAGTGCTTGTTTAAAATCAAACATTGGAAATCAACTTATAGGTGATTAATTCAAACATAAAGACTTGAACTTTAATGTGATGAGTTCAAACTTAGTATTAACATAAGAAATTCATGTATAATTGACATGACAATTCTTTGCATACCCTAGGATGATATATAAGTTGGAAACTCATGATGCAGTTCCTATGAGGCTTATCGGTGAAAAATTCCATGAGCCTAGGAGTCACAGGGAGAAGTCCTTTTCTCGATTCACAGGTGTAAACAATGTCACGTACCATAATGCTTATTTAAAATCAAACTTTGGAAATCAACTTGTAAGTGATTAATTCAAACATAAAGCTTATATTGCCTAAAAAATTCTTCTATGAAGTTGTAAGGTTATTATGACTAAGAATTTGGTGATTTTCCAATCATTAAGGTGGAATTGGTTGTGATTGAGTTTTCTACTTGTGAACTCATATGGTGGGATAGGTTGGTTTCAATATGGAGGGGAAATTGTCAGAGATCTGTAAAAACTTAGGGGATGTTATATAAAGTAAAGACTAAATGTTTTGTAAACTTAGGGGAAATGAAGGATACTAACTATGAAATCAATTTTTTAAATAATAGTTTTGTAGAAATGAGTAATGTTAGATCTTAGATGTATAGACAACTAACATCTGACGGTTTCATTAATCCTGAGCTTGTTAAGGGAGTCGAAGTTTTTATTCACTATGCATGTTCTCAACATGCATATATGGATGACCCAAAGATTAGATGTTCATGTAAAAAGTGCAAACATATTCGTTTTCTTCTGATTGACGAAGTGCATCTCCATTTGTTAAGAAAAGGGTTTTTTTCAAATTATTTTGAGTGGACACGACATAAGGAGCTATTAATTTGTAGCTCTTCAAGGGGTAATAAAGTAAAGTCATCAATAAATGTGAAAGGGTTTAAAGGGGGGATCAGATTTAGCAAAAATAATATAGGTGGAACTGAAAATCCTTACATACAAATAGTTTATGTTGCAACCAGCTATAACTTTAATTAAAAAAATAGAAAACCTTGAAGAATAATCAAACCCACATATAAAAAAAATTTTGATTCACTACACTCAACTAACTAAGAATTATGGCTAAATTGCAAGACCATGACTCAACTATCTTCAATTGCTCGAATATTGAACATAAAGTCTGAAGGACATATTTCTTATCGAAGTTTAGATAAAATTCTTTCTTGGTATAATGAATCATTGCCTCCTGATCATACATACAAAGGTTGATAATTTTTACAATATGAAGAAACTTATTAAGGGGTCTTGGTTTTCTAGTTGAAAATTTTGATTGTTGCAAATTGGGATGTATATTGTTTTGGGGAGATGAAGTAGAATTACAAGAGTGCAAATTTTATGGTCAATCTAGGTTCAAACCTAGAAAATGTACTATGAAATAAAAATTAGTACCTTGGAAGTGGATGTATTATTTTCCGCTAACTTTGAGACTTCAAAGACTATATGCCTATGATATTACTGCATCTCTCATAAGATGGTATAATGAACATGAACAGGATGATGAAAGAATGAGCCATCCATCGGATGCACACGTATGGAAACATTTCAATAACACCCAATCTGAGTTTATAGTAAAAAGTTGAAATGTTAGGTTGGGATTATCGACGGATGGATTCCAACCTTTTGGTCAATCCAGCAATAATATTCATCATAGCCAATCATAATTACTCCTTATAATTTGCCTCCATGGATGTGTATGAATGAGGCATAAATGTTCTTAACAGTTATAGTGCCAGAGCGTACAAATCAAAAGTATAAAATTGAGGTATTCTTGCAACCATTGATATCTGAATTACATCATCTTTAGGAATATGGTATGGAGTCGTATGATGTGTCTCTTAAATAAAAGTTTTTGTTAAAAGTAGCTTTAATATGGACTATTAGTGGTTTCCTGGCGTAGGCTATATTGTCTGGATGGAACACAGCAGGGAAATTGGCTTGTCTTTGCTGTAGCAATGATTCTGATGCATTTTATCTTCTTAACAGGACCAAAACATCTTGGTTTAGCAACCACAGGAAATTTTGTTCCTCTAGATCATCCATTTTAACTCAATAATCAAATTTTCATTAAGAATAGGAAGATACGAACACCTCCTCCCCCTCAAAAAGTTGGTGAAGAGATATTGTAAGAGATTGATGAATTAAGGTTACTGAAAGTTACAAAAATTGAAGCTGAAGAAGTTAATAGAAGCATTAGTAAAAACTTTAGATGGAGAAAACGAAGTATTTTTTAGGATTTATCATAATGGAAAAGTAATTTGATACGTCATAATCTAGATGTGATGCATATTGAAAAAATATTTTTGACAATTTGTTCAACACCATAATGAACATTGAAGGGAGGATAAAGGAAAATACAAAATCACGAGCTAATTTGAAACTTTTTTGTAGAAGGAATGAGTTAGATAAAGATTTTCACATAGGTAAATGTTCAAAAACATGTTATACTTTAGACAAAAAAAAAATGAAATTTAGTGTTAATGGTTGAAAAGTCTAAAGTTTCCCGATGGTTATGTTTCGAACTTGGAAAGCTATGTAGGCATGAGGAAGTAAAAATTATTTGGGATAAAAAGTCATGATTCTCGTATGGTTTTGCAAAGGCTAATTCCAATTGCATTTTGGGAGTTGCTACTACATGAGGTTTAGGAAGATATGATAGAATTAAGTTTATTTTTCAAAAGCTTAACATCATCTAAAATAAAGTTAGTTAAAATGGAAAAACTAGAAAGGGAAATTCTAGTTATCTTATGCAAAGTGGAAAGGATTTTCCGTCTAAGCTTCTTTGACTGTATAGAGCATCTATTCATACATTTAACACACGAGGCTAAACTTACTAGTCCAGTTCAATATCGAAGGATGTATCTGTTTGAGAGATAATTAAACTTAATATTTAAAGAAAACTTATAGCATGTTTTAATCACATAATAGTAATAACCCTATTTATAATGTAGGTATTTGCATCACTTAAAGAAAAACGTCAAAAAAAGGTTAGAGTTAAAGATTCAATACGTAATACTTATTTAGTGAAGGAAGTAAGTAGATTTTGTTCACATTATTTTGAGCCACATGTGCACACAAGTGAAAGAAAAGTTCCTCATAAAAGTTCCTCGTAATGACGATGGGGGAGAAATGGGTGATGTTGATGATAACTTATCCATTTTGACTTATCCAGGATGAACATATGGACGTTCTTTAATAGTAGAAGAAATAGAGGCTGTCCATGGTTACATTTTATTGAATTGTCAAGAGGTTTAACCTTTCGTGTAGTAAGTTTAAGTTGATTTTGAAATAGATTATTTTAGTTTTGGAAGTAGGTGTTGTTCACAACTAAAATACATAATAATGATTTTCAATTATACAAGCAATGGTTACGCGAGCTAATGCTCGAAACAACATAAGATGATATCAATAAAGAAATTGAAGGACACTTTTGATGATGGTTCGAGAAATATGTAAGTTTTCAAATCAAAGTGTTTAGATGACAATATATTATTTAATATGATAAAAAAATTGTGTAGGCCTCAAAAAATTCAATAAAGAACAAGTTCATATGTGATCTTATGAAAGAACCTTTACAAACTGTTAAATTGTATCAAGTGTATATTGTAATGGATATAAATTTTATACATAATATCATGATTATAGCATGAAACAATCAATAGTGGGGTTTGCGTACAGGGATAATTGATGGATTACTATGGTAAAATTATTATGATACTTGAAATTAAGTACCCTGTATTGCTATTAAAATGGAGCGTGATATTTAAGTGTGAATGATTTGATCCAACTCCTAATATTGGAACAAAAGTGCACAGTAGATACAATCTAGATGAAATCAACCAGCGAAGAAGATTTAGATCATTTGAACCTTTCATGTTGATGATACAAGCGATCCAACTGTATTATGTTCCTTTTCCTAGCTTACAATGAGATAAGTCAGCTTGATTGGCTATTTGCAAAGTAAATTTAGAGGTGTGTTTAAATTATATGGAAAAGGAGAAAATAAGAGAATTGATGGTGAAGCATTGTGGGAAGATGTTTATAAAATAAATACATGTGTAATAAATGATGAGAATGAATCTTTGAACGATCCAAATAATAAATATGTTAAAATTTCATCTGGAGAGGATGAGAAAGGAGAGAGATCTGAAGAAGAGCCTGAGTTTGATTCTAATTCTTCAGAAAAATAAGATGATGATGATTTTGATTTACAATTAAGTGTTGAAAACGATTAATTTGTGTTTGTAATAGAATATTATATGAATAAATCTATTATTGCGTAAATAATATATTGTTATATATTGAATTTATATTGTTCTATTACTGGAATATTTAAGAAAATGTGAATTTTAGGTTTAAAATATGCCACCAAAGAGAAAATAGGATATGACGTGGCTAAGGTTAAGGTTACCATGATTTCAAGGAGCCAGTGCTACACCAGGTGAAGCATCAAATTCTGCAAATGCTATAGAATCAGGTGTTGTACATCCAGTTACTGCACATTCATATGAGGCATCACCTTCTGTACCTACAGCTACACCATCTAACAGCCCAACTATACCATACACCATCCCTATCCTGACAGAGATATCAAGGGTAAACATTGTAGATGAAGGAGGCGACCTCTAACCTGGAGCTAAGGGAGTTGATGGAAGAACTTACATCATAATTGTTAACAATTTGTAAGTAAAATTCTAAAGATTTTGTAACACATGATAACACCATAGGTTTATACTGAAGTTATAGGTTTTAATTTGAAATTGTCTAAAATAACTTATAAATAAGGTTGGTTCTGTTCAGAACGTGCTCAAGAAATATCTCATCCAAGTTCAACGGGATGATAGATCTTGAGGGTTATATATGGAAGAATGTCTCTTAGGCGACAAAGGATTTTTATTATCAAGAGTTTGAGGTACATAAAATATATTCTTTAATCCTTTTTATTTTATATAATTTTATACATTAATTAGATAAATATTGTCGTTTATAAGTACTTATAGTATGTTTTTCCTTTTTCAGAAAGAATTTTTTTGGGATTCAAAATTTGAAGTTGTAATTTATAAAGTATGGGAGGGGCGAGCTTATACACGTTATAGAGACTTTCTTGTTTCGATGCACAAGAATGGTATACGACCACCAAATATATCTGAAGAAATATGGAGTCATTGACAGCAGTATTGGGCATTACCCAAGGCAATGTTTATTTCAGAGAGAAATTTTACACACGGATGTTGATACATACTGGAGGGTCTATAACCCACCAAGAGCATGCAAAAAAACTTATAACTATCAAAACTTTACACTTATATTCTGATTTTTGTACTTTGATGTATGAATTTTCATTTTAATGTAATTTGATGTATGAAATTAAAAATTAAAATATGTGTATTATGGAGAATAATAATGTTATAAATTTCTAGTTTCATTAATGGTTATGATGTTAAGTTAAATCTTTTTGTTTAATAGGGGTAAATATTATAAAATAGAGGAAATTCTACCAAAATTTTTGTAAATTGTAGTAAACTTATAAAAATTTATTCTGAAGCTCGAAAAGTCTATGGACACGAAGTCTACACCACACCAGCTCTTTTTGAACACTCACACTAAAAAGCATGATGGTGTGACCTTCATCAACACCTGTTACAGACAACTTCATCTATGTTAAATCTATCATGTAATATTAGTTCTTAAAACTTATCACTTATTAAAAATACAATTATAATGATAGGACCAAATATAAAAAAAAACACTGATCGATTATCTCAGAACTCTGAAACTGTTGATGAGAGTCAGACATATCTTGATGTAGTGGTTGGTAGGGACCGTCGTGAAAGGATTTACAGCTTAAGTTCATTTGCAAACACATGTAATTTGCGTTCATCTATATCTACTACAGTTGCATCTAGTAGACAATCGCATCAAATGAGAGAGTCCTTCTTCTTAAAAGCACAGTAAAGAGGTTGATGGAGTGCATAACTTAAATCCGTAATGAAGTGGATGAGTAGAAGGGGAGGGACAAGACCTCACGCAATAGTTAGAGCATCCTCTTTCACCACCTACAAAGCTTAGATGGATAAGTGAATATATTTGACGTTTTGCTACTCTTAAGTTTTGTATAAATTCTTAATTTACAATTATTTTCAAGATACTTATTTGTGTACATTACAATGTTTTTATTATATTACCATTCAGCGAGAATAATTTTGCCTTTATATTTATCAATCAATGTTATATTATTTACAAAAATTGAATATACAAAAAGTAATAACATTATTAACAGAAAACTCAGGTAAGAAGTGAGAAAAGCCATGTGAAATTATCATAGTTAAACTTCCCAACAGTTTATAATATTACGTCGCTAATTACCAACTGAATACATTATTATGTGATAATTAACGACTATTTAATATATTCTGTCGGCAATTACTAATAGAATTTTGTTATTTCTACGATCAAAATACATCGACAGTATACATAATTCTATTAATAAAGAAAAATTTTACCAACGGATAATATTTTCTTACGCTAAATCTAACAACTAAAAATTGTAAATCCATTGGTAAATTTATCGATGGAAAACATTATCCATCACTAAATTTTACCTAAGGTCATTTCTTAGACAACTTTTTTCATCAATAATTTCCGTCACTAAATTTGTTTTCTGACAAAAAGTCTTTATTTTTTGTTAGTAATTTCCATCGCTAAAACATATTTTTCTTGTAGTGTAAGAGCATTGAGTTATATTTTACATTAGATAGATCTTGTTGTTTCTTAACTAGATAGTTTCTTGATTTTTAATATTATATTTTGGATTTACTTTAATATGTATTGCATTTGATTTGAAGTATAAAGATTTGATTATTATGGTTATGAGAAAGATGTTTGATTGAAAGTTTTAACTATTTATAAGTTTTGTAAGGATTTGATAACAGGTAGTTAGCATCAGCTTGATGGTGGGCCTGAAAGCCTGGGTTCCATTACTAGGTGACAGTCTATCACGAGCTTGGTAAGTGAACTCAGGTTTGAGGCTTGATAATTTTATGGCATTAAAGGTTTAGGTTTAGTTTTATGAGAAGCATCTTATAAAGGGGTGATGTGAGTAAAGGTAGATTGAGTATATTTATTTACAACCTTACAAACCTACAATTCAATTTTATAGGAAGTTTCTATAGAAATTTATTACATATGTCGAACATTTCTAAGTGTATTGAGGAGGTTACATAATAAAGGATTAGAAAGGCTAGTAGTAGGAATGGCAAATGATTTTTAAGATTTTGTTGCAAATTTTGAGAGCATTGGGAAAGCAATCACAAGAATACAGTGAAAGACTACACAATTTTTTTAGAATGGTTGGTTCTTTTAGTAGGATCTCTACCAAACCATTAAAGGCTAATAGGTTGCTTAAGGATGTTGAAAAGGCCCTTAGGGTCCAATTACTTGGTTAAGGAAAAAAGTATCATTTGTATTTTATCTACTCAAAGGGATTATAAATAATTGATAGGAAATAAAGGAGCAGTTGATTTTGTCTCCAATTAAATAGGAAAAGTCCATTTATGCTTTCTTTAAGAAGTACTTCTAAGCTAGCATAAGATAAAGTACTTCTAAGTTAGCATTTTATAAAGGATTGCATCATATTTTCACTAATAGGAGTAAGCTAAAAAGAAAGTTGATAAGTATAAATTAGAGTCTGATAGATTTCTTATTTACATCAACTACTTTCAGAAAGATTAAGGAAGCTAATTAGGAGAGTTGTTTATAGGGACTGAACTTTTAGAATGAATTATGAGGCAATAACCTATGAGTTACAAGTTCTTCTACAGTGGTGAGAAAGGCTCAACTTTTTGAGGAGGTATAATTGATATTAAAAAGTGAGAGGGATATGTAGGAGAGGAAGAGGGGAATTAGTTCAAGTAATAGGGGACTCATAGAAAAGGAGGCAAATACGTCTTATCTATATAAGAGGCAACAAAAAAAAACTACATAGCTTAAAGGGATACAAGAACTAGTGAAAGTACAGTACTTTTTAGGGGTACTTTCTATGAAAGTGGGTATCTTAATAAAAGTTATGGACTCAGCTTTGCTAAGTGTGTGGAGATAGGGGACATAAGGAAATGACTTATCCTAAATGAGTACAAATTACCCTAACAACTGTTAACATTATTAATGACTATGTATCACATTATTGGATTAACCAATAATTATAAAAGGGGATATAGACCCATTGTTCAAGGCAAGGTGTTCACTTTGAACAAAGAGGAGGAACATACTATGAATATAATGGTAATATATATTGTACTTATTTCTTCAATACTTTTCCACTACTTGTTTGAAACTACTTCATCATATTCTCTTGCATCTTATAGGTTTTTGGAGAGCCTAAAGAATCTCTTTGTAATTTGAAAGTTTATTTTTGTGTAACAAATCATATCAAAAGGGAACATAGTGGAGAACGAACGATAAAGGGTTAAATATTAAATATTGAGAGTGTGGTATTGTCAATCATCCTAATCATTTTAAAGATACATAACTTTGATGTTAATTTAGGTATATATTGGTTTTAGGAGACATTATGCTTCCTTAGATGATTAATAAAAATAGGTAGAGTTAAACATTCCAAAAACTGAAAGGTTTAGTTTTATAGGGAGACTAGATAGAATTAAACAAGAGTAAAATATGGTAGTGATAGGTTTCTAGTAGCTTTAGTGGATGTAAGTGCGTAAGAAGTGGAGTTAGGTAGCATTCCAATGGTAAGGGAACTTTTTAATGCATTTTCTAAGTTTTTGTTGGGTTTATAGACAGGTAGGTAAGGTTTGAAATTGGTATAGTCCTAGATACTAGTCTAATTTTCAGGACTCCTTATTGGATGCCTCCTATAGAGTTGAGAAATTTGATGGAGTAACTGCAAGATTTATTTTAAAAAAGGTACATTAATTCAAGTGTATCTCCTTAAGGTGCATTAGTATTATCTATTAAAAATAAGGATAACTCAACGAGTACATGTATCAATTACAAAGAGTTGAATAAGGTGATAATAAAAAATCATTACTCTTTACCTATGATCAATAATTTGTTTAACTAACTTCAAGGGCTAACATGTTTTATGTTATTGACTTGAGGTTCGATTATCATCATCAGGTAAGGGTGAAAAATGTATATATACTGCTTGTTGGACCTATTATGGTCATTATAAGTTATTGACGATTTCATCTGGGTTAAGAAATACTTCTGTCACATTTATGGATTTGATGAACTAACTGTTCAATTCCTTTTTAGATTTGTTTATAATGGTATTTATAGATGACATCTTGGTTAATTCCAATAGTGAGGAAGAGCATGCAGTGCATTAGAAGATTGTAATAGATATTAAGGGAGCATCAATTGTAAGTCAAGTTAAATAAATATGATTTCTAAGTGAACGAAATTTCTTTTTTAAGTATGTAGTGAAATAGGAAGGGATATTAATAGATCTATAAAAATTTAAGATAATGAGAGGTAAAGGCAGACCATTACAATGACTAACAAACATATTTTCTAAGTATGGTAGGGTATTATAAGATTTTTGAAAGGCTTCGCGCAAGTAGTTAGACCTTTAACCTAATTAAATCAAAAAGGGTAAAGTTTTAGCAAACAACCATTCCTAATAGGAACTCCTAATATTTAAATAGGAAATTGATAATTAATGTGCTTATTATGCCTAATGATAATGGTGATTTCAATATCTTTAATAATATCTTTAAGAAAGGGATAAGGTGTGATTTGATGCAATATGGGAAAGTGCCTATACTTTAAGGAAACTGAAGTCATATAAGGAGAATTATCTTATATGATTTGGAGCTAGCAAAGATCGTTTTTGCTTTCGAGATTTAGAGACATTATATTTATGTTAAGATGTATGAATTGCATATGGATCATAAAAGCTTGAAATATGTCTTCATCTAGATGGAACTAAACATAAGATAGAGAAGGTATATGGAGCTAATAAAGGATGATTGTTGGGCCCCGTTTCCGAAGCCCAACATTCAGAGGTCAAAACGGCCTGGAGGGCCCATCGCTCATAAATTTTGGAGCAGATTTGGGAAACTTTCAATTGGAATGTCAATCTAGATTCTTCATAACTTTGTTTCCCTCATCATCTGAAGTTTCTAAAGACACCAAAAACACTCAATATGGTTCAGAAATAAAGAAGTTATGGCTAAATCGCTTTCAGCTTTATTTAATCCGAGACTGAACACTATACCCTACTTCAATTCAGAAATTAAAAGTCTTTGGGGCCTATGTTGAAAATCTATTCCTTCAGATAAATTGTAGCTCCTTGTCTCTAGTTTGTTTTGCAACCAAAATCAACTCAATTGGATCTCTACAGGTCAAGATATCCCCAAAATACTGAAGCATGTTTAGAAAAATATCCAACTCATACTCTTTTAACCGATCCCTTCACATTAATTAAATCCACCTTTTTCAAGTTAATAAAAGACCTAAAAATTTTATGGAGAGGTAGAGTAATGTCTTAGGAATCCAATGCTTCAAAAATCACTTCATTTGGTGGTTGGATGATGAAGTTATGGCCAAAAGAATCAGACACAGTTTTGTCTATAATGCATGAGAAAATATGTCTGAAAGTAAGACGAAAATGCACTAGACGAAGTGCATAAAAATGGGACGAAATGCACTAGATGAAGTGCATAAAAATGGGACGAAATGCACTAGACGAAGTGCATAAAAATAAGATGAAATGCACTAGACGAAGTGCATAAAAATGAGACGAAATGCACTAGACGAAGTGCAAAAAATGAGACGAAATGCACTAGATGAAGTGCATAAAAATGAGACGAAATGCACTAGACGAAGTGCATAAAACTGAGACGAAATTTCCTACTGGATCTTCCTTATATCCCCGAAAGTTCCAAATCATTAAATACACTCTCTAGAGCACCTCCACTTGTAAAGATCATAACTTTCAACTCCGATGTCTAAAAATTCCATACTATACATCGTTGGAAAGCTAAAAAGATAAGCTACAACTTTTATGAAGATGAATTTGACTTATTCTCTCTAAGTTGATACAGTTTTTCCATTGAATTTCTGCCCATCATCCCTACACCTCAAAAGGCTGGCTAAACATAATATCCCTCCATAATCATTCACTACCAAGTACCTTTTTGGTTACTTTTGAGCCTCATTTC
>JAOSBN010000002.1:9210654-9245998 GCA_027563595.1 Erythroxylum suave | reverse complement strand
CCCTTCTTTTATCTTTTATGGCTTTACTCCTTCAAGCTAACTTAACTCCTTAAGCTAACTTAATCCTAAATCTTTATTTGAAATTCCAACTTCTGCATTCAATACCCCATTCATACTTGCTAATTTAGCAACTCAACTCTAAAAATAATAAAACGATTAAATCAATAATAAGGATAAAAAAAATTTGGGGCCCAACAATGATGATCTAATAGTTCACCACCATTTAGGTAAATCTAGTATTATGGCTTTTTTTTAATGACCATGGTACCATATCAAGCTAATCACCTCATAGTAGTAGTTGAATGAGAAGTTAAGGATATCAGAGTTATGGATGGTAAATCAGGGTTTAGAAGTATGGTTTAGTAACTTAAGGTTATAGGTGACTTTGTTTAACAGGATCAGGGAGGTTTAATAAAGTTATGAATAGATAAAGAATATTGCAGACAAATTGGATGTGTGAGAAGCTTCATGTTGGACCCCAAAATTTTTCTTAGAATTTATTCTATTAAATTAACAAGTATGAGCAGAAATTAGAATTTTTAAATTTAGAAATTTTTGTAGTTAGTTATGAATACATTTTATTTATATGTGTTTGCATGGATTAAATGGAAATGCTAAAATTAAGTTAAGGAGTAAGTAGGCAATAGCTTAAATATGGAAGGGTAAGTTTGGAAAGGTAAGAAGTTGTCTTAAAATTAATAAGGGAAGAAGTAAATGAAGGGTGCGTGAGAGACATGCTAGAAAAGTAAGGAAGAACCTAGAAGAAACTAGAGAAAGAGAAGCAGAAATTGAAACAGAAAAAGAAGATGAAGAGAGTCATGTAAAGTAAGTAAGAAAAAGAGAAAGTCGTAAAAGGACGTAGAAGAAGAGAGGGAGAAACGAACCAGAAGAAAAAGAAGAAGAAGGAAAGAGAAAAAAAGGAGAAAGAAGAAAGAAGAAGAAGAAAAAGGTCCAGCTAAATTTTATGGTAACTCCAATCTTTTCTTCTTGCTTTGTAGAGGAACTAGAGAAAACAAGATTTTTTTGTGTTGAAAATGAAGCGAGAAAGAAGAGAACTAAGAAATTCATTTTCTTGGTTTTTCTTGGATTTTCTACTAGATATTAGTTACTTTAGCCTACTTATATCAAAAGTAGTTCAAGTCTAAGCTCAGTTTGGATACTAAAGCTTTATGGAAGTTATATTCGTATATTAGTTTAAATGAAATTTGGTTTGTTTGAAGGGAATCAAGAAAAAATCGCAGGCAAGAATAAGAGGAGAGACAAACTTGAGTTTGGATTTACAAGTAAATAGCTGGGTAACATGTTTATGGTTATTGTGTTGATGGGCTGATTTTCTTGCATGTTGTGTGCTTAAATGTTGATCTTCGAATCATTGTGAATGTAGGTAATATGTTTATGGTTATTGTGATGATGAGTTGGTTTCTTACTTGTTTTCTATGTTTGCTTGCTTGACTTTGAATCATTGTGAATATGGGGAAAAAATGTACTGTGATATATTATTTGCTTTGTCTTGAAAGACTTTATTGTATTTTGAATTGATGAAAAGAAGAAAAGCACAAAAAGCATGAAAATATGAATATGTTATGAGATATGTAAGTATCAAAAATTTGTTTGTGTGGGCAAGAGAGATACCATTTCATTTATCACGTGCATGTTGACTTAAAGTCTTCTCCTAGCTGCCCGTTTATGGCACATAAGCTTTGAAAAATGAACTCATTTTGATCATAGTGTAAACTTCAGTTTCGCCATTTCGTTCCATAGGATTTTCTCGAGCCATTATGTTTGTACATTGTTAAAAGCACGGTCGTGCTTTCTATTGTGAACGGCCATGCATATTAAAGCATGTCTGTGCACGTGTATTTCCTTTCCACTATTTTGTTTTTTGTTTTTACTCCCAACCGTGACTTACGTTTTTTATTTTTATTTTAAAAGTCCTTCAAATTTTAGCGTACTGTTACCACGAAATAAGGGCCGAGACCTGGGCCCAACATATTCTAAGCTTAAGGATTCCTAAGCTTAGAATATATTGTACTATGAATTATTATAATATGTGATGAATTGTTTGCATTGTTAAATTGATTGATTACATTGAGTGACATGCATATCATGCATACATGTAGGAAATAAAATTAAAATGAAAAGTAAGCTAATTAATAATATTTCATGAAGGAGTAAAATGCCACCTCGTAGAAAAACATAAGGAGTTTGCAGGGATCTACTGCACCTGACTCTCCACCAAGAGAGGAAAACACTGATGAGTTTTGAGCCCCAATAATTGCTTAGGTGACTATAGGATAGGATAGTGAGCCCTTTCGACCACAACCACCTGAATCACATGCATGAACATTCATTAAGAGTTTGAGATGTTAGAAATAATGAGAAGGATGATGATCTATTACCGTGTAAGAAAATGAAAGTTAGGGACATCTAGAAATAAGAAATACTACGTAGTTCGATATATTAGACATAGACTCAGTAAAATTGTATTTGTGGTTATATCTGCGAATATGATATTAATATTTTGTTATAGATATGCACTTGAATGGATATGGATGTAAATATATTTTCATGTGTTGACTGAGAAAGAAATAGAGACACAGGTAGAAATGACACGATTTAAAGTGTACCAACGAAATAGAAGGAAAACAAAAATTTCTATGACCTTGAGAGGTTGAACTTAGAATTGAAATGATTGTTTGATTAATGTGCTAAGAGTTATGATTTTGTATAAGATTGTATTAGTAGATTTAAGATCAGAATTTCAAGATGGTTATGTATCTATAATTCTGAATTGATTAAGAACATATGTATGGAAGATGAAATAAATGATAGCTGGAAGATGAGAGTAAATGAATATGCCTCCTGTTTTATTAAGCTTTATTATAAAGAATATTTTGGTTATGCAAAGTATGATAGTAATTGATCTTATTGAGATATCATAAATAGTTGAAGTTGATCTTATTAAGGTGTTAAGAATGGTTGAATATGCAATGATGAATATAGTTGACTGATAAAGCTTATGTAACCAGTATAGATGATTGAGGTGGGAAACCTTCTTTTGATAGAGATTGCCAATCGAATCATATCACATAAATCAAATGTTCCATTTCTGGGAATGAATGACTATTAAACAAATCAGAAGTGAATATTGGAGACAGTTAGAAATATAAGTTAGGCATAAAAAGTAGTTATAGAGAGTGCATGCTTAAGTTCATGAATTTGAGATGATGTTGTTGTTATTGCTAAAGGAACCTAGGTCCGATGAAACTTAAATATGAAAGTGATTGTACATGATAAATGCAAGTGAATGATGGCATATGACGTAAAAAAATTTGACCTTAGGAATTAAGATGTATTCTAATGCAACTTAGTAAAATGCTTACATATACATCGAGACAGTTAAGGTCTCATAAGTTTAAATTATTTGGTACATGATTTAAAACTTGCTGCAATAATAATTGCTTTAAAATTTTGGAGACATTATATGTAGGGTGAAACATTTCAGATTTATTCAGATCATTAAAGTTTGAAGTATTTATTAAGTCAGAAAGAGTTAATTATGAGACAAAGACAATGGATAAAGTTACTTAAAGATTATGATTATACAAATGAGTATTATCTTGGTAACGCTAGTGTGTAACTGATGCGTTAAGTAAAAAATATAATAGCAGTGTAGTATGAATTTAGATAATGAGGTTACCGAATATGGTTCAATTAAGAACATTGAATGTTGAGTTGAATTTGGGGCAAAATGAAGTATTATTAGCTATGTTAAATTTAAGATCAGTTTTAAATGAAAGGATTAGAAACGCCAAGTCAGGATTCAGAATTAATGAATCTTATTGAGAAATTATAAATGATTCCAAATTTCGAGTTGGAATTAGAAAAGGATATGCTGTGGTAGAAGTTTGGAGTATGTGTGCTCGATATAGATGATTGAGAAAAGAGATTTTGGAGAAATCACACATAGCAACCTATACTATACATTCTAGTAGTGATATGTTGAAACAGCATTTAGCAGCCAAGTATGAAGAAGCAAATGGCTGAATGTGTGACTAAATGGAAGCATGGAACTTTTGGAAGCTATGAAGGAAAGTATCATACCTAATTGTAGACTCAGGTAAGAATTTCGAGAACGAAATTCATTAAGGGGGAGAAATGTTGGACCCCAAAATTTTTCTTAGAATTTATTCTATTAAATTAACAAGCATGAGTAGAAATTAGAATTTTTAAATTTAGAAATTTTTGCAATTAGTTATGAATATATTTTATTTATATATTTGCATGGATTAAATGGAAATACTAAAGTTAAGTTAAGGAGTAAGTAGGTAATAGCGTAAGAAGTTGTCTTAAAATTTATAGGGGAAGAAGTAAATGAAGGGTGCGTGAGAGACATGCTAGAAATGTAAGGAAGAACCTAGAAGAAACTTGAAAAAGAGAAGCAGAAATAGAAAAAGAAAAAGAACATAAAGAGAGCTGTGTAAAGTAAGTAAGGAAGAGAGAGAGTTGTAGAAGGACGTAGAAGAAGAGAGGGAGCAACGAACCAAAAGAAAAAGAAGAAGAAGGAAAGAAAGAAAAAAGGAGAAAGTCAGAAAGAAGAAGAAGAAAAAGGTCCAGCTGAATTTTATGGTAACTCTAATCTTTTCTTCTTGCTTTTGTAAAGGAAGGAACTAGAGAAAATAAGATTTTTTTGTGCTAAAAATGAAGGGAGAAAGAAGAGAACTAAGAAATTCATTTTCTTAGATTTTCTTGGATTTTCTACTAGATATTAGTTACTTAGCCTACTTATATCAAAAATAGTTTAAGTCTAAACTCAGTTTGGATATTAAAGCTTTATGGAAGTTCTATTCGTATATTAGTTTAAACGAAATTTTGTTTGTTTGAAGGGAACCAAGAAAAAAATCGCAGGCAAGAATAAGAGGAGAGACAAACTTGAGTTTGGATTTACAAGTAAATAGGTGGGTAATATGTTTATGGCTATTGTGTTGATGGGTTGATTTTCTTACATGTTGTGTGCTTAAATGTTTGTCTTCGAATCATTGTGAATGTGGGTAATATGTTTATGGTTATTGTGATGATGGGCTAGTTTCCTACTTGTTGTATGTTTGCTTGCTTGACTTTGAATCATTGCGACTGTGAGGAAAAAAATGGAATGTGATATGATATTTGTTTTTTCTTGAAAGATTTTATTGCATTTTGAATTGATGAAAAGAAGAAAAGCACAAAAAAAATGAAAATATGACTATGTTATGAGATATGTAAGTATCAAAATTTTGCTTGTAAGGGCAAGAGAGATATCATTTCATTCATCATGTGCACATTGACTTAAAGCCTTCTCCCGGCTAACAACTTGTAGCACGTGAGCTTTGAAAATTGGACTTATTTCATTCATGGTGTAAACTTGCCATTATATTTGTGCTTGTTAAAAGCACAGCCGTGATTTCCTTGCCACTAATTTATTTTTTGTTTTTACTCCCAACCGTGACTTATGTTTATTTTTATTTTTATTTTAAAAGTCCTTCAAATTTTAGCGTATTGTTGCCACGAAATAAGTACAGAGACCTAGACCCATCACTTTAAAATTTTACAAAAATATGTTTTGGATGATCTAGGATTAAGGAGGGAGATTATGAAGGGGGCTCACTCTTTAAGATGTTCTATACACTTGGGCAGAACTAAGATGTACAAGAACCTTAAGAGAAATTTCTAATTGAATAACATAAGAGGGAGATATTGAGATTTCTATGACAATATATAACTTGCCAGCATGTCAAAGCAAAGTATTACAGGCCATTGATAGAGTTATAACCTTTACCTGTTCATAAGTGAAAGTGTGAGCATATTATTATGAATTTTATTTTAAGATTTCCGAGGATAGAGAAAGGCCATGAGTCAGTATAAGTGAATATAGATAGATTTACCAAATTAGCTTTCTTTTACTAGTTAAGTTAGGTTATTTATTAGATAGGTTAGCAAGATTATACATATTTAAGATCTTGAGACTTTATGGAGTACCTTTTTCCACCACTTCAAATCATGATACTATGTTTATGGCTAAGTTTTAGAGAAGTTTGTATGATGCTTTGAGGACAAGAGTGAGTTTTAGTATAACTTTTCTTCCTCAAACAAATAAGGAGTCTACGAGAATGATACAAATCTTAGAGAATATGTTGAGAAACTGTGTTTTTAATTAAAAGATGTGTGGGATAAACATTTAGCACCAATGGAATTTGCACATAATAATATTTATTAGACCAGCATTTAGATGGAACCTTTTGAGGCTTTATATAGGAATAAGTCTATATCTCCTTTATATTTAGATGATATAAGTGAGAGGAGGCTTTTGGAGCCTAAGATAATTTAAGAGACAAAAAAGGTTGAGTTGATGCAAAGGAGGATTAGTATTGTCTATAGTAGATTAAAAAAAAAGTTATACAAATAAAAGGAAACAACCTATATGAAGTTTCAAGTGGAGGATCATGTCTTTTCGAAGGTGTCAACTATCAAAGAGATTTAGATGTTTGGAGTTAGCAAGAAGTTAAGTTGTCAATTTATAGGCCTTTTGTAATATTAGAGGAAGTGGGTATAGTGGCATAAAACTTGGCATTGCAACTAGCTTTATATAACGTACATTAGATGTTTCATGTATTGATACTTAAGAGGTATGTGCATAACTCGTGTCACATTATATATATATGTATATATTTCGTACAGGGATTGTTATATTTTGATACTACTTATTACCTATTATAGTCAAAGGAAGCTCAATCAGTAGTTATTGGATATAATATGAATTATTTGGAGATAGATGAGTGATCAATATAGGATTCATCACTCTAAAGTGATTAGGAAGAATGTTCTGTTATTTCAATTAGTATTGATTCAGAGAATCTTCGTCTAAGGTAAAATGACACTTTAAAAATATTTTTCAAATATCAATAATCGAATCAATTATTAATGGTAAAGAACGAATATCATTAAACACAAGTAAAGTAGATATTAAGTATATGTTCTATGTCTAATTGAAACATTGTATGATGAAATGATTAAATTATATGAAAAAATCATGTACGAAAAGATTAGTCAAATTCACTTTGATATTCCTAAATATTTGGGTAGTCATGATACGTTAATAGACTTTAGTTTTGATATATTAATATAAATGATTTAATTGGAGAATTACTAATCATAAATATAATTTAATGTTATAATTTATATTCATTGTCGATATATTTAAGAATCTAACAAGTCATATGCAAAAAATGGGTTGAGTAGAGAAAAAATGTTTTAATCAAGTTGAATTTGATGGTAAAGTTTGAGAAACTTTATGATTAAATGTGAGATATTTAATAAATAACAGAGTTTAATTGGAATTAAAATTTTATTTCAATTAAATTACCAAAAGGTCCAGGACCAATTATAAACAAGATTAGGCTATAAAGGAGCTAGTTCTTCCTACTTAACCTTCTCTACAACAATTGTAGAATTTGTTCAATTCATTTTATAGATGTCATTAGAGGTCGAATACGTGTACGACAATGAAAATTATCCAATCTTTTAAACAATTCAAAAGAAACGTTAGGAAAAGAATCAAGTTTCATAATAAGAAATGAATTAAGATTAATACTTTATTATGTTTTATATATTAATAATGTTATAGATTTAAAAAGATTTTGATTTTTTAAAAAACAAATAAAAATATTTCATTAAGATTTTTTGTATGCAAAATTATAAGGTATGAATATGTAAGATACATGTGACTCAATTAGTGAAATAGTATCTGTCTCCTAAAAAGCATTATTTTTTTAGCACTACATAAAGAAAATATTTTATAATCGTAATTCTTAATATGGGAATTTTTCATATAAAAAGAGTTAATCTTTTGTTACAATAAAAATAGAAGTGACATTGATTATTCAGGAACCGAAGTAAATATGGTTTACAAAAAAAAAAGATATCAATCACTTCAATGGTTTTACGAGAGATGGCAAAATCAGCCCAACTCAGCCCGCTGTTAGCTTGGGTTGACCGAGTCACGAGCCAAAGTCAATCAGGCCCATTACTTCCAAAACGATGTTGTTTTGACAAAATATGGAAGTTTTTTTGCTTAAAAAAACAAATGACGGGTCGGGTTGATGTCATTTTGGAATTTTTTACTTTAAAAAAAATGACGGACTGGGCAAGCCTTCACACAACTAGTCGGGCTATAGTCCAAGCTACAAGCCGACCCACCCTGACCTGCAGAGTCAAAGGCCATCGTGACCCTACCCCTGCCCTGCCGCCCATTGATATTCCTAGATTCAGCCAGTGAAGATAAACTCTGAAGTTAGCAAATTTGACATGTAAAGCAAGATCGAATTCGGCAAAACTTTAGGCACACAAATTTAAAAGCTATAGGCTCATCTGGGCCTTCGTGGTTTTACACTGGCACAACCCAAATAAAATGAAGTCTGGCTGGAACAGTGGAACTCATACAAATTATAAGACGCTAATATTCTTTCAATTTCTGACAATTAACTTTTAGAACATCCTTGCTTTACACCTATACTCAAGCTTTCACTTATTTGAGTAAAGGATTAATAGTTTTGAGTTCAATTTTTTGAAATTAATATATTAAATTTAAATTAATCTAATTTTAAAAACTTAAACTTAATATAATATTTTAAGATAATTGATCAAAATAATGTTGTTCAGTCTATAAATTTAAGAATTTAAATGTTAACATGATATTATTTTAATAGTTAAATCAAATTATACCGAATAAAAAATGATTGGGCCCAATATAATTTACTGCAAATCTTATTTAAATGTGAGAGTATTCTTAACAGTAGCCATTTAGTTTTTACATGCCTTTCAACCCATATACCAATTCAAGCCCACCTAAAATTTTAGAGACATCAGTAGGATACAACAGAGCAAAAAATTACATAAATTTAAAGCTAGAGTTACCATCCTTTTGACATTGTGTCATGGCCAATATAAGCACTTCTAATGTTCACTCGAATAATGCGTTAGTCAACATTTACAGGGGTGAATGTTTACATTGACGCATGTATATCAACTCATAGGAGAGCAAAATGCTTCATTTACTATAAATCATCCATTTCTCGACGAACACGTACGTGAAGTTAATATCCCAATTCAACAAAAACAGATTAAATACGTTGATCATCTGAAAATATTGGAACCAAAAATATGCTTTTCTTCAAACTTCTAAAATATCGCATATTGTTTGATAAACGGAGATATTACATCTTACCTACTTTGACCATGATATAAGCTCTTGTCTACTCAAGTTGATAGGTGCGGACCATTGAGAACCCGTTAATTGGAATTTGTTAAGAGTTCTTTTTTACATTGCTTTAACTTCTAATTCCGTATATAGTTAAAACATAGTCAGTAAAATTCACTATGAATGACACTTGAAGAAAAAACATTACATATTTTAACGATTTGCTATTTTAATTTCTTGTAATAATAAAATGAGAACAAATTGTAGCAAGGTCAAATTTACTACTGGCTATAAATATTCCACCAAAGTGTAGAGCCACTTCTTAGGGATCGTTATATGACATGATTGCAGATGTCCATCAAAATCAGGCATTAAACTAAGGGGTCTTCTCATCAATACTTTATAGTAAATAAACACATCTTCCGATTATGTTTGATAGCAAGAGCAATAAAAAACGAGAGTTAACAATTAGAATACTTTGAAGTAAAGGGACTCGAAGTTTAATGATGTGTTTCAACTGGGTAGATGTGTTTAGCAGTCATTCTCATTAAAAAAAATTAATTATAAAAAGAAAGTGAATTGCGATCTTATTTTGATACTCTTATTTAAAGTTTAAATTTTCTTGTTAAATTTTTAAAATTACTCCTTTTCAATTCACATTACCTATTACTATAATCTAATAGTTTATAATTTATTAACTATAGGGGGAAAAAAAACGTCAGAAGCCAACTCCTCATCCCTTTGAGAACGGATTCTCCAAGCAGAATTTAATAAGCTCGCCTTATGCTATTGTGAAGCCTATTTACGTGCAGAAGAGTGAACTAAATATGCAAGTCAATGGAATGTTGAAAAGCTTTATACATAGCAAACTTTCTTTATGATTCACTTCGGTAGCTATAGCTCCCCAGACAAACCAATTTCTTTCAATATACCTAAATTTGTGTAATGATCAAAGCTTATTACCCAACAAAAGTGTTGTTTGATAACCCCCTATCATCAGGTTGATTTGAATAGCCACTCCATGACACGCTATTTACTCCATCCAACGAATAGCCACTTGCCTTGCTGTAAACTGCATCTGGTAGTTATATGGCCCTTTCATGGCTTAACCGATTTATGCCTTACTTGGGTTATTCACGCCTAAACTGGTGAGATATTCCCAATCGAGATCTAGTGAAGATGCTATCTTTCATTCTTGTGAGAGTTGATTGTTTTCGATGATTGTATTTGTAGTAGTACAATTTGTAGTAGTAAAAACACGAGATTCCATATTCTGACCATCATGGTTTTACATCCCAAGCCAGAAAAAGATAAGAAGAGAAAAGGGCTTTTCTGAATATGAGTCCTCCATTGATGTATAGAGAAGTCTGAGTCAAAAAAGTGAAAGATGAAACTTTGGTCGACCCCTTTCTGCTTGTTCACTTGTAACCTGAATTCGATTCTGATGTATAGCAAACCAGTGACCAGTTGGCCAAGTTGGACTTCTTTGTGCCGGAAAGACCACAAGTTCAGATTTCTCGTCATTTTCAAATCGAGTTAGAGCAACTTGTGTGGTCCAAAAGTAAATGCTTGAAGTTTAGATCCATGAAATTTAAGTCGGAATGGTCACCATAATGCCTGATACTTACGGCGAGCTAACCTAAAGTTGTCATTAACAAGGAAAGATTCTCTCCTACCTGCAGCAAGCGCAATAAGTACTTGCATTTTTTCAGTTTAATGATGGTAATAGCTCCGGAATAATTTTGTGTATTTCAATCATATTTGAATTCATAAAATTGATATAACAGCAAACAAATAGATGGAAACTTTTACTGACAGAATGAACTAAAAGGATTTGCATTAAATGGCTCAAACTAGCTTAGGAGAATTAAATGTATTCAGGTTTAGTTGTGCATTTCTTGGCATCAAAGGCCAAGACTTTCTCTCTTCATCAGTGGCAATTACTAAAACTGAAGTTAAAAGGTATTATTACCAATTCTGGACATTAAGAAAACCATGGTGTGTGTTTCAGTGTAACAGATACAGTGACAGAGGTTGCAAACTCAAAGAATGAAAGGAGAAATCTTTAAGATCTCGAAACACTGATAAAAGAATAGGAATAAAAACATAAGAATGACTAGTATTTGATATGAGATTAAACAAAATTAATAATTATACTAGTATTTGATAACAAATATTAAGAATGACAATGAGAGAATTTTTAATTATATTTAGTTACAATATGATTTATTTTATAATTAATTAATTAAAATATCTATATTTAATAAATAATTTCAAATAATTGTGTATAATTTTTATAATAAGAATAAAAGTATAAATAACTAAAAAATTAATATAAAGGATCATAACATTTGATGATAAAATTATAATAAAAATCAATATCTTGATAATATCTTATGATATTTTGATAATAATATAATAATATCTCTTATCTCTCCTGATAGTTGATTCCACTTTATACACACACTTCTCTTTAAAATAAAAGTTCTGTTTGTTTTCATTTTTTTCGTTTTTTGGTTTTGTTTTCAAATTTAGCAAAAAAAAAAATCTTGTTTGAATTTTTTAGTTTCTATTTTTTGTTTTGATTTCTTCCAGTTTTAAAAACTTATGAAAGCCATAAAAATTATTTTTATTTTTTGTTTCTATTTATGATAATCTAATTTATTATTTATTAAATATATTATTTAATTATTTAATATATCAATTATTCATAAGAACTATAAATAATTTAATTAAAAATTATATATTTAATTAAATAAAATTAATTATTAATATGATTTATGAATAATTTAATTTTACTAAATAATTTTATTTAAATTTGTAATAAAATTAAATTTAATAATTATTAATAAATATAATTAAATTTAAAATATCTTCAAAACATATAAATATCAAATAAAATTTCATTTAGTAACTAAAATATATTTAAAATAAATATCAATTTTAAAATTATTTTAATAAAATAAAATAATTTATTAATAAATATTATATAAGATATTAAAATAAATTTATTTAATCAAAAATAATTCATCTGTAAGTTGTATTTAATATATCAAACTACCTTTTGTATTTATTTAAAAAATAAAAGCTAAAAGAACCTTAGAATTCATTCAAATTTTGTCATTCTTTGTTTTATCTATTTCTAATAACTAAATATGTAAAAATTAGAGAATAAAAACCTCTTTATTATTAATTACCAAACAAGTGCTAAGGGGTTGAGAAGGAAATTTGGATTGGACAATAGCAGATATAGGTAGGTTCACCATTTGTGTTTAGTTAGTAAAAGAAAAAGCAAAATGGAGAAAAGCGGCGTAGAGATAAACATAACCCTACCGCTAAAGGACATTCATGGGCATTATTAGTATAATTTTGAATCCGAAAACAAAATTTGGACAACTTTTCCACTGCTACAAATCGGGTAGAGACAAGAGTGGGGTTTTAGTTACTGATTTTAACGCATGTGGTGCAACTTGTTTTATGGGTCATTTCTAGTGTCATGACTAAAGGCATTTAGTGCTCACTTTTGATGGAGGAGTAGGATAACAACTTTGATATATACTAAATATGAATAATAATAATAATTTATTAAAGGAGGTTCGTGGCGTGGACCGTTTGAAAGTTAACCTACAGAGTGTTACCAAACACACAAGTCTTTTAGCACGAGAGAGAGAGAGAGATAAAGAGGCTTATCCTGTTATCCAGTTTGGGCCTCACGTCAGGAGAAGCGGATGAGTGAAAAACTATATATATATTAGTAAAGTAATAGCGAAAATAATGTCGTCGTAAGATTTTTGTTGTTTTGTGTATGTTAAGTGGTATGATTAGTGAGTACTCAGTCGGCTTTTTTTCTTTTGTGTGTGTAGTTAATAGCTTCAACCGTTCGTTGCAAGTAGCAGTTGTTTCTGGCACCACATGGCTTCTCTCTTTGCTCGATATGGGCTTTTCTCAATACTTCCTTTTCGGCCCTTGCGGGGTCCCATCCTCATTCCCTCATCGTAACTCTGATTTAGCCAAGGCATTGCCATCGGGGTTAATTACTCTCTTTAGTTTTTATAGCACAGTAAGTATATTATTTTGCTAGCTATGTATATAATTAATTGGTTAATCACAGCCCTAATGATGTCTGTTATAAGATAATTATGTAAAAGCCTCGGGATCGATTATTAGGTTTTTACTACCCACGGCAACATGCACATGCTCTCATGTTCCAATGATACGACTTGGTGGCATAAGCAGTACAGCAGATCATCAATCATCGATTATTAAACTAATGTAATCTTTAGTTATGCACATGCTTTTCATTGCTTCCAATTCACTCCTACAATCATATCTTTCTAATAGTTGAACATTTACCCACCTAGTTTATAATTACTTCTAAGCTAGGATTAACCCATCTCCCACCACCTTCAAAAAAAAGATAATAATAACAGAGAGAGAGAGAGAAGGTCGAAAGTTGTAAGAGACTATAACGTGCAACGACGGATAAAGGGTCTGGGAATCTGATGATATTAGAGAATTTAATGTCCATCACCCATTCAATACAATGATTGTGATGCCTTCGGTAATAATGCTTCCCTTCTTTTGATATACATTTATTCAAGTACAGATTAATATCAAGTGGCGCAGACAGCAGCCAAAAAAAAAAAAGTAGCATTTTTTAAATAATAATGATCAATAAAAAGAAGGTATTCAGGAACCATAGATTAGTTTTATAACAATCAAATTAAACACTTTGTTTTCATTCTAGTGGATTACATTACAAGTATAGTAGAGAAGGCAAAAGTGGGGGGGAAAGTGTTGCCTTTAGCCTTAAATTCTTCTTGTTGTGTTCCCCTGATAATTTGTGATGTATGTATATGCTAATGCTATCCCCTTTACAGTAGTACTGTTGATGATGAGTTATTTTATAAGAAAAGGGAGAAGAGGAAACAAGAAATCCACTTGGCAGGTTGCTTAGCTGGTGACAGATGAATGTAGAGGTTAATCCACATGGTAGACAGAGAATTGTTAAGTGTACATTCACATCACATGCCTATTGCCCACCCATGTGAAGTAAACCCTTTTGTCTACATGTAATTTCTTCCTTTTAGTAAAATATGTAAGATCACCCACCTCCATTCTCATACATATATGTCTCCTTTTTCACTTTTCTATTTTTTTTAACTATTTAGCAATTATTTAAACTAAATGCAACCTATTTACACAATCAGCTCTCTTTTTATTCTCACTTAAATTAAGTTGGTTGGTTGGTTACCCTTACATTACATGCAAGGCATTTGCTTTGGCCTCTTTGATTTCCCACAACTCTAATCAAAAATTAAAATTATTTATTTCCTCTTAAGAGAATGGTACGCATGTTACACTCCTGAGATGCATATTTCAATCCTAATTCCAATATATATATATATATGCTTCATTTTTTCAAAACGGGTTTTGCAGAATATGCTGATATCTCCACCAACCAGATCAGTTTTAGATGTAATTCTATAAATTATTCACGCATTTACATGGTCAACTTGTGTGGTATACAAGTGGATGCGTACAATACATATACCCTTCTAAGAAGTTTCTGATTTCTGAGAAAAACTACGTGACTTTTTTCCCAATTACAAAACACAGGAGCTAGCCTGCAGCAAATGACAGATTTATGGGATTAATAACGATAATAATAGCAATAATTATACTCCCACATAGTGTGTGTGTGTGTATATATATGAGCATGTAGAGAGAGATGGGATACATAGAGACAGAGACATTTATGGTTGGTGGTGTTGGGCTGTAAAATAATTGTGGGCATACATAGTGGAAGGCATCTATCCAGCTAGAGAAGTTCTACAAGGCATCTAATCTCTTATCCCTCTACCATGTCTACCCCACCTTTTCCAGCTAAAGAAGTTCTTGCCAGCGATGCAGTCTACTTAAAAACAAAACCCTCCCAGTAAATATCAATACATGTCTTGTAAGAAAAGCATTTCAATTACCACACAACGTACTATATAATATCATCCCCAGGACCAGCTAAGAAGTAAAGCACGCGTGCTTACATACGGTTCGTATGATATATACATATATGTATGTATGTTACTTCGTATTTTCAACAAAGCTTTGTAATATTCTATTTATGAGCCACAATTTCTGACTTCCGTTTACATGGACTTCAACCTAATTTTATATGGGTATCAATTATAGAACCCCACCGTGTTTAACTCATTATTATATGTATTTATTAACATATTATAATAACGATTTACTTCTACAAAGTAAAGGGAACGTATTTGATTAAGCTGAGCATCTTTCATTGTCAGCAATTTTTTTTTTCATAATGGGAACTGCAAAATAAATATGAAGAACAAAGATTAATTTGATGACGGAAAGGCAGATGTGAAAAAAGTAAGAACACAACTCACATGGAGTTGCTTTCTTAAAGATGTGACCACTCCTATGATCAATTACGTGCTGTACATCCCACTATAATAGAAATAAACGGTGCCTGTTTATTATTATTTTTTGTTTCTTCTTCCTTTTTTTTTTAAATGTAATGTTTGCCTATCTTATTATAACATCTTTCTAGTTTACTTTCAAGCCCCTCCGCTGTCACTAATACTTCAATCCTTCACTTTGACCAAAACGCCCCTTATATGGTGCATGCGCCTACATATATTGATCAATGATGTGGCATACTTGTGGCTTGTAAAAGTTGAATCCTGATTATAATTATAGTGAATTTAATGACCGATTGATTAATTGGGTCCCACTTCTTGCATTATATGAGTCGTGACTTGGTGTTGTGTTGGGAATTCCACTTTGTTTTTCCATTCAATAATTGGGTTACTGAATTTCTTTACAAGGGGTAGAAAAAGAAAATTTTCCGTTCTGTTTTCCTCTTCTCTCCCTTCTTCTATCTCCTATTTGCTTAACTCTGCAAAAGCCACAAAAAGTCTTTTGGCATTGACTTGGAACCTCTTTTTTCTCACAAAGTTGATTGATCAAAAGGTACATGACAATGAGATCTAGCAGCAATAAAACTAAGTATAGGCAAGTACCATTTGAAGAGGAACTAAAATAGACCATGAATAATAAAAAATGTGGAGATATACAATAGCAAATTTAACTTTGGATGTGATTGATACTTAGGAAAACGGTTTAACATAGTAAGATTAAACTTTGTGTTGGATTGAAACAGATGATGGACCTACTATACGATATGTAGCAATATGGCACATTCAACTGTAAAATATCTGATAAAATGAATTGGGTTGATTGTATGGCTATAATTAAGTCGTATTAAAGCGACAGTAAATCAATTACGTGGTAAACTGTTGCTGAATCAAGGATGATCAGGGCATCCTGGGCATTGGGAAAATATTGATCCCATTTATTAGGGTAGGTTTGCAACCTAACTGAATTGGACACCAATTACTTCAATTCATAAATGAATTGGCCTAATAACATGACCTACATCTAACTAGTTTAATTCAACAGTGGATCCCACATACGCAAAAAAAAAACATTTTTTTTCAATTATCTTTGCACAATTATCAAATAAAAGGTTGTGACTTGTGAGGCTACATTTGTCATAATCACTGTAGGACCCCGCTCCCTTTACATCCACAGCTATACACCCAACACGGTTGAATAAGATTTCCTTTTCTTCACCCTAGAAAAAAGGGTGGTGCAATGTTTGTTTGTTTTTTGTTTTTCCCTCTCTCTCTCTCTCTTTCTTCTTCGTCTTTTTGGTATGGAGGTTGCGCAATTGTTGTTTAGTGTTACTTGGGGTGTGTAAGAGTTACGGTTTTTTCTGGTTAATACAAGAAGACGAGGGTGTTTTTTGGAAAAACAAGAAATAGCCGTAACCAAGTATAGAAAATTCTGAATTACAGAGGGGAACCCAGATCACAGATCAGGTGACCTAATATAAAAGCCTAAAAACTTGCCTTCAATCATTTAAGGTCAATGGATCCATGTTAGGGCTAGTCCAGTAAATTTACCAACCAAATGCAGCCAACCGCCGCTAAATCCAAAAACGTCTTCCCGTAAAAAGCAAAGCTTTGATATTTATCTTCATCTAAAATAACAACCAAAATACAATAATAATAATAATAATAATAATAATAAAGAAATTGAATTGGTAAAAAAGAAAAAGAGATTCCGAGAATAAAAGGAAGTAAAGCTGACCGACAAGGGCCGGCTTTTAACTAAATTTAGCTGGGCACATGGTGGATAAATTTTATTTTACATGGAATGTAATGTTGTCTAGGCTGTAAAAAAGAGAATTTCCACTTTGTATTTATATATCTTTCTGTGCCCAACTTTTAAAAATTAATTATTACCTCCAGTACCAGGGAGAAACAGAAACACCAGTTGCCACCTGTTTTGTTACTATTTTTTTAATTAAAATAAATGGAAAGATTCCATGTAGCTGAAAAGAGAAAAGCAGGAAAATAAAAAATTACTGAATTTTTAATTAAGAAAAAACTTCTTGAGATTGACAAGCAGATCTCCACAGAAATAAATTAATAAATTCACCCGGACAAACCATCTTCATAAAACCCTTGAGACAATTCACCTTCTCATTTGCTTTGATGATTAATTTTCCCTTTTTTTTTAGCTTATATTTTTTCCTGTAAGTGGGAAGAGAGAGAGAGAGAGCAGGTCCTATGCTAGGGGAGTCAAGTAGTGTGCTAGCAACCACAGCATCGACATCCGCTGGTGGTGCTGCTAGCGGTGGAGGTGGCGGTGAGGCTCCTCAAGTAAGCGGTGCCCTTGAAGTTGGACGTGAAGCTGGTCATGTTGGTGGATCAAATTCAGGTGAAGACGATAGAGGAAGAGCCGATGAGAGTGACCGGAGTTTTGGAGGTAACCGGTGGCCGAGACAAGAGACTTTGGCTCTCTTAAAAATAAGGGCCGATATGGACGTTGCGTTTCGCGATGCAAGTGTGAAGGGTCCTTTATGGGATGAGGTCACCAGGTGACTACCAATTTTCTTCTTCTTCTTCATCTCCTTCTTCATCTTCACATACCCTTTTTTTTTTTTCACACTTCACCAGGAAAAATTTGCTTCTTTTGGGTCCATTGTCAAAGATCTGCTTGCTACTTCTGTTCTCTTTCATGGGTTCTTCTTTCTTTTCCATTTTTAGTTAATTTCCTTTTAACCTTTAAATCACAATTCAGGCTCGTCCTAACACAGTTTATTTATACTTCTTAAGATTATGATCCCTAAGGCTGTTCATCCTGTTGTTCTTTAAAGTAGTTTTGTATTTCGTCGTTCATCTTAGGTGATTCGACATCTGTCAGCAAAAATTCAGTCTTACAAAGTTCAGATTTTGGACATTTACCAAATGGGTTTGTTCATTTCCGGCACTTGCTTTTGTTAGTACTAACATTACAAGACATGTATCTACTAGGATAAGCTAGCTATTTTTATGTATTGGTCTTTGTATCACTCCACTATAGGTAATCAAGAACCAAAATTTAGTTTTTGAAAATGGGATTTCACGATTAGAGGATGAACATTTTTTCAGTCGGCTTTAGAAATGCTTATTCCCCCAGAGATTACTGAGAGTTCATGAATTGGTAATGTCCCTTTTGCGTTTGTCTTGTTTTAACTCATTCATTCGTTTTCTGTCCATTTTCCTTGTTGTATCTTGTCCGAATTATCGTGTATTTAATGTGTGAACAATTCTAGACTAGTTTAATTTGTTTAATGAGTAAAAATAAGACGGGATGAAAACAAATGGAGTTTCTTTGTTGTATCCTCATCAGGAAGCTTGGGGAGCTTGGTTATAATCGAAGCGCCAAGAAATGTAGAGAGAAGTTTGAAAATGTCTACAAGTACCATAAGAGGACCAAAGAGGGTCGAACAGGAAAACAAGAAGGCAAAACTTACCGATTTTTTGATCAATTAGAAGCATTTGAGCATCAAGCTTCTGTACTCTTATCACCTGCACCACTGTCACAGAAGCCGCCTCAACAAGCTCCGGCGATCACCACCACCGCAATGCCGGTAGCGAATCCTCCTTTCAATGTCGCCACCTCTAATGTTACTGTTCCATCAACGGCATTGAAAACAGCTGCAGCACTAGCTTCAAATGTTTCTCAAACAATGGTCACGCCGTCAATAAACCTCACAGTCCCTTCTTTTCCAACCACAAACCCTACAATCTTACCTCCATCGCAAGCAACGAACCCTATTACCACTTACCGTTCTTCTTTTCCTAGCTTATCGCAGGATCTCCTTTCCAATTCCACCTCTTCGTCCACTTCCTCAGACGTGGAAATTCAAGGACGGCATAAGAGGAAGAGGAAATGGAAGGATTTCTTCGAGAGGCTAATGAGAGAAGTGGTACAGAAACAAGAAGAGATGCAAAGGAAGTTCCTTGAAGCAATTGAGAAGCGTGAACATGAAAGAATGGTTAGAGAAGATTCATGGAGAATGCAAGAAATGGCACGAATCAATCGAGAACGGGAAATTTTGGCTCAAGAAAGATCGATAGCTGCTGCCAAAGATGCAGCAGTAATGGCATGTTTGCAGAAGTTGTCTGAACAGCAAAATCTGGGGCAAGTACAACATAATTTGCCACCACCGCCGCAGCCTCCTCCCACACAACCTGTGGTTCCGCCCCCGTCTCAGACACCAGTGCCGCCACCGCAGCAGCCAGTCGCTCCCCCATTGCAGCCAGCAGTCCCTACAATGCAGCCAACAGCACCGACAGCATTAGCACTACCTCAGCTACAATTGGTGGCAGCAACTAGTGTGGAAACGTTAAAATCATCAGATAATGGGGATCAGAATTTAATGGGAGCAAGTGCTTCAAGATGGCCTAAAGTAGAAGTGCAAGCTTTGATTAGGCTAAGGACTAATCTGGACGCCAAGTACCAAGAAAGTGGACCAAAAGGGCCACTATGGGAGGAAATCTCAGCTGGCATGAGAAAGCTGGGTTACAATCGTAGTGCAAAAAGATGCAAAGAGAAATGGGAGAATATTAACAAGTACTTCAAGAAAGTGAAAGAAAGCAACAAAAAAAGGCCCGAAGATTCGAAAACATGTCCGTACTTTCACCAATTGGATGCATTATACAGGGAGAAGAACAAGCTTGATGGTCCAACCCAAATTCAATTTAAGCCTGAGAACTCAGTGCCATTGATGGTTACGCCTGAGCAGCAATGGCCACCTCCTCAACAAGAGCATAGAACTGATTCAGTGATGGAAGATTTGGAAAGTGATGAGAATCCAAATAATAATGAAGACGACGACAAGGACAATGATGATGAGGAGGAAGATGAAGCTGGTGGCTATGAAATTGTAGCCAACAAACCAGCAACAACGGCCATGAGCACAGCACATTGAGGGCAAAATGAAAAAGAAAGTTGCATGAAGAGTCAGCAATTGTTGAACGGCGCGCCAAGTGGGTCAGATTCCGGCGGCCGTGAGTTGAATCTGAACTTGTAAGCAAGAACACATGGTGGGGTGGGGTAGCATATAGTCAGTGGGATTATATGTTTTTATTGTTGTTTCTATAATTTATTTATTTTTTGCTAAATAAATAAGGATAGATAATGAATGAGAGAGAGGGGGGGTGGGGGAGAGGGAGAGTGAAAGAGAGGTTCTTTCAGGTCCTTCCACAGAATAAATAAACGAGACTAAATTAAATATTGTATTTTCATTTATCTGTTCAATTTTAGTGTAAATGTGAGCAAATGTTTACCTAAAGTGTTTGTTTTGTACCTTATACTTGGCTCAATACACAAAGGGTTTCATACTCCCATATGCTGATTCTTTGATCTTTGTGTTTGGATTTCTTCCTGTACAGTCTTATATAAGCATTTGGATTTAAAAGTGCAATTTTGATTGTAATTAGTGTAATAATTTTATAATTGTATATACCTCTACTTAATTAGGATTTATATATGAAATATTTAATATAGATATTTGAATGAAAGTTTCATTTTCACTGCTGTAGGTTGTAATCAGCAAAGCAATTAGTAAAAACAATTCTGTTCTTCTCATGTGAATGACGATTAATTAAATAAAAGAATAATTGTTGCAGAAAAAGAAGAAAAGTCACTTCCCTTGCCTCAGAACTGAAATATGACGTACATAGTTCATATATAAGAAGTATACACATGCTCAGAGGGAGAGGCCTACAAAGAGCCTGCCCTTCCCAGCAGGGACCTTCCCACAGCATGCCAACATCATGCAGTCGTGGACCTTTAAACATGGTCCACTCGGAGGAATCTTCACAGCTCTTAATCTGAGAGGGCCTAACCTAGATTTACGGCAACTTATTTGCTTGCCGTCAATTTCTTGTATGCGAGTACCAAGAAAATCAATTCTCATTATTACTTCAAGTAGAATAATAACTAGTACTTACTGAAGTGATTAGATACTAATGATGTTTTATTAAGCATTAATGAGCATTTGGATTCTCGAACAAAGAATAGGTGCCTTTTTCTGTTGAAAAATATGCTTCCTTTTTTCTTCCTCCGAAGCTCCAAGCCAAGCATACCTAATAAGTTAGTTACCTTAAAATCACATCAGTTGCCAGTACAATTTTTTGATATTCTATTTAACTTGGTATTTGTTGCAACTTACAATTAAAGTCAACATGTATATATATATGCTTATAAGAATAACAAATGCTAGAGAATGTGATAAGCTTTTGTTATGCATGCCCATGATGCTTCTTCCCGTTTATATTTTGTATTGATATTTATGAATACTATGAATGGTTAGGTGGGATGCTGTGGATTCTCAAAATCATGGGGGACCTTAGCCACATATGTAAATGTATCTTGAAAAATCATGTAAATGCCACAAAATGGCGCGTTTGAGAGTTGGTGAAAGGGCATGCGGTACAATTTTTTGTCCATCTCTGATGAAAATTACTGTAAACATCATCCATTAAAGAACGTGCCCCCACAGCCATTGGTGATTGCTCTCTGCATTTTTATTTATGGATAGGAGCAGATATTATTCTGTTACACAGTTACAGTACCAGACAATAAAAGCTCCTATTCCCATCATTGTACACACATATACATATAAATAAATGATTGATGATGATATAAGATGATGGTTGATGATCATATGATTATATTGTCACATTGGATGCAGTGTATCAACTAGCTACCTAGCCCTTACATTCTGCTGCCGAAACTTCCTCAAAAATTTACACGGACGAGGGCTTAATTAATGAGTTAGTTGATTCTTGTTAAGTTCATAATGGAGTACGAAGGAATTAATGTAAAACGTAATATGTGATTATTAATGAAGATCATATTGTTTAAGAAATTAAACTTTGATGTGATGATGTAAATCTAAATTCCATTGGATTACGACTGTAACTGTTCTTATATAATAACCCTAGTAAACATGCATTGATACAATCATTTGACCAGCAGCTTGAGGTAATGAAAGGAGTTGGGTCCCACTTGGGCGATGGGTCCTACAGCCTAATTACAGTGACGAACATAGATGTATGTGCAGTGTCTACTGTCTGACCATTCTGAAACGAATAAATCATAGGGTCAAATTGCAACGGCATGAAAATGGCTCCTGACCCGACGTCCACTATAATGCTCCATCTCTATTCTCTATGCCATTGCCGAAGCATGTTTTTGTTTTTTTCCTTTCTAAAGCTACTAGCTCTGGCAGCAAAAGACATGATCTCCATTGCGTTGTTGCATCTTTTCTTTCCTTTTGCATATCACTTACACAAAATCATGAAACTGAAATAAGCATCAAGCATGTACAATAACTAGCAACAAATACTTTTGTTTTTGCCTTTTGTTTTATGTACAGCAGGTGTCTACTCTTTACTTGACGATGATGGTGTGCACTTTTTCTTCTTTTCTTTACTTTTCAAAGGTGTTGAACGTAACAAAAGAGGAAGAGATTGTCAAGACTGAATTTCCTAAACAGCATGTTTTTTGTGCTGACTTCAGACGTTAGGCTGCCTCAGACAGAAACTCCTTCCCAAGTTATAGTACTTTGCTTTTAAAAGACAATTACTAATGTCACCACCAAAAAAAAGAAAGAAAAAGAAAAAGAAATGCGTTTAGACATGCCCTGAGAGACAGAGTCACGTCTTATGACTTCTCACCCTTTTCCAAATCTACAAGTTAAATATTACTTGAATAACAAAAGCATGAATGGGACAAACATTGACACTTACGTATCCTTTATACCAACGCCATTGGTACAAGTTCAGACACACACTGTGATAGCTAGTTTTAATTTTCTTGTACAAGTGTCATTGAGATTGTGCAAGCTGTATGAGATAGGAAGCCTGAATTCTGAAGTTGACATCAACGTTAGTCAGATCACTATTTCCAATGATGTGAACAATTATTGTTGGTTATATGATATTAAGCAACAATTTTGGGACATTACAGTTTGATTACTTACGCTTTCGGTCCTCGTATTTGATTATTGTGACGTTGCTAAGTGAAGGTTTGATTTTGAAAACACTGGAAATTCTACCGTATTTGTCACCTCTTTTTCCAAGTTCATAGTGTTTTACTTCGCCCTCGCACTTGTATGTGCGTGTCTGCATAAGCGTCTCTTTACATCTTTATCATGTAGATATAAATAACAGAAGGAAATGCCAATGATTTGGTCGTATCTTTCAAAGCAAAATTAACTATACTTTAGACCGGGATCTGATCTAATAGCACTCACAAGTAATAGGAACAATAGTTTGGAACATGCCACATACATTACTAGGCCCCATGAACAAAGAAATGGAGAAAGAAGCAAATTGGCTATGTTCTTGTTGTTTTCTTCTTCTTTTTTTCAAGAAGCTTGTTGTTTTCTTATTGCCAGGCAGTCCCATGTGACTTCTTCATCCATTTGGATCACTGGCATTACAACATCCAGGTATGGGAAAACACAAATGATAAGCAAAGTTAATAAGAATGGTACAAATGAGCAACTCTTGTTTGTAACTTTTTCCTAGACTTGCTAGCTCAAAATCAAACCTTTGCTGAAGAAGATTTCTCATCACTCAACATGGTTTTCGTTGTTCTATTCATATTTTCTTTAAGACTGGAGGACGTTTCATTTTTCTGTTATTTCAACTTAATGTCCTTCGCCTCGTACAAAGAGCAAATTACGAAAGGAAGATATAATTAATTTTTTACCTATTAATTAGCTGATTATAAAAAAAGCTCTTCTTGCGGAGGTTTTACAAATTAGCTTATTGAGGTTAAATAAGCTAACCGATAAGTAATTCACTAAATACATTAATAATTTTTTAAAACAGACAAAAATCTAATTTTTAGTCAAAAAGATAAAAAACAACTTATTAGGTTTTTGCCTTTGAAAGCTCGTTTCTTCTAAAATCACTAAAAGGTTAACTTTAACTTAAGAAATTCAGTGGTTCGATAATTGGTAAAATATATCTGTTAGTTATGAATATAACTGTGATCCAAAATACTTCATACCATTCTGTTTGGTAAGATAATTACAATCATATTTTAGTTATCGAAATAATATCTAAAAAGAATTTATTTCAGTAGTATTGAATGATAAGGACGTCCTAATTAAAAATATAAATTCATTCTATAATAGATGTAAAAAAACAATATTGCAACAAGGATTTTAGTATAAAGTAAAAACAACACTATTGAATGTAATTTCTAATTTATAAGGTGATCAGGGAAGGACTGTTTTGACCAGAATTAATTATTATCACCAATAAGCTTAAATTTCCCTAATTAGTTCCAGAAATATAATGGAAGTCAAGCCAGGATTTAAGGAGAAGTAGAGTCTATATATGCTTAGGCCTTCAAAAGTTCAAATCTTAATAGTTAATTATTTTTCTTATGGAATCACTATTTTATTTATACATTAAAGAGGTCTACTAAATTCAACCTCGTTGTAATGTTGTAGTATTGCTGAACAAAACAATACATTCAGAGACATCATTTAGTTTGGAGGTTAACTGCCGAAGCAAAGTATTCTCTCATTTGGGCATTTATCTAACTTCATCTCTAGCTCATTCCTTGTCCTCTTCTTCCAGGACATACACATGCATTGGAATATCCTTTATTTCCTGAAATTTTCTGTTGGACATCCAACAAAGATGTTGCCAACGAAACTGATATCATTATCTTCGTTTAAATTTTCTTTTCTTTTTTTAACATATATAGCTTTCTTGTCTTTTGAGCCGAATATTTATAATAGACAAAGATCGATAGGGTATAGGTTTTCCGGCTAAATATGGTTTTTAGTGCCCGATCCTCCAGTTGTTGTCACGTATGAAGCCGTCTGCTCTAATAAGGAAAAAAAAAACAAAAACACATTTTCCATATTAGGTTGTTAAATTTTAGGATTTTGAGAATGTTGGCTTCATATTTTTGTAACATAATATGTATCGTTGTGAGGCATAAGTTAACCGCTTGTATCTTTGGAAGTAGCCAGTATATGCCATGAACACAAAGCTCCAACTAGTGGAAGCTCAAACGGTACGTAAATTCTGTTAGGCTTCACGTAGGCGAATATCTCAAGTGTGTACACCATAGAAGTTGACTTGTTTGACATGCTTATGGATGTGCGTCAAAGTATATGAGAATTGAGAGATTTGATATTAATTGACTAATTAGAGGTTTTCTAATGAAGAATTTTGTCGTTTGTCCCGATTCTCCTGAAAATGACTTAAGCATCCAGCATTTTGAGAACAGACACTAGCCGTGATTTTCTAGGGCAAGAACTACTAATCAACAGTTTGAGAATCCCCAAATGGGTGCTTCAGGACCGGGAGGAGTTGTCATTTTGGAGTAATTGGGGTTGTTCTATAGAAGTTAAAAATAGTAAGGAACATATAGTTTTATGTCTTAATGCATGAAGATTGAAGTAATTTCTTAAAACTGCAGAGTGCTGATACTGCAATTACGGTTTGTTTTACTTTTAGAGTAAAAAATAGTAAGAAGCGTATACAAGATGACAGTTTCATTCACATCAGCAATGAGGTACGCGTGTATTTTGCTTGGTCGACTCGACTTGGGTATGCTCGACAACGATTTCTATTAAGTTAGTTTTTCATTGCCAGTGAACAGGTCTATAGGCGAATAACTAAATATTGTTATTAATTATTTGTTGTTATAATGTGTTTAGAACATACATTTTAAACAGTAGAAAGCACTTTCCATTTAATTATATTAACTGAAACGAGCATTTAGTTTTAGCTTATTTAATATATGCATTTAGTTTTAGTTTATTTAATATCTAGAGTTACACTTTTTTTATTGATAATAATTAAATATTAAATATAGATTAAATTTATGAATCACTTAAGTGAATAATTTTAAAATCTCTTGTACTATTATATTAATAAATATTATAAGTATTTTTTATCTTTTATTAAAATAAACAGTAAAAAATAATTAATATAATTTAATTATTGAAAGCACTAGTGTCATTAATTATAATTCAAGATTTGATATTTAAAAATATTTCAAGAATAATTATTTTAATTTATAAATTTTAAAATAATTTTCATAAGTTGTGGAAACATGAAAAATAAAAATAACAATAAAATTGTTAAATTTAGAAACATAAACAAAAAATTATAGTAGAAACAAATAGGTCTTAAAGTATAAAAAAATGTTATGAATTTCATCTCAAAAGACGTTGCAAAACTACCTTGTGTTATAATTATATTTTTATCAATTAGTATGCTGAAATTATAGAAAATATCAAATTAAACTTATAAATAAAAATATATACAATTTTAAAAAAATTTAAATATTCATTATATCTAAAATAAAATATTTTATAATAACTTTTAATAGATAAAGTTATTAAAGCGAAATGCTTTTCTTATAATATATGAAGCTATTTTAGTTTCTAAAATATAATCTTATTTATTAAAACAAATTAATTGATTTGATTATTTAATATTAACTACTAATAGAAAATAGAAATAATAGAGTTTAGTTATTTAAGTTATGGTTAATATTAAGGTTCTTAAAATTTTTGAGAAGAATTATAGTTTTTAAATGTAAACTTTAATTACATAAATTTAAAAATAATCATATAAAATTTAAAAATTATTTATAACGATGTTTGTTATTAATCACTACCCCTACAACATTCAATATAATATTTTACATTTTTGTTATCAAATGTTACGTAGTCTTAGACCTTTAAATAAATGATTTCGCACAGAATGCATATGGGAATTTCAAATAATTGTCGAATTGCTGAGATATGAGTAAACAATTATGCAGATGTTCCACGCATTACTGATTAAGTTACCACATTTCTCATATTAAGTAGCCGAATTCGATTGAACAATCTAGATTGCAGGTTTGTTCGACTCCGGGTCATGTATTCCTATTCACTATTTAGAAAATTGGCAGAAGCAATTATAATAACATACACAAGTACTTTTTTTGTAAACAAAATATGAATCATTACTTGACAATGTTTTATATGTTAATTCAGTGCTTCTAGTCTTCAAATATCCGGAAAGGGCAAGAAAGAAAGATTTGAAAGAATTCAAAATCACAATTAAAATGATACCTGCACCTAAATTTAATTTTCTGGCGAAGGTTTTTGTTAGAATGCAATAATTTACAATGGAATTTATTATAAATAAATATAATATTAGAAATTGTTGTTTGAAGGGATGGAAGAATTTATAATATAATATAGTCAAATTTTGTTTGAAAGAATGATTTATAATGTAATATAATGAAAAGTTATATTTCATCCTAAACTTTTCAAATCAAAAATTTTATGTTTTTACTATTTAAGATGTAATAAAATGTAATATGAAACTCTTTATTATAAGTCTAATAATAAAATAATATTATATTTTCTTTCATTTTATTCGATTAATAAACACGGCACCAAACGTAGCCTCAAGCAAATATTAGATACCGTTTACGTAACAAAGTCAATACAACAATAGTTGTAACGAACCAAATATTTAATATGGTACCGTACTTATTACATAATTGTGAAGATTTTAAATAGTTTTTTTAAGTTAGCCTAGCGAACAAATATAGGTAAAGCAGGTTCTGTTAAACCTTATCCATGACGCTACATGGAGACATTACAGAGTGGATAAAGATAGACTTGTGTTGTGTCAAGGCTGCCAGTACACTGATAGCTACAGCAGCTTTCTGAATCTTAATTTCTGCAACTGTATAACAGAATATCTTAAATGCCTTGCACACGAACATACCACCACTGAACTTGCGTGTAATTTCACCTCACCCTATCAAGACTCACAAGTGGGATTTATGGCTGTCCATGTATAATATAAATGGTTATATGCAGATTGTCACAAACTTTCCGATCAAATGATGAGATGGGTAGATATGAGGAATAATGAATGCTGCGATGGGTTAATGGAAAGTCAAACACATGGTGACACACACACACACATATATACGTACAGAAATTTAACTGATTTGAAGATTACAAGATTCGTTTTGCGTAGGACCCATGTAACCAAGGAGTTTCATGTGATCAAGGTCCCTAGTCCCTACCCTTCTCGTAAAGTGTTTCCTCGTTGTCCTCCTGATATTAAGCTATCATTTCACTTACTACCATATGGAATGTGTAAGACATCCAGGAACGAACCTTACACTTCTCATCAATTAATTCACAACTAATGAAAAGAATGATAAGAAAGATACAACCCATTTGAAAGCTTATTTTGATTTGTCATCTAAGGAACAATTTCCTTCTGGAAGTACAATTGATGAAAATGTAAAACAAAAAAACTCATCTTTTCATTTAATCTTTCTGCTGATATTCCTATACATAACCATTATACAAAATTACAGAAGCAAAAAGAAAAAAGAATGGTAACCCACCAAAGATGGGGTTTGGATACCATGTGCGTGGGGATAAATAATTAAAGCGGCGCCACCACATCCACCTTGATTCATGGCATTTGGAACTTGCAGAAATTGATTATACAAAGTACTCCTTCTGATTCTGAAAGATCGATCATCAGGTTCTGAAAGATCGATCATCAGGTGGCCGGCTAACTACTACACCCTCTTTCTCATGATTCCTAGACATTTTAGCCTTCATTTTTTCTTCTACCCCTCTTTTCTTACTTCACCCTCTCTCGCTGTTAGAAGCCACCATTTTACATTGGCCATCTTTTTAAACAAGAAGCCTCCTTTCTTCTGTCGGTCTCACTCACCGTTACCCAAAGTCGCCGGTTTGTTTGCCACCATCTCGAACCCACCAGCCTCATCTTCTTCCTCAGTCTCTCTGTCTTCTTCTTCTTCGTCGTCTCCTTCCATGTCATCTTCAATTTTCTCTCGTTGCCTGTCTTCTGGGGCCGTTTCGACTTGGCTTTCCTGTTGCAGAGGCCACTGTCTCTCTGGTCGCACCATCAATGGTTCCATTGTGCTTACGGGCTTCAAGGTCACGGCATCACTAGTATTAATTGAACCCTCAATCTTGCTCTTCTCTTTGTACAAAGCTTCGAGTTGGTGAAAATAAGGGCAAGTCTTTGAATCTTCAGGCCTATTCTTGCTGCTTTCCTTCACTTTCTTGAAGTACTTGTTTATGTTCTCCCATTTCTCTTTGCATCTCTTTGCACTCCTATTGTATCCAAGCCTTTGCATTCCCGCCGAAATCTCCTCCCAAAGTGGTGCTTTTGGTCCATTTTGTTGATACTTCGTGTCAAGACTTATTCTAAGCCTAATTAGAGCTTGAACTTCAGCTTTAGGCCATCTAGAAGAGCTTGATAGAGGAGCATCTTCTCTATTATCCCCTTCTGGAGCATTCAAGTTCCTTATTGGTACCAAAGGAGATTCAGCGGGCGGAGGCCTAGGCCGCGACTGTGGCGGCGGTGGTGCTGGCTGGGGCAAAGGTTGAGGATTCTCTTGTATTTGCTGCCCGGAGATCTTCTGCAAAAATGCAATAACCGCCGCATCTTTGGCCGCTGCAGCAGACCTCTCTTGGATTAGAATATCGTGCTCTCTATTAATCCTGGCCATTTCTTGCATTCTCCAAGCTTCTTCTCTTACCATTCTCTCGTGTTCGCGTTTATCGATTGTTTCCAATAATCTCCTTTGCAACTCTTCTTGTTTTGTCAGCACATCCTTTGTAAGTCTCTGGAAGAAATCCTTCCATTTCCTTTTCCTTTTACGGCTACCTTCCAAGTCCTCGTCCGATGCCGTGGAAGATGATGTAGAACTCGAGAAAAGATGAGCAGATAGGTTTTGGAAGGAAGATGGTAGATTGTTTTGAGAATAACTGATGGGTTGTGAAGAAGATAACGGTAGAGCCATTGTAGGGTTTGCTGTTGATGTAACGGTGTTTTGAGAAATGATGTTGACAGGGATCGCAGTGGATGGAACAGTAACATGGGAGAAGTTAGGAGCATTGGGCCACGATGGTAATGTGGCTGCTCCTGCCATTGAAGTTTGAGATTGCGGTGGATGTGATGGCGGCACTGCGCTTCGCTGCGATGAATTATGGCTTTCAAGGGCTTGCAGTTGATCGAAAAACCGATACGTTTTGCCTTCAGATTTACCTGTTCGACCTTCTTTGGTTCGCTTGTGGTACTTGAACACGTTCTCAAATTTCTCTTTGCATTTCTTGGCACTTCGGCTGTAACCAAGCTCAGCTAATTTCCTGAAGTAAAAAAGTTCACAAGCTCCAATTCTGATTTCATCCCATTTGAAAACCATCATAAATAGCAAGATCTAAGATGATCGACACGTGAAATAATCTCCAAGAAAATGTCCAAAAAGATACTCTTAATCAAAAACGCAATAACATGAAACCCGGAGAAGAAAACAAATAAGAAGGAACAAGCTACATATGAGCTAAAGATGTTAAAGAAGTACTGACTGCCCGACAGCCTCTCACCCTCACTATATCGGAAGTACCAAAAATTAATGAGATTATACCTTTCTTCACTTACCAACTATTCAAAACATGAGAAAAAAAACTAACACACAATAAAGAAGGGTTCGTGCAATTTTATAACAATTGAACTGCTTCCTGTGTTTCTCTTGTCAAATGCTATCTATATTAATGAAAGTGGAATTAGAAAAGGCCAATTCTTTCTCGAAGTTTATAGACCAAAAGGAACTGTAAATGCCCATCGTCCCAGAGCAGTACACAAGACATAAAAGATCCCATAAAGAAGATCAAGATTCTAGAAGGATTGTCATTAAGCAGATCTCCATGCAACAACTCTCCATATACTAAAATCTTTATATGGTTCTACAAGGAAAAAGAAAAGAAGAAAAAAAAGCTAGCACAAATGTAAAAATGGAGAATTGAATCACCTGGATACCTCTTCCCATAACGGACCTTTGTGACTTGAGTCTCGAAACACCGCATCCATATCAGACCTTATCTTCAACAAAGCCAAAGTTTCTTGTCTAGGCCACCGGTTTGCACCATAATTCAACCTGTCACCTTCATCAACAACCCTAACACTTCTGTCTTCATCACCTGAATCGGGACCAACACCACCACCACCTTCAGGAACTCTAACCGCAACAGGGTCGGCAACATCTCCGGAGGTCGCAAGCATAGTTGATGAATCGCCTAGCATCGACATAGCTATCTAGCCAGGCTCTTACACCCAAAAAAAAAATGAAAATCAGAAAATAAAAGCTGGGAAGGTGAATTCTCCAGAGGTTTATATGATGATGGTTTGTGTATGTCAGTGTGTGGTGAATTTGCTCAATTTATTTGGGTGAGATCTGGCTGTCAATGTCAAAAGCAAAACTACAAGAGCTAAAACGAAAAACAAAGACAATGGACACAATTTCTTTTCCCTTTTTATTAAGTAATTACCCAGAGGAATCTTCAGTTATCTTTTGTATTTTTGCTGGTCAAAAACAACACTAGTATGGTCACTGGGTCCTCTTTCATGTGACACGTCATTGGCACAAAGAAAATGATTGTATAATTACACAGATAAATAAATACTATCAAGGAGGTCAGGAAATTGCAATTGGCAACAGATACCGACGACGCTGATAATAGTAGTTGGGGCCATTTGCTTTGTATGGTCAGCTCTGCTTTTTGTTGGGTTTTGTATTTCAGTGGTCATCGGCAATTGTTCAAAATCACCGTATTACCCTAAAATGGTTCAGATTACTTGTTGTTACTGTTATCATATACCTAATTTATGCTATAAGCATCCATTCATTCAATTTAAATTTCCATATATTATTTTAGAATTATTAAATAAGAGCCTGATTAGATTAATATTATTAGCTATTGTTGGTAATTGAGATCTTTGCCTATCTGGGTATCTACGTTTTTTACCCAAACGCCCCCACATTATTGAGAGAAGAACAACTGAATCATACAACGACTAATCGAAGCTTTGCATTATGCGTGTAAATATGTGTATGTACTTTGAAATACGACCTAATAAGGGGCAACATCGTGGAGCCACCCGGGCAAGACTGGATGCAATTTATATTTTGATGTTGACCACTACATCTCTTGACAAGTAATGCAATGATACTTATCTAATAAGAAAATAATTTCCACCCCTCTCCCTCCTAAATACCTTATCTTAGAATGGGGGGGTTTTTCTTTTTCTTTTTAATTAGGTAAGTGGCGTGGTTTTAATGTTCAAAATTGCAGCCATTTATTGACTGAACATTACTAGTAAGCAATTTAGTTAGGTCATGACCTACCGTAATAAATAGTATTGAAATTTTGATAGTGAAGATGACATTGCTATTCTTACCCATTCTTGAGTGCCGAATTTATGTTTATTATCATTATTATTTCTTTGAGTTCGGTGGGTCGAGTCGGGTCGGGGACCAGTGTGAAGTGTATAGTACGTAGCTTATGGGTTGGTACTTGTTAATTTTAATTATCTGTCAACAACGTGTGTTGTAGGCATATAGTTCATGTAAGAGGCCGTATGCACCCAAATTCTTTTAGTTTATAAGAATGTGATCTTTAATTGGTACACTTGGTTTGATGTTGCTAAAGACCAACTGGCAAAGAGTCCTTTGTTTCCAATTCATCTGTGATATCTGCGGTAGTTGAGAGGAGTTAGGCTGAACATTACATTTGGGGTTCGAGTCCAAAGAGGTGTGTGGTAATTGAAGCTTGCATTGGTAATATGAAATTTTAATTAAGCTATTCAACTATATATAATTACGATGAATCTAATCATGAATTTTTGAGATTGGCATGAATTATTAGCTCAAACGTAAACAATCTTCAGGTGTGATTGCGAAATCACTCAACGAGTAATTTGGCAATGTATATTCCGACTATCAACATTTCTATTGTAGAAGACAACGGCATGACGGTCAATATTGAATTTTAAAAGTTAAAGTTTAATCGATCAAATATAATATTGAAGACCTTATTCGAATTTCGAATTAAGTTAAAATAAATTTGAACAAGAAAATAAGTATCAAGCACTTTGTCTTCTTCAGACTTGAATTTGTAATTAATTAATTAATCACTTAATGACAGTTATAAATCGACCTAATTAAAGTTGTTGACACTTGGCGATTCCTGATTGAGTTTTTATTTTCATTAAGACCGTTGGAAGGTAGCTTCCAGGGAGCCTGTTGTGTGATTAAGAAATGGGTTTGAATCATTTAGACTAATTAAGTATTGCGCAAAAATCATGGGAAGGACCCTAAGGTTTAGAGGGGGTTGGATGGTGGAGCTATCAACTCGATGATTCAATTATTGGGTGAAGATACAAAACGAATTGGCAACACCTAATAATGGAAAAAGTGGGACCGGCACCAGTAATCATCATATAAATGCCTTATCAAAATTAATTTTTTAAGGTATAGATTAGAATGTTTTGAATGCAGATTCTCATGGTGTGTTTGCCACTATAAATGATTTTAAGTTTATATTATCTGTTTATCATATTAGATTTTCGCAACAATAGATGGATTCATGAATCATATTATTTTAGGTGCCAGTCAATTATTGCTTAATTATCTAAGAAGATACGAAACTGTGTTACTTTAGAGTTGAATTTAAATTTTAAAACTAAAAAAAAGGGAAATTCGAAATAAATAGTTAAGGATATCAATTTTTATAAATTTGAATATATATATATATATATATATACCGTATGAAATGGGATTGAAATATATATATATACGGTAAATTAGTCCAGCTAATATCCTCATCAGTCTATGTACAATATTTAGTAAAAAATGCCACCAAAAAACTAACACATGTAGTCCTACTAAAATCAAACTATAAATATTTATACAAATAATATTTAATTACAGTAAAGTTTAATAATAAAGAAGTGGCAGTAGTACCATAAACTTTAAAGTCTAAATTCGATTAAGCCCATTCGATCATGGACTTGAGGATTTTATACATATTTTTAATGCAGAAAATCCAAAATAGTTAGGAACTTGAGAATGACAAATTAGGTGGCACCTATAGAGAAAGAAAGGGAAATATGAGGAAGAGCAGGTTGAGGATGTAAAGCAATTAGGTAGATAAACATAGAAATGCGAACATGTGCACTTATGCGAAGTGTGGTGTTTGTGGCAATGATGGATATCGGGAAGAAGAAAGCACATTTGTGTATGTTTTTGAGCTTACTTGTCTTGCAAACAAAACAGTGTTTGTTTCTTGTCGACCCTCAGCCTCTTTTGTGTGTTTTTTACTGCTTGGCTGGCACATACATATCATATTTCTTTTGCTTAGCTGGACTACGTGCTTATGCTTTCATACCATTCCAAATGCATATTTAGTACAAGAATCTAAATGTTAGTGGTTGCGCACTTGCTATATTCAAAGATATTGCAAAGTTTAATAGTTGTATGAAATGTGTTTTGAGGCTATGTGAGATATATACTATGTGCAAATGAAAATGGAAACTGCTCTCTCTTCAAAAGGCAGAAAACAATCTCTTCCTTTTCCCGGGGTTTATCGTTGCTTACTGTTATTGTAGCAATTCAACTGCTATAATCTTTGATTACTTCACACTAACCAACCCAATGGTTGAACCAAGGATATACTTCCACTGTATATGAGGAGAGATTGAATAAAATTAAAAAAATTTAAAAATGAATGAAAAAGACTATATTTACTTAGCTATAAAAATTGAAAATTAACTATAAAAAGGAATATTATTAAATGACAATTTATCGGAT
>JAOSBN010000002.1:9190543-9210554 GCA_027563595.1 Erythroxylum suave | reverse complement strand
TTATAAAAATTGCCGATTAATTAATAAACTAATTAGTTTTTAATAAAAAATATTAGCAAATTAAGTCAAACTGAAAAAATGAAAATTGAACCGAAAAATTAACTAATTTAAAATTTTTAGAATTAAATTGATTTAATTTTAAAATATTATTCTAAATATATATATATAGGGAAGAAAAAAAAATCAGATAGACAGATGTAACCATCAATAAGGAGTTGCCATCTCACCTTGTGAAAAAAAAAAGAATTTTAAAGAAGATCTCAACAATAATAAAATTTCAGAGGAAAGTTAGGGTGGCAGACAAAAGCACGGTTGCCTAACATGGAGGGCATGTGAAAAGAAACACTCATCATATGTCATCCATGGGTTTTAACCCATGGGATTATCTGGCTCTTTTAAGCAACCTGCAACTGGTTTCTGTTTCCATCTTTTTGTATGAAAACACTTTCTAATCGTATTTCTTTTTTAGTGAGTTTAATTTTCTCAAGCAACAATAATAAATCAATTTGCACATACGTCACACATTCTTGAAGAGCCTGTTAAGATTAGAAGCTACAGTGCACATGACATTCATTATTTAGAAGATGGTCCAAAACGGATTTGATTTGATTCTCTTCTCTTGAAACTTGAAAGTTATCTGTTTTGATTATGACTCCGTATGCATCATCAAATCCTACTTTTTAGAGGTGGGACAAATTGTAATAACAATTTCTCCAGTGGTCAATAACCATAACCCTATGCAAGCAAACAAATCCCGTTCTTTTTTACTTTATAATAAAAAATAGAATTCAATGTTGAATGCTTTCCAAAACTTGTTTGTATCATGTTGATTACGTCTTGTTTCATTTGTCAAATCTCTGTATTAGTTATTAAAGAAGATTGTTTAACTAGTTTTGTACAATAAATTCTCATGATTAGATGTGTCATGATTTAACTGTAATAGTGATTAGACGTGTCCCTCTTTTATGGATATTAAAATTTTATTATCACATTATATCTATAGAAGGAAAAGAATCATGCTACTAGTACTAGTTATTTTGAACTACACCTAAATATGGAAAGATTTGAAATTTTTTTTTTTTGGTTTTATACTTTTATTGCATGGTTAGTGTAGAAGAAGAACACATACTATAACATTTAATAACATAGCATATTTCCATCATATTCATATATAGTTTTATAATATTAATATTCGTTCATGAAATATTATTCTAACAGCCAGCTTCTCGTCTGAATTCTGCGGAAAATGTTAGGATATAAGGCATGTGTGGCATTCATGGAAAAGCTATGATAGGCATGTAGACTCCGTAGTGGTTGCTTCTAATGGCAAAACAAGATGGTAGGTCATGGGCCTCCAAAAGAACTCTTGGTTTCATGTGGACATAAGGTCTTACGTCTTTTCACTTGTTTCATACATTACCACCTTGCATCATATGCTTCAATGTTGTCATCCATTAATTTAAGTAGTATGCCTAGATTTGTAACTCTCAACTGTAATTGACACTATCTTTTTTCCATAAGACTAAAAGGTTAAAGGTAGGAACATTGTATGCTCTACGGCGTTAATTAATATAGTTTTGATAATTTTACTTTAAAGTTTTTTTAATGACATGTAATATCTCAATTATATAATAGTTCATAAATGATCTAATATTAATATTTTAAAATTAATTATTAACATGTTAAATAATTTATCTAGAAGATATTTTTATGAATTAATGTACATAAACAATTTCTTTAATTTATACCTATAAACAGAGAGTAAATTATTACAAAATTATATATGACTTATAAAATTAAGTTGAAAGAGGCTATGTGTATAATTAAAATCATGGTGTGAAAAAAACTATAACAACTGTGGAGAAATTCTACACTCATCAAAAGATTGATAGAAACCAACCAATCTTCTAGTTAACTGCAGTTTAAGGAGTTGGTATTAATTTGAGTTGCGTTTTTTTTGTTGTTGTTGCATTAATTAGAAAGTCAAATTAGCAAAATTACAAGTCTGAGTTTAGATAAAATTAAATTACTTGGAACTTGATGGCTACCAAGCTAAACTAACAGTCCGTACACATCTCAACTGTGTCTCGGTTTCTTTATATGCACGGCCCAATTGCTAGCTTAACTTCCTACCGGCCGAGCCTATATAACCTTAACTTTTACCTCCAGCCCAGTACTCAGGTCTGTTTAATTTGACCGGACAGGCTAAGTGTGGTCTTAAGGAATTAACTAAGTAGGTTTGGTTCTATTTATATATATTTTTATTATAGTTTTTATTTTTCTATTTTATAAATAAAAACCAAAATTTATTTGTTAATAAATATTGTATAAGAGATTAAATAAGAGATTAAATAAATTTATTTAATCTCTTATACAATATTTATTAACAAATTATTAATAAAATTACGTTATTTTAATAAAATAAATAATTAAAAAATTAAAATTTACTAATAAATTAATATTTATTTGAAATCTGTTTTAATTATTAAATCAAATTTTATTTGAATATTTGCATATTTTAATTTAATTATATTTATTAATAATTATTAAAATTTAATTAGATATAATTTAATTATAAAAATTAAATAAAACTATTAAATTATTCATAATTTTTATTGACAATTGATTTAAATTTATTAAATATATAATCTTGAATTAAATTATTTATAATTAAATAGTATATATTTAAATGATAGTAAATCAGATTATAACAAAAAAATAGAAATAGGAAACATAAACTACTTTTTATGGTTTTTATAATTTTTGAAAATCGGAAGAAACCAAAACCAAAAACAGAAACTAAAAACTCAAACAAACAAGTTTTTTTATATTGAGTTTAAAAATAAAAATAAAAAAATAAAAAATAAAAATAGAAACAAACATCTCCCAAACATGCCTTTACTTATACGTAAGATCAGGTGCCAAGGTAATAATTAACAAACCTTCAAGAACCAAATTACCAACTTTTGTATGACCAAAAAATCAAATTAAGTTGTATTAAACCAAACTTTATACTGCTCAACACAATCAATCAGCTCCTTTAAAAGCATTTTCTGCAAAAATTACATCTCCGTAAATAAGTTTACAGTATACCATCCATCAGGGACAAGAATAAAGCTGCAGGAATGAGCACATAAGCTGCATAGGTATGAGATATCAAATGTTAGTTTAAATGCCATCTTGGCAGGAAATAGTAATGGATTTAGTTGCAAAATACCGAAGTAACGCACTCTAGCTAAACAAGCAACTGGAAGAATTGAAACAATGGACATTTTGTAGGCATAAGCTGGGGGAAAGAGGATTTATTCTAGTGGTAACTATCTAGAGCATGGAAGGGACCAATAACTTTTCTGTTGCCGACAGATAAAGAACTCGTCTATCATGAGCTGAACCAAACAAAAGCGTGCTACAAACTGTGCTGCAAACCAATCATCTGCAGCTTTTTATCAGTATGGAAGTGTACTGGAACTACCAATTTAGATACCATGTGAATTGTTATCTTATATACATGTATAACGTTTTGGTTTAAACTACAGAATGCAGCATCTTTAGCATCACTTAAAGGTGAAATGCTCCAAGCATTCAACGCAACAACGTGCATAGGTGGATCATAAAGAATAATTAGACTTCACTATAAAACCAATACATAATAAAAGAAAAAACGGGAAGATTCTCACAACAATGTCTTCAACCATGGCAATTCCACGTTCTCAAAATTCAGAAGAATTTAATCAGAAAATGGTATTACCACCACGCTAAATTTACAAAATATATGCATAGACTCAAATCCCCTCCTAAAAGATGTTCCAGTTAAAATCGACAGCAGTTTACCAAATATAGGAAACTAAATCATATGGAAGCATAGCTGTTGGGATGAAAAGATATGACGATCAACTGAAATCAGCACCAATTTCTTTGCGCCTCAACTCCAATTGCAAATGCTCATTCTCAAGCCTCATCCTTTCATTTTCCATTCTCATCTTTTCTAATTCTCGATCTCTTTTCCTGCTAAATATTTGCCACTTAAATCTCTGTTTCTCCAAGTCCAGCATCTCAAGTTGGATTTGGAGCTTTTGTTCCTCTAACTGAAGTTTTCGAGATTCCATCCATTGCTTCTGCAACAAAGCTGCTTTTGTGTTTTCAGGTGAGACATGATTCATGTCAACTTGAGCCAGCTGCGAATGAAAATGTGATCCTTTATTTCCATCCTGAGATGAAGTCCCAAAACATGCATCTCCAAGCCCCTGCCCTTGTCTCAACCTCTTTGCAGCACCCCCAAAGACCCCACATGCTCCCTTAACAGCCCCCTGCGAACCACCCTGATTTTCCTCAAAATCATCGTGCTCATCAGTCTCCAATTCTTGATCATCTTCATCAAGATCATCGTTGTGGTGCCTCCTCACCTCATCACTTTCATGATCATCTCTATTTCTAAGAGCCAGCTGCACAGACCGCTGCACACCCGGGTCATGAGGTAGATGTAATCTGTTTCCATTATGATACGAACACATCTCTTCATAGAAAAGATGCTTTGAGCTCAATATCTTCCTAACATCATCTTTGTCTTTGTCAGTAAGATAATCTATGACATCCAACAGGGCAGGGTTCTCCACAACCTGGCAAGAGGTACCTCTTCCAAGCATATCATTCAGCCTTTTATACCTTTTGTTGAGGTCATTAAATTTATCCTCACACTGCTGTGGTGAAACATGGAACCTCCTTTCCGCCATGACCTTTGAAACTGATTTCCACTTGCCCTTCTTCTGTAAGACTGCAAATTTTCTTCTCATTCCAGTACCAAAATCTGAAGAAGCATCCTCACCAATGTAAGAAACAGCAGTTATCAATAGCCTTACCATCTTATCTGTCCACTTCACACGCTGCCATGGCAATCCCTTTGCTCCTTTACTTGCATCATTTGAACAGTCAGCACCATCTTCTGTATAACTTGGCTCATCATCATCACTCATGGCATTCTTTCCCCTCTCTCCCTTATTGTAGTCATTTACGCAAACAGTAGGATCAGAGTTATGCATAGTCCCCATTGTAAGGGGAAAACCCTCATGAATCGATGGATGACAAGCAGACCCCTGGCGATGAACATTGTGCTGTTGCTGCTGGTGCAGAACCTGTGGATGCTGTGCTTGATGATGAACTCTCATTGATCCTTGCAATTCAAGACCCCCAAAAGAAGGTCCACCAGGGATAATACCTCCCTGTGATAAATTTCCTTCCATTCTTCTTGGAGCAACAATTTATATCATACCCAAAATCTGTGTCCCTAAATTGGAATGACCTGTCCCATTTTTCGCTCCTTATAAGCCAACTGAGTACTGCTTGGGCTTCCTGTAAGCTAAAATTTATCTTATTTCACCTACTAATCTGTTTCCTCTCTCTCGCCACCTAGATCCTCAAGTCGTCCAGCATAAAAGTCCGATACCCACAAGCCAAACACAATCACAAAGACGAACCCACATAAAAGCTCAATTCTTTCGTATAAAAACTATATACTCACAAAGTTTAAACACCTCCAAAATTCACCAAACAGTCAAAGAAGAATGGAATCCCAAAGCTTGTAAACAGAAAACACAGACCAAAGACAATCAATAAAGAGACAGAGCTACTTATCTGCACGAAATAAACCCTCCCAGCTAAAGACTCGTGAAGCCTCCGAGGAGACCTAACCTCCGACAATCAAGGACTTTTCAAGGTCTCTGAGAAAGCTAATCATAGTTATGGCTGGTGGCAGCCTCCAAGTCCAAGCCAACGACAAGAGAAACTAATTTTAAGTATGCATTTTGAGTTGTCAGATTACCTATTCCTCGGGGAATTGACTTTAATCACACTTTCTAATTTTGGGATTTTAAAAAAAATTCTTTTTACCTTTTATTTCCACAAGGAAAACGTAGGTTCAATGAATGGGAGGGTCCAACCTCAACTTGGCATTTTTTTGTTTTATTCCATCAATTATATTTCGAGGGCATCCTTTAAACATATATTAATATTATAAAAAAGAAAGTATTGCCATGTACAGGATGATGCCAAGTGAACAGTGAAACAGTTTGATAGGAGCTTTAACTACTTTTATTACCGCAAACTGAGTAATAAAGTGGGGCCATTTATTTTAATAACTAAAAAATCTTGTTTCTTCTCAACTGTCTTATTAAATAAATTAATTTAAAATATTGAGTTTATAATATCTATAAAATATAAATTAAAGAGATACAATTAATCAAAAATTAATTTAATCTAACAATTTCGATGTCACAAAAAATATACATATTAGATATTAATAATTTATAAAATTTTTATTGTATAATTGTTTAATATGACTATTAATACTGGATATGGTTCATTCTGATTTGAGGACTTAAAAATCTCCGTAACAATTCTAAATATTAGAAAATTTAAAATTAACCGTATTGAAAATTTGGTAAAGCATGTTTGAAATTTTATTTTTTCAAAATAATAAATAATATATTTAAATTAATAAATTACTTAGTTTATTTAAATTTAAATCAATAAAACCTATTAAATAAATTAAATGTTATGTTTGTTATAATATATGTACCAAATATTTTATTTATCTATATTACTGAATGTTTGTTGACAAAACTTGTGTATTATTATCTAACTACTATTCAATGATGATTACCATTTTATTTTGTATCGTTACAATGAAGAGAGAGAAACTCTAGCTTTTCTCTAACTTCCTTTTCCACACACTCAACTCTAACCATAGATTTGAGCTATTCCTTCCTCCACCCAAATATCATAGACCTTAAACTCTTACCCAGCTTTCTTCTTTCCTTGATGTCCTGTTGGTTTCTAAACTTAAAATCGGGACAAATTTCTCACCATTACAAACTACCTTTAAAATAGTATCTTCCCCGATTCCCTACCTAAACCCTCCTCCCCTCCCCAACCTCCTACATCCCTTCCTTCTTCCCCATCCCACTCTTCTACTAGCCCTCCCTCTAACGCCGCCATTTCTCCCAAACTTTCTATTCCTATAGTAGGTGGCATTGTTAGTAGACCTAGGAAGACATGGAAGCAAGACGTGGGAGATAACTCTAGCTCATCTTTGGTTTTCAGTCCCCCTTTGGAGATTAATGGGAAGTTAATAGTGGCTCATAATCTAGACATTCTGCAGGAAGGAGCTAGGACACAAAAGCCACCCTAGTTGGTTTTTTATGGACAAAAGGCCTGCTTTTCTAGTGATACAAACACGGCCACAGAGAAAATGGAAAGGAAGAAATCTTATGAAGGTAATGTTAATTGAGGAGGATAACTTGATATTCTCCTTCTCCTCAAAATCGGAATCTCAAAAGGTAATTGAAAAAGGCCCTTGGCATATCTCTCAACTCCCTTTATTTCTTTAAAATTGGCAACGGGGCATGGAATTAGAAAAAATAAAAATGAAGAACATTCCTCTATGGGTGAATATTCACAACATGCCTTTAGAATATTGGACTACCAAGGGTTTGAGTATGCTAACTAGTTACCTAGGGAAACCAATATGTATAGATGAAAACATTGCGTTGAAGAAAAGGGTAGGATTTGTTTCGTTATAAGTGAGTATGGATATTTGTAAGGAAATGAAAGACAACATCCCTATCCTAAGGCTGGTAAATGAACACTCTCTTAAAGAAGATAAAGTTATGGTAACTTATCAATGGAAACCGTCTCTTAAGGCTCAAGACAAAGAATGGAAACCTACGGGGAAAGTCTTTACTAGAGGTGACTATTAGGAGGTGGTGGGTATGGAAAAGTCTTTTTCGAGAGACAACAAATAATGTGAGGTGGCAGAACAAGTATCTACAAACCATGTAATAGTTCAGGTTGAAAAAGTTTCTCCTATAAATGAGGAGAGCTTCGAGGAAGAGAAGAACCCAATTTTAGACCAGCAGGAAGGAGCAGTTCAAAATCCACCTAGTGACCTAAATAATACATAAATGAACAAGGGGGAGAATGTTTAGGAAACTAGTGGAGTTATTCCCAGTGGAGGAGCTCTTGATCCTATACAATATGAAAAAAGTCTATAGAAGGCTAACCTGCAGAATGGAGTCTCTGAAAAGGAGAAATTTGAGCAATTGATCTCTAGGAATAGTGGTAGGAGCATAGGAAAGGCTCCAAAGGAAAAAGTAATCTCCTATGACTGATTGTATGGAATGTCCATGGAATAAATAACCCCTCTAAGCTAAACGATTTAAGGGATCTGTTCTAAAGGAAAAGCCTCCAGTTTTTTGTCTTTTGGAAACAAAAATTAGAGAAGTTAATTTGAATAAACTAAGTTGTCTAAGTAGCAAATGGAAGTTTCTTACAAACCACAAAAGTCATGAGTATGGAAGGATTATTATTGCTTATAATGGGTATTTTTTAGAGGTGAAAGTTTTGGAATCCAATCAGCAACTTATTCACACTGAGATCTACTTCAAAATGGAAAATTGTTATGCTTTAGTCACATTTGTCTATGGTTTTAATACTGTGTTTCAAAGAACCCAACTTTAGAATTCTTTACAAAGAATTAAGACTTTGATTAATGCTCTATGGTTAGTTAATGGTAACTTTAACACCACTCTATTCAGGTCGAAAAGGGAAGAAAATTGTAACTTGCTCAACTATTCCTCTAATATGTTCGATTGTATGCAAGATGTGGAACTTATGGATCTAAAATTTGAAAGCCACATATTCACTTGGTCAAACTAACAAAGCTCCATTTGGAACATTAGGAAAAAATTGGATAGGGCTATGGTTAATGTGGAATGGCTCAATACTTTCTCAGGAAGCTCAACAAAATTTCTAAACCCTGGAATTTCTGACCATACTCCTATGAAGATTGAAAATATGTTTAATACTATCAAAACCCATCATCCTTTCAGGTTCAACAACTTTCTAGTAAATATGGAGGGGTTTCAATAAACAATAAGGAAGAGGTTGAAGTGTGAGTTTTATAGGACTAAACAGTACATATGCCTCCGAAAGCTTAAGTCTATTAATAAGGAATTGAAGAGCCTTAACTTAAAGAGAGGTCAGAATATTTCTAAAGAGATAGAAACAACTAGAGATAAGCTTTCAGCCATACCAAAATTGTTGGTAGATAATCCCATAGATGGATCACTAGCTACAACAGAAAAGGAAGCCCTTAAGAACTACTTGCAATTGGTGGACAATCAATGCTCTGTATTGAAGTAGAGAGCCATAATTAATTGGATAAAGGAAAGGGATAGTTTTACCAAGTTCTTTTTTAATTCAGTATTAGCTAGAAAGAATGTAAACAAAATCGCTTCCATTAAATCTGAAACTGGTGAGATTGTGTATGGAATTGCAAAGGATGCAATAACTTTTTACAAAAATCTCCTAGGTTCAGATGTTTCCCCTCCAGGATTTGGAGCTGACCTAAGGTAGTATGTTTCAACAAGAATTCCTAAACATTAGGCTTCTTTGTTAATTAGACTAGTTTCAGATAAAGAAATAGAGAGGGTTGTATCTGATATGAATGGCTTTAAGGCACCTGGACCTGATGGGTTAAATGGGGTCTTCAACCAAAAATCCTGGAGTAGGGTGGGGGTGATAGTTAAGGAGGTTGTGTATGAGTTTTTCCTAAAAAGAGTACTGCTTAAGGAGATTAACAAGACATTTCTCTATTTTTTCCATAAAAACTCCAACCAACCTCATATAGTGAATTGAGACCTATTTCTTATACTAATTTCCTCTATAAGATCATTTCCAAGATCTTGACAAATAGATTGGAGGAGATTTCTATATTTACTCATCAATGAGAATCAAGGAGCTTTTATGAGCAGCAGGGATATTGAGGATAATATTCTTCTAGTGCAAGAGCTTTTAAAAGGATATAGTTATAGAAAAAGCCCACTAAACTTTACTATTAAAGTTGACTTACAGAAAGCTTTTGATAGTGTGAACTGGAGTTTTCTGCTACAAACCATAGAGGTCATGAATTTCCCCCATATTGTCATAAAGTGGATTCAAGAATTCATAACTTGTGTATCTTATAGATTATTAATAAATGGGAGCCCTACGAAAATGTTTGAAGGGAAAAAAAGGCTTAGGCAAGGGGATCCTCTGTCCCCTAATCTATTCCCAATTTGTATAGAGGTCCTTACTCAAATGCTGAAGCATAACATCTCAAATGACCCTAGATTCAGATTTCGTTCCAAATGTAAGAAACTCTCTCTAACAAGCCTATGTTTTGTAGATGATCTTATCCTTCTAAGCAAGGCTAATGTCTACTCGGCATCTCTACTGATGAATACACTCAATGCTTTTAAGGAGGTATTGGGTTTGAGTATCAATCTCTATAAAAGTTACTTCATTCTCTCCAAAAGTGCTTCTCACCTTTCTAATGCCTTATCAGTAGCTACGGGAATGGAAATCAAGGATCCGTCATTTCTATATTTGGAAATTCCTATTTTATTTAGGGGACTAAGGTTTTGTGAATGTATCTTTTTAATAGAAAAAATTCAGAAAAGATTGGGATCATAGACTAATAGAGCCCTATCCTATGGAGGGAAACTTCAGCCTATGTTCCTACCTATTTCTCTCCAAATGGCTTATTAAAACAGTTGAAAAGTTGATGAAACAGTTTCTATGGGTGGAAAGGAAATGGTGAGAAAGGAACAGCAAAAGTCAGTTGGAGGACTATTTGTCAATCGAGAGAAGAAGGAGGTTTAGGTTTGGAGTCAATTAATAAGAAAAGCAGTTTGCTTATGACCAAGAGGATTTGGAGAATCCTAGGAGAAAAACAATCAACGTGAATCAAATGGATTCATATCTATATATTGAAAGATGAGAGTCTTTGGGCTCTAAAAATCAAAGATAGTTATACTTGGTTCTTTAACCAAAATTTAAGAATAAAGGAAGAAGTTCAACGCAACATTACTTGTTAATTAGGGACAAAGGAAAGATTTTCCTTATGGTATGACAATTGGACAGGGGGCAAAGAGTTTTAATTCATAATCAATTGGTAAGATATTTATTGGAAAGGTTCACCAAGAATACTAAGCTCTATAAAATAGGTAGAAATGGAATTTGGTTCTTAACATCAGATGAGATTAGAATCTTGTCCATTCCATATTTTAAAAGCCTCAGGGAGAGAGATATTTATCTATAGAATGGAATTCTAGTTTCAGATATAACTTTAAAGGAAGCTAAAAAGTTGAGGAATGGGACTGATAACAGAGTAGAATGATATCCTCTGATTTGGAACAAGGTTCTTAGACCTAATGCTAGTTCTCTTCTTTGGCTAGCTATGTTAAACAAACTCAACACTTTGGATAGGCTAAAGTTCCTATCCTCCTCTAAGATATGTATTCTATGTAATCTAGAGGATGAGACTAGATATCATCTCTTTTTTGAGTTTGTTTTCTCTAAAGAGATATGGGCTAAAATCCCTAGACTATGTATCCCTGGTTTTAACTACTGCAGACTCCCTGATATTTTACAAGAATTATCTCATCTATATATTTCTAAACATGATGGGGATATCATACCGATCTCGGTTGCTACTTGTGCTCAAGTAATTTGGAAGGAGAGGAATAATAGAAGGTTTAGAGAGAAATCAAATTCTTCATTCTCTATTATAGACCTCACTATGGCTAGCATAAGGGAACAATTGATTATACATCAGTTCAACCTGCACTGTAGCAGAGGAATGCGGCCCTCACATGGAGAGTCTAGTCTTTGCTGTCTATTCCAAAATCCTATCTAGTCAAAACTATTTCATACAACCATGATTTTAGTTCAGAACAGTTCAGAAAGTAGAGTATCTAGCAGTTAATCATTTCACTTACCTACAGGAAGCTACTAAAGAATTAGTTTTCTAAACTTACCTATTAGAAAGGAAGGGCTTTCTCAGATAAGCTTCTTCCTAGTTGTATTATGCTTGAAGAAACTTCGCTGTCCGACTAGTCCCTGTTATCAACAAAATGATAGTTTTTGCGAAAATCCATATTTATAAAGGAGGAGATCATACTGGGTTATCTTACTTGAGTAGTGATCATCCCCTCTGACCTTCACCGTAGAGTGGAATCCCCAAAATAGTGTCTGTTGAGATGGGAGACAACAATGTTATGCCTTAATCACGAAAAGGCATCGTAATCTTACAGTAGAGTATGTTTTCTGTGCTTGAGATCTCCTTGACGTAGAGCAAAGTGTAGAAGTACTCCGGCGAGACAAACCGATAGCCTCAAATTGCCAACGCATTGCCATCACCATTGCCTTCTGCCTCCCAAATTGAGAAGCTTCTAAATGTTATCGAGAAAGTTGTGGTTCATTATATCCTAATTGTTAAACGACCTTGTTTTATTTGTTATATACCTCACCATATTGCTTTACCTGTGTTATGTAAGTGTCCAAGTAGTCTGTCTCATGTGTGAGAGACCCTCCTGTTGTAAACATCTCCATTTATTTACTGATTTTTAAAAATTTTTAAACAAAAACCTACTATTCAATGATTTGTTATGAGTATCTTTATAAAATAGTCAATAAATAATTTATTATATTAATTAATAATAATAATAATGAATAATTTAATTTAATATTAATTAAAATTATGAATAATATAATTTTATATAATAATTTATTTAATTTTTGTAATTAAATTAAATTATAATTATAATTATTAATAAAATTATTAAATTTAAAATAACTTCAAATTTTATTAATTTTAGATCAAAATTTGATTTAATAATTAAAATATATTTTTAAAAATTTTATTTAAAATTATTTATTTTAATAAAATATTATAAATTTTGTTTTTAATTTACTAATAAATATTATGTAAGATTTTAAAATAAATTTAATTAAAATAATTTATCTTTAAGTTTCATCAAATATATAATTATCATTAGTAATAAAAATATGACTATATTAACATTAATAACCAAACAAGTTTTTGTTTGAATTTGAAAGAAAAACATAAACTAAAAAAGACAAAAATTAAAATTCACAACAAAAAAAACAGAAGTGGAACTAAACAACTCCTAAGAGGATAGAATTAGTGAATGTAAAGTTAATAAGATAACACAAACATGAGATTCAGTCTTTTACTTACACAACTTTAAGCTAGCATTTAGTACCTAAATATTTTCATAATAAAACTAATGTTATTTATGATACTTGCAATAATGTTAAAAAAAAGAATAACAAAGTAAAACATATACATAAAATTAATAAAACTATTATTTGAAAGTTAAAATTATTATTATTATTATTTAAATAGATTAAAGAGGGATATAGACAATTTGCAATATATTATTTCTACTACAATCTAATTTATTAAGAATTATTATTCAATAAAATTACAGTAATGCCCTTAATATTAAATTAAATTAAATTAACATAATAGTGCAATAAATTATATTATAAAATCAAAACACACAAAATTCAAATTTTCAATTCAATTTAATTTAAAATAAGTTTATATAGTTAGTTTAATTTTCAATTTGAGGATTATAAAATATCTAGAATTATAATAAATTAACGAAAATAGTATAGTTCAATCTAATTCAAATAATTAGATCTCTTATTTCGTTCTTTTAATTCAATTTAAAATATCCATAAAAATATTCAAATTATTGATTTATACTTTACAACTAATTGGTTGGATGTAGCTCAGTAAAAAAACTAATTTAATGGTATTCTTTATCTTATAAATATCAAGATGTATATAATAAAGTTGACGAGATAAATATGCATTACAAATGAAATTATAATGAGATTCATATTACATTTATGTATTATCTCTAGATTGTTCCTAATCATTGTTCTATTACGACTGAACATTAACAAAACATAAAAGACTAGTACATATTATGCTTTTCCTTATAAAAGAAATAGTCGATCCATACACTAAAGTATGGAGATATTTAAATGAATGTGTGGGTGCTTGTTAGAGAATAAGTTCACTAAACTGATCCAATATAAGAAATCCATTTGAAACATTAGTCTATAAAAATTCTCATTATGATGATTGTATAATTGATCATTTGACTTGAGATCTCTAAAGTTATATTATATATGGATTGTTATGTTTTGATACTACTTATGACCAGTTAAACTTAAAGATAACTCAGTCAGTAAACATTGGATATAGTATGAACTATATGGAGGTAGTTGAGTGATCAAGATATGATTCATTACCCTAAAGTAATTAAGGAGAATGTTTCATAGTTTTTAATTAGTATTGATTTAAGAAATCCTTTGCAAAGGCAGAACAAAGTTTTGTAAATAGTATATAAATGTTGTTAATTGAATCAATAGATAATGGTGGAGAATAATATTATTGGACTTAAAATAGACTAAATACTAATTTCATACTTTATGTCTAATCAGAATATTATTTAATGAAAGAATTGAATTATAAGAAAAAGTTATGAGCGGAAAATTTAGCCAAAACCACTTTGACATTCCTACATATTTGGGTGGCCATGATGTGTTGTTAGACACCAATCTTGATCTATATATATAAATTGTTTAATTAGAGAATTAAAGATAAATTAAAGTAGCTTAATTTATCTAATCTTAAATATGATTTTGAGTTGTAATTTGTATCCATTGCTAACATATTTGAGAATCTAATAGGTCACATATAAAGAATGAGGTGAAGAGACCAAAGATATTTTAATCAACTTAGACTTGATTGTAAAGTTTGGGAAACTGTATGATTAAATTTGAGATATTTAGTAAATAAAGATCAATATGAGATATTGGATCTTATTTAGGTGTAACTGGTATTTAATGTTTAATTGAAATTAGGATTTAATTTTAATTAAATTACTAAAATATTTAAAACCTATTATAAATAGACTTGAATTCTAATAAGGCTAGCACTCCTAGTTAACCATGTTTGCAATAGTTGTAAAGTTCTCTCAAATTGTTATATAAATACATTAGAGATCAGACACTTATGCACTACGGTGATTAAGATGGATCAATTTTTAGAAATAGTTCAAAGGACACTACAAGAAAAGATCAAACTTCAGAATAAGGTACAAATGAAATATGCGTTTTATTATAATTTATATGTTCATCATATTATAGAATTTTAGTGATCTTGACTTTTGAAAAATAAAACAAAAAGTTTCATAATTATTCTGCTGCACAAAGGATCGGACCCAATTTTCTAACAATGGTATTAGAGATAACTTTAATTCTATAATTTTATTAAAATATGTTTGATTGTTATTGATAATTTTGGAATTGAAATTGCAATTGTTGCATGATTAAATATTCTTACAATTTAAAAAGCTTAGAATATATTTTAAAACCTTGCATTCAATTTGTAAATGAATTATCAATATGATTAATGTAAAATTGGTTTCATGCATCACTAAACATCCAATACAATGTGAAACCCATAATTAGAAACCTTAAAAACCAGCCTTAAAGATCAAACTGCAAAATACAAAATCATAGCAAATTCTGGAATCATTATCGTTGACAAGGTTGGTTTTTAGAATTTGGGTACATGCTTGTGAAGTATGTTGAAGAAAGAGGGGTGTCAGGTTGTTGTGGGAAGTGTGTTGTAGGAAGTATGTTGGTGGTTGTTTTTGGTTATTATGGCTATCGAACATGATTGAAGAAGACACATTGAAGCCACGACTAGTCCTTTGTTGAAACTATTGATAACAACAAAACCTTTAGGAGATGATTGTGTCTTTATCTAGAGGTACAAGGAGGAGCTGTTGTCGGTGATTGGACATACTAAAGACAGACTAGCTAATGGTGGCTCTGTAACATGCAACAATACCTTAGTTACGTATCCCAGATTGAACATGAAAGGGTAATAAAAGAAGAAATGCCAAAAATACCTAATTTTGATTCTATAACTTCAAACGAGCTTTCCGAGGTCGAAACGAACATGAATCTACCGTCGTCTTCACGGGAACCGCTTATTATAATACCATCAACGTCTTTCCACAATTTTCTCAAAACGTAAGCTCTCTTAATTGGTCAGAGAATCCTTATGCTTACGAATAATATGAGGACTTGCAGGAGACCTTAACCTTTTTATATAGCTTCCATATTGGGCTTCCTTATCATAAGTTTGGTATAAGTCCAGTTCACATTGATCGAGATCCATTTTCCACCCAGACTTCATCTTATCGATTAGATCATTTATTGGGCCACGTTATTATCTTTATTCGGATCAAATTACATAATCGATAATTTGTTTGAAAAACCAAAAGTACAATTAAATGTTCTCCAACTTTATATGAAAAGTTAAAAAATGTCTAACATTCTCCCCCTTGGACAATACTTAATTAACGCAAGTTTAAAAACAATTTAAAAACTCAGTTAAGCTATACTACTGTATTAGTCAACTAAGTTTAAAAACAAAACATTTGATCTAAAGATAACGAAAGTCCATCATTCTGTCCTGTAAGGCTTTAGATATCGAAAAGTATCAAATGCATGTGTTATATGTGACATAGATCCAATACAATCATGCATATTATGTGTGACACAGATCCAATACAATCATGCATACCTAATACCTAACTATCATGAATGGAAAAATGAAGTTTGGCAAACTAAGATGATACCTGTATGATCTAAATCATATCATTTTCGTTTGTAGGTCTCGATTTCTCCAACTTCATGCTAAACCGCATATGCTAAACTACATTAGAGAAATCCTGTTTTCTCTTTCCGAATGCTAAACATCATTAAAGAAACTTGTTTCATCTCACCAAATGCTAAACAAAATTAGAGAAAACCTTTATGTTCTCCACTTGAATGCTAAACTACAATACAGAACCTTTATGGGATTAAAAACTTATATCCCCCTATGTCATATGAAACTATAAGGATATCCGTATAAAACTGTATGTGTATAAATGACATAGACTCAAGGTCAATCTGTATATATGCCTAATGGCCTTTAAATGCTTAAGATTGACATAAAACTTAAGACTGTTATACGTATTATGACAATGTATGATAAAGCGTATTACTAAGGATAAACAATGATCATTTTTATTGATGAACCATCATATTACATCAAAACGTACAAATGTACATAGAGAAAACATAATGATTGCTTAACTAATAGTGTTTAAGGACTTCAAAATTCCCATACTGTATACTTGTTTTCCAAGCGCAAGTGGGAAAAGTCCTTTAGTTAAAGAATCGACTTATAGTTCCTTAGTCCTTAAATGCTCCAAACCTTAATGTCATCTTTTTGTATCAATTACTTTATGGTTAAATATTTGACCTCAAAATAATAATACCCTATGATAGTCAATGTTGTTATTAAACAACATAGCAACTTGATTATCACATTATAATCGAATGGGTCTAGCCACTGAATCAACCACAGACAACTCAGAAATCAAAATTTTGAGCTAAATTGTTTGTAAAGCAGCCTTATAGCATGCACTATGCATGCATGGTTGAGGAAATCACCCATGTCTACTCTTCAATGACATTGTATCATCTGCTAACTTAAAAAAAAACTATAACCTCAAATGAACTTTCGATCATCCAGACATATAGCTTAATTTGAATCTAAATTCCCTATGAGGTTTAGTATGTTGACTTTTCTACATGTCAACATATAATCCTTGATTCCCTTTAATATCTCAATACTCGCTTAGCTGCATTTCAATGGTCTACTTCTGGTTAACCAGATACTGACCAAACAGTCAAATGGTAAATGCAATGTCTTGCCTAGTACATAGCCTAGCATACATTAGGCTATCGACCATAATAGAATACAGAACATTCCTCATAACCTTTCTCTTTATTTTATTCTTTGGATACCGTGCCAAAGATTATCTCTCAACATGAGAGATAAGTGACACGACAAGTTTACAGTTAACTGTATTAAACCTTTGTAATATAGACTTAATGTATGCACTCTATGAGAGGTATGATGAATGTTAAGATATGTCTAGGTGAATCTGAATACCTAGGACAAAAGATGCTACATCAAGGTCCTTTATATCAAAGTTCTTGACCAAATGTTGCTCAATCTTATACAATATGGTCAAGTAATTTGACATGAGCAATATATCATCCACATGCAATAATAGGAAGATAACTTTGCTCCCTTTGACCTCACAGTACAAGCATCTTTTTAACTTTATATTCCATGAAGCCAAAAGAGGTCAAACCTTATTAAATGTAAGGTGTCACTTTCGAGAAGTTTGATGTAAATCATATATTGATCTGTAAAATGTGCAAACCATGTTAGTTCCATCTGGATCCTAAAATCCTTCAGTATATACCATACAGATCACTTTATAAAGGTCTTTTTTCAGAAAAGCGGTTTTGACAGCCATCTGATGTAACTCTATATCATCATGAGCTACAATTTCCATAATCATTCAAAATGTATCCTTCGAGGATACGAGAGAAAAAGTAACAATAAAGTTAACATTTCTCCCTGAGTGAACCATTGGATAATTAAATAAGCCCATAAACCGTTGAACTTTATCCTAAAATCCTTTAGGTCTTAAACTTGATTTACAATTGACGAGTTTGCAATTCCGCTGCAAATTTAACTAGCCCCCAGAACTTACTATGTTTTATGACTTGCTTCTCATCAGTCATTGCAAACCACCACAATTTCACATTGGGTTTGGAAACAGCTTCTATAAAAGTAATTAGATTCGTATCATGTCTAATATCATAGTCTTGTTCACAAAATAGACTATATAATCAGATAAGATAACAGGTCATCTCACTCTGGCGGATCTTCATAATTGCATTAGATCTTGTACCTCCAAGAACCTCTGTGTGTACAGGTATGGGTTCCTGTTCCTGTACAGGCATAGTACAAAGATCTAGATCCACCGGATCTAACTGTATGAGTGGCGGGTATACAATAATTGTAATATCTACCCTGTTATCATCCGAAGGGTCAAAGGGTTCACTAGCATTATAGACATTGTATTCTAGAAACTTAGCTATTTGTGATTCCACTATTCTGGGCCCTCCTTCTCTACAGTAAGATCTGTAAACTTTAGAGTGGTTAGGATACCTTACTAAATAGTAATGAGCATAATGAGCAATAGAGAATACATTTATAATATAAAAATAGAATATATAATATAGAACATATAATATATAAATAGAATAGAATTACAATATATAATTATATATTTTATTTTATATAATTTATTTATGCAATTTTTCTTTATAAGGATACATGAATGTGTGCAAGGCTGGGTTTTTACACTTCTAGATAATTAGTTAGATTAGTCATGCCTTGCATTGACTTTTTCAAGTCCTTTAGGGTGCGATTATGCCTTTCGGCAGCACACCATTTTGCTCAAGACTACCCAGTATAGTGAATCAAGTCACTATCCCAACTGATTCTATATATGTGGCAATCAAATCTTTTTAAGTTCTGAAACACCATGCTTGCCATGATATTCTCCTCTGTGGTCAGATCTGACATTCTAAATGGATTTTCCCAATTGGTTCTCATCCTTCAATCTTTAAGCAAGAACACATAACTGTAATGGGAATAATCATCAACAAATGTCATAATACATTTGGAATTGCACAGTGCAACTGTATAAGGTCTACTGATATCCGTATGTATCAAACTCAACAAGTCAGAAACACGAGTTTCTTCCTTATTAGTCAACTTACCCCTACAATAGTCAACACATGTTCCAAGATTATCATAATCTAGAATTGAGGGATTGCTTTCCTTAATCAATCTCTCAACCATAGCTCTAGAAATGTTGCTTAAACTTTTATGCCATACCATGTATGACTTTTCATTCATCAGTATCCTTTATTTCATGAATTGTTTAGTAAGATACGAAGAAGCATATATGTAATTTAGGGTAAGACACATTCTATACAAAGCATATGATAAGAAAGTTGTACCATTATGTTTTGCATTAAACACAACTGTACAACAAAAGCATTAAATACAAAAATGTCAACCTTCTTTATCTAAAATTAATCCAAAGATCACATATAAAATATGTCACGTAAAAACCAAAATGAACCTTACAGTAAGGTTCAA
>JAOSBN010000002.1:9178139-9190443 GCA_027563595.1 Erythroxylum suave | reverse complement strand
CTTAAATGTTCCCTTACAAATATTTCATCCACTTCTTCATTGCTATTAACCATTAGTTCCTCCGGTACTTTATTTAAAATTAATCCAAAGATCACATATAAAATATGTCACGTAAAAACCAAAATGAACCTTACAATAAGGTTCAACTTAAATGTTCCCTTACAAATATTTCATCCACTTCTTCATTGCTATTAACCATTAGTTCCTCCGGTACTTTATTTAACTTTATCCTGGATATGAATGAAACAATCTAAGTCCGATGCCCCCTTGGGGTTCCAAATTTAACCAAGGATTGCACATAATGCAACCTCAGGTCATTCTCTTTGAGGAGTCAAAATTGAAATTAAATTCCTAAGTAACTAAATGCAATGCAACCTAAACTATAGAATGGGGTTTAAATTGATTAACTATCACTAAAATTGAAATGAATTAAAATAAACATAAAGGACTTGTTTTCAGTATTTTTTTTAATTTAAAAAGAGTGATATGGAATGATAGTGAGTGAATGGAATGAAAAACACAAGTGATTAACAATGATAAAAGCAACCCTCCAATTCAATAGCACATGCAATCATTACTTAAACATATTTAGGAGTTAAAAACAATGAACCAAGAGTTATAATTAGGCTTTTAATCTAAAAATTAAGCCACCTCAAATTATCACAAAATATTTTCCAAGGTCCCAATGTGACATCCCATGTTCGGGGTTAAACCCCAAAATAGTGAATTGAGAGTAAAATGAGAATTTTAGTACATTTCTTGCTCATGCATTATAGTATATGCACACACATGTGAATATTTATTTTTAGACACATTATAATAATTGTACATACATTCATTGACATTTTTCGGGTATGATTGATTGATTAAAATGTGAATTGTGACTTGTTTGCGTTAACATTTTAATTGGAGACTATTAGTATTATTTCAAAATTTCTGGTGAATTTTAGGAACTTTTTGAGAAATTTGGGGTCTTTTGGACTAGGAAAAATAGACCAATGGTATTTTGACATGTGGCACTTCTATATGGATGACAAATAGGCCATATGCAATGAGGCGATCTGTCATTGGGATATTAAAGCACATATTCATGAGTTGTGCAAGGCAAAATTCTGTAGCTCCTTGCTCGTTCTTCGGTTTTACTTTGTTCTTCACCGAACCTTGATGTTCACTCTCACTGCTGGTGATTTTTCCACAAACAAAGTAAGTGAAGTTTTAAGTTTCTGGTTCTGTGAATAAGGTTGATGATGTTTTACGGTTTAGAAATGAATACATGCATGTGTTGTGTATAAAGTAATTCAATGATAGTGATGATAAGCTGAGTTATATGAATGTGTGAAATCGAGTTTATGCAAAAAGTGTTTATAGGATTGTGAGAATTGAGTTTAATATAAGTGCAGAAAATGATGTAAACAAATGCAGAAGATGATGAACGACTGTACATAATTTTTGGTTTTGGTATTTGTAATTAATCTTGCATTTTTAGTTGTTTTTGAGTAAGATGAGCTGAAATGAAAGTGTAGAAGAAAGTGGAATAATGAATCAGATGAGTGGAAGATGGAGAAAAATGTACAATGGAATTTGCGTCAATAGTAGTATGCGGTTTTGATGTTTATGCGAATTTTGGATTTAAAAGTTGTTTTGTGTTATTGAGCTAAAAAGGGAAGTAGTATAGATGATGTTTTCATGCTTAAGGATGAAGGCTTGTGTAAGTGGTTCTAAATTCTATTCTGGCTTGTGGTTGTTACTGTTCATAAAATAAAATTCACAGAAGAGAGAAGAAGAAGGTTATGTGCATGGTTTTTGTGTTTAAGTTTGTATATGAACAACTTTAATTCTTTTGATGATAACTTTTTCTTCTAAACTCCAAATGACTTGAAAATTAAACCAATACACTCCTAAGACATTGCTTTTTCCTCCCTATGACAATTTAGAATCATCTGGACTGATTTGGACAAGGAGTAATTGGATTAAAGTGAGGAAATGTGCTGGAATGTTATAAACTAAAGAATTTTCATTGATCATGCTTATGTATTTTGATTATATCTTGAGTTATAGAGTTTAAAATGAGTTTATTGTTAGTTCATATTAAATTATAGACATATTTCTATAACTTTATTGAAGAAATAAAATTTAAATTCTGTCCATAAGAGCCTTGAAATTTAACTTGAAGTTGAGAGTAGTATTCTGTTGTGACATAAAGAATAGTATGGAGTATTTTGATCATAACTTGCACGATACTGAACCAAAACAAATGAATTTGATGATGTTAGAAAATTAATACATAGGGAAACATTTTATTAGAAGAAAATTTTGTCTGAAAGCTTCTAGTTTTAAGTAAAATATAGCACGAAGGAAGAAAAGAAGGAAGAAAACACAACAGGTCACGATCGTGCATCAGCATAATCGCGACTTTGCTAAAGCATTTGGAAAGCTGGAATCGTGCCATATAAGTCAAGGGAAGTTGTGATCGTGCCTTGCAACTCTGATATTGAAGGATAGAAGTCGTGATCGTGCACGTGCATGATTGCGACTTTGAACCTTTGAAAAATAAGGGACTATTTTGAATATCCTTTGATCTTTTGTCCATAACTTCTTTTCCTGTCATCCAAATGACATGGGAGTTGAACCATTAGACTCGAAACACATTGTTTTACATCTGAACCAAAAATTACAACAATATGAAATCATTTGGGAGAGATTGATTGATGAATTTGGGACGAAATTGATGAGGAGTTCTAGAATTTCATAACTGGAGTATTTTCACTAAACATGCTTCGGTATTTTAGACAACTTGTTATGTAGTAATCAAAATGGAATGATTCTTGATTTGGAGAAAAATAGACACATAGGATAAATTTTTTTTGAAGAAATATAATTTTAATTCTATCTCTAAGAATTTCAAATTTTAGTTTGAAATTAAGTCTTGGTTTAGGCTCTAACATTATTCGAGACAGAAAGATGTCCTGTAGTTTTTGAATAAACCATATTGATGTAGATAGAATCAGATAAAAGTGTCTTCACAAAAGTTTTATATTAATCTCTTATCTTTCAATTGGTATAAAGTTTGTAATTTTTGGATATTGTAATTGAGAGATATGAGTTGTACAACTTGACAACATGATCATGCATTAGCTGATTTTCAAATGTGCTTAGTCTACAGTATTTAGCATATAACTTTCAGAGTACTAAACCGAATTGAATGATCTTGGTGTCATTAGAAACTTAAGAGATAGGAGAACAATTTTCCAGAAGGAAGTGTTGCCACATTAATTCACTTTACTAATGATAATAATCATGCAAAGTAGACTGAAAGTATGTTTTTAGACAAGTCTGGATGGTTAAATTGAATATTGTTATATGAATGAATATTGTGACAAGGATAGTGATTAGGAACACGAGATTGTCATGAACATGCATTGTATGTATTCAGTATATATGAATGTGTATAAATAAATTCATATTTCTGCAAAATTGTGATATGTGTATGTATGATATATTTTTATAGGAACATATTGAACATCGACATCTAGACGTTGCTAGAACTTCCAAGCATTAGCATCGGGAGCAACCTGTGAATAACTTAGATGGTCTCATTTAATTATTTGTTTGCTTAATTTTTGATTTGAATTATCTATGAATGTGATTTGATTTTTGAAGTCTGGACATGAAGGTCCGATGATTATAATATTGAAGTACTCCTTGTATTTGAATTTGAATGAATAAATGATACTCCACTTTATTGTGGAATGTCGGACCAAGGTCCGATGTTAAATGTGAAAGTGAAAGTGAAACTAAAATCAAATGATTGATTATATTTATATGAATGTGACATTCCATTACATGAATGCATGAAAGATGAAGGCAATTGTGACCGAAGTTGTCAGTGTCAAGAGCTTAAAGCTCATACTCTGATAAAAGCCTCAGGCTTAGTTGTGAAAGTACCCGGTATCTACTAAGGGATATGAGACATTATTTTGACACAGCTCGGTATCCGTTAAGGGATATGAGCTAGTAAAAAGACACTCGGTCATAACAACAGCAATAATAAGTTAAAAATGAGTCTCACATGCATTGCATACACATTTTAAAGCATGTGATTGACTGATTAAAATGCATTGGTACTTTGTATTTGAATGAGAGTGTGAAATGTGATATTTCTTGCAAATTACAAAGATGTGAAATATGTATTATGTGTGATAAGACGTTACCTGAATTGAGTGAACCATCGATGATGGTTACCTAGGATGACAATCTTGACCCGGCCTGGCCTGTAGCCAGCTGACTTTGTTCGAAATGACGTCGTTTTGATTGATTAAAACAACTTCGTTTTGTTATTTAAAAAAAATTAATGGATGGGCTGGGTCAGCCGGGCCCTCCCGTGGCCCGGAGGGCAATAGGGCGAGCCACGAGGCGGTCAGCCCGTCTATGGGCCAAGCCGCGGGCTGGCCCATCTTGGCCCGCGGCTCACCGTAACCCCTTGGCCCGACGTAGCCTAACCCATTGCCATCCCTATGGTTACCTCATTGAGTTCGCAAAACTCACCCAAAATTGTACGTTGACATTTCAAAATCAAGAAAGGACATTAGCGATTGAGAGATTACAAGAAACATAATTCTTGTACTTTTGTGAAGAAGAAATGACTCAAAGGTCAGTCAGCTAAGACTAAAGATTTTAGATAGATTTTTTGTTTAATTTTCTCTTTCATATAACATACTCTGTATTAGGATATGATGATGTACATGTATGAATGTTTAAAAGCTACAATGTAAATATGTTCAGTTTTATGAAATAAAATGAGGATTACAGTTTGGTATTTGGTTTTAAAATCTAGTGACATTTATATGCAGTAGTTGATGTCACGACTAAGGTATATTGCCATGTTATAAAGTGAAAGTGAGATAGTTAATACACTATTATTATATATTATATCCTAGAATATCCACAGGATGTTCCGGTATGTAATTTATTGTAATGGGGTGTTACACCCAATCTACTAATTACCACCAGAATAGTAAAATAGAACTAAGGACAATAAAAACCAATGCTCAATTGTTACTCAATAATTAATGAAACAGAATTAAAGCCAGTAGCAGATATAACGATCCAATAATTATATATTCACTAAAATCTCAATACAAAGTCTTGACCTAAAATAAGGTAATGAAATTAAGCCATAATCAGCACAATATCAGTTGTTAAACAATAACCCAGCCACATAAATCTTCCAATACAAAGATATAATCAATACATAACTCCAAATAATTAAATAATTATCTTAAGACCTAGGAATCACTAAATAATTAAATGGGTAGAAGATAAATGCAACTCAGACTCCCCTATGAAGACTTAAGCTCCTGCCGTTTCCATTGAATCAAAGGATTAGGGTGAACTAGCCACAGAAAGCCATCGAAGACGCTGCTAACGATGAGCTTTGACAATTAGCCATGGAAGATGGGAATGATGGTTTGGATTTGTGGGAGATGAGGAAAAAGGAATGAAATCTAGGTCTCCTTGAGTTGTGAATGTTATCGAAAAAACCCCCTCCTTTTTTCTCTTGTTTATGCCTTTTTAGCATTTTTCGTTCTTCTGTTCTGCTGCGTGTTTTTCTTCCTTTCAATCTTCCTTCTGCTGCGTTGTTTTGGTCAAATCTCCCGGAGCTCCTACTTTTTGTTTTTGGACTCTACATTTGCATGTTTTTGTGCTGCCATTTCGTTCCTCTTCTGTTGTTTACATTTTATCTTTCTTCCTTTCTCTACCTTTGCATTTTTGGTCTCTTTTTTACTTGACCGTGTGCTGGCATTTTGTCATATGTTGCTGTTGTTTTTACTCCTTCTCCAGCTACTACATTTTCTTCATATGTTGCTTGCATTTTGGTTTCCCTTCTCCAGCCATTGCATTTTCTTCACATGTTGCTTACGTTTTGGCCCTTTATTTCAACTAACATTTAATGCTTTGTACTGCTACTTCTTTATCTTTTGAATTCTAATTTCTCCCAAGTACCCTACAATAAAAAATTACAAATAATGTAGCATCAATTGTCTTAAAATCAATTAATCACAGTTAAACTAAAATATGACAATCTTTGCCCCTATAAACATAAATTAAATGTAAGGCACAATAATTCAAATAACAATCAAATAATGCAATAAAGACCAATTATAGTGACAAAAACCCATCCAAATGATATGAAAAATATATAAATAAATGAGTTTGTCATCTCCACCACACTTAGCCTTTTGCACTCCTGGGCAAATTATTAGTAAAGAGAAATCCATCAGTTAAACTTAATACAAGCAAACATAAAACCGATAAGGCAAGAATATGCAATCAACTAAGCAACCTCTATCCCTATTCAATCAACAATCATGTAATGCTTCGGTGCAAAGAAACTAACACAAGTGACATAGCAAGATAGAAGGAAGAGAAACATAATAGATCTCTCATAAGGTACAAGTGTCTCACTTATCTATCAAATAGGAAAAATTTTACTCAATCCACCTAGATTAGCACCTACCATAAGCTTGTAAAGATTCTACTATCTCCACCACTAACATACCATAGATTCATGATCAAGGGTACTTTGTACGATTGTAATGTTGATGAAAGGCTAATGAATGGATGAAATGGAAATAATGACAAGTGAAAGGCACACGTGTTAAGAAACAAATTAAAGTGATTTAAAGTGTAACCATCAAATGAACACCAATGTGCAAATATCAACTTTAAAGAACCAATCCTTAATCTTTAACCACCAAGGGATGCCTTATTTTGAAACTTTATTCTTTTTGGCCAAATTATTCCTCTTTCTTTTCTTGTTCTCTTTTCTTTTTTTTCAAAATTCTTTTTGTGCTTTTTCTGCACATTTTCTTCTCTTTCTTGCCCTTTTTTTTTAATATTGGCACATCTAACCCAAGAAGATAAAAATAGCAACATCAATGATGCACATTTAATCATGAAGAATATAATGTAACTTATGCAAAACACTTGTTAAAAAAAATGGAATGAATAAAAGTGGAGGGCTCAAATGGGTAAGCAAAGGTCAATTGAAATGACTTGTATTTAGGTGAAAGGGTTAGAAATGAATGCCCCTATCATGCTCACAAATCTAGGTATTAATGTAGCTTTGAAAAAAAGAATCTAGACAAGTTCTAGAGGCTAACCAAACTAGGTGGAAATCACACAAGATGAGAAAGAAAAGTAAGGCTAAAAAATCCTTCCAATAAGCCTTTTTGCAAGATATTTCCTCCCTAAATTCAAGCTATAAAACAAAGTTAATAACACTGCACCAAAGGCACTCCACTATGCTAATTAACTTAGAAAAAAAATTACTCAAATCAAAATGCATTCAAACCTTGACATGCCAATGTTAACATGCATAAGCAACAAGGATTTGAAAACAAAGCACAAGGATTATAAAAGTTAAGTCAGAAGGTGGGAATTGCAGTAGCAAATCATTCTCAAGAGATAAACCCAATTAATTGAGCTTAAAAAGTTCAAAATTTTGAAAATTTCATATTATTTCAGCTCAATCAACCAAATAATGCATAATGCAAACTCAATAAAATGGCAATCCAAGTAATGGAAAAATAAATCAACAAAAGCGATCCCTCCCCCACACTTAGTCAATACATTGTCCTCAATGTAAGAAAAACAAGTGTAGGCGAAATAGCAAGAGCAAAGGGAAACTAAACTAACAACTACTAAACATAAATAAACAACTACAACTACTTTTTACTAGAGAGGTTCCCTCCCCCATACTTACTCTGAACTATCTCAACAGAGAGATATCGCCATCAATACAATAGAAAGTAAAGGAGAAGGGTGGAAGGGAACAACTGTATGATTAGGGGGGTGGTCTCTAATCCTTATGATAATGCTTAAGCAGATGACCATTGGCTTGTGAAACATGACCAGTTGTTTCATCCACCAACTCTACAGTACCAAATGAATGCACCTTGGTAACTCTGAAAGGGCCCTCCCACTTGGTGATGAACTTCCCAGGCATCAACTTTAACTAGGCCTTGAGTTTTTGAACTTTGTCACCTTTATGGAGCTCTTTCCTCAAAATTTGTTTGTCATGAATCATTTTCAGCTTGTCTTTGTAGATTATGGTGTTATCATAGAACTCAAGTCTCATCTCTTCAAGCTCTTGGAGTTGAATTGTCCGGTTTTTAAGTGAAGATTCAAGGTCTGCATCACATGCCTTGATTGCCCAATAAGATTTGTGCTCGATCTCCATAAGTAGATAACAAGAGTTGCCATAGAGCAACCGGAAAGGAGACATGCGTATAAGGGTCTTATAGGCAGTCTTGTAAGACCAAAGTGCCTCCTCAAGCCTTTCACTCCAGTCTTTATGAGATGGTTTCGTAATCTTTTCTAGTATCTACTTCACTTCCCGATTGGAGACTTAAGCCAACCCATTTGTCTAAGGGTGGTAAGGAGCGGCTAGTTTATGATTAACTCCATATTTAGCAAATAGAGACTTGATGGTCCTATTGTAGAAATGTGTTCTTTGGTCACTGATGGTTGCTCTTGGAATGTCATACCTACAAAAGATATGAGAACATAAAAACTTAGCAATAGTAGAAGCGTCTTCTTTCCTAGTTGGCACTGCCTCTGCCCACCTAGACACATAATCTACTACAAGTAATATATATGAAAACACAAATGACAGAGGAAAGGGACCTATAAAATCCATGCCCCAGACATAAAAAATTTCATAGAAATGCATAGGTCTTAAAGGCATTTCATGCTTTCTACCTAGACTCCCAAACCTTTGACACTTATCACAAGACTTGCAAAAAGCATAAGCATCTTTGAATAAGGTAGGCTAGTAAAACCCACACTCTAAAACCTTTCTAGCAGTTCTATTAGCACTAAAATGCCCCCCGTAAGATAAAGAATGTACAAAGGTAAGGATACAGTGGATCTCATTGTTAGGAACACATCGTCTGATGATCTGGTCACTGCGTTGCTTCCAAAGAATTGGAGTATCCCAGATATAGTATCTTGCCTCCCTCTTCAACTTATCAACCTAAAACTTAGACATAAAAGGAGGCATAAGATCAGTGACAATATAATTAACAATATTAGAGCACCAAGGCTCTTGATCCGCCAAAGCAAAAAGTGCAGAATCAAGAAAGGAATCAATAGTAAGATCAGAAGAGTCAACTCCCTCAGTGCCTTCAGGTAATTGACTAACGTGTTAGCCATATGTTCTCTGCTCCAGATCTGTCTCTAATTTCAACATTGAAATCTTGCAGCAACAAAGCCCATCTCAACAGTCTTGGTTTAGACTGGGGCCTCTTAAACAAGTACCGCACTGCTACATGATCTATAAAAGCATCCATTTGAGAGTTTATTTGGATACTGTCTAAACTTATCTAAAGCAAAGATTATAGCAAAAAGTTCCTTCTCAGTAATGGTATAATTCGTTTGAGCGGAGACAAGTGTCTTGGAGGCATAGGCTATCACTCTAGATCGTTTTTCCTCCCTTTGACCAAGTGTAGCACCAACTACAAAGTTAGAAGCATCATAAGATAGTTCAAAAGGCAAATCCCAGTTAGGTGCAGTCAAAATAGGAGGTGAAACAAGCAAGGATTTCAAAGTATCAAAGGCATATCTAAATTTATCATCAAAGTGAAAATCAATATCTTTTTTCAATAATGTAGAAAGGGGTAAAGCAATTATATTAAATCTTTTACGAAGTACCGATAAAACCTCTCACGCCCTAAGACAGACCTCAAATCTTTATGATAAGTAGGATAAGGCAGTGAAGAAATGATTTTAATCTTGGCTCTATCAACCTCAATCCCCTTTTGGGAGATGCGATGACCTAATACTATGCCACTATCTACTATGAAATGACATTTTTTATAATTCAAAACAATTTTTTCTCAATACATCTACCAAGAACATGTTCAAGACTAAGCAAGCAATCATCAAAGCTGTCACTATAAACAGTGAAATCATCCAGAAAAACCTCCATATTTCGCTCCAATAAATCATTGAAGATCACCATCATACACCTTTAAAAGGTTCCTAGAGTGTTAAACAACCTAAAGGGCATCTTTCAATAAGCGTAGGTACCAAAAGGGCATATAAAAGTACTCTTGTCTTGGTCTGCGAGTGCAATCGGCACCTGGAAGTAACCTAAAAAGCCACCTAAGAAACAATAGTGAGATTTAGTAGATATTCTTTCCAACGTTTGATCAATGAAAGGTAATGAAAAATGATCCTTCCTAGTCGCTCCGTTCAACTTCTTATAGTCTACACACATTCTCCAAGAATTTTGAACTCTTGTTGGAACAAGTTCATTACTTTTATTTCTCACTATTATGATACCACTCTTCTTTGGTACTACCTGTACAATGCTCCCCCACTCACTGTCTAATATGACATATATGATTCCCGCACTCAATAACTTACATACCTCTTTCTTAACTACATCATGAATAAGAGGATTCAACCTCGTTGGTGGCTACTTAATTGGCTTAAACCTTTTAGCCAAAAGGATCTTGTGTGTGCAAACCAATGGATCAATCCCTGTTATGTCACCTAAAGACCAACCTATAACCTTCCTATACCTTTTCAACACAGAACTACTCAGAGAATTGGAAATAATAATAGGTAATTTGCAATAATCAGTAAGAAAGACATAATTCAAATTAAGGGGAAGCAGTTTCACTTCTAAATCAGGGGTTTGCACATGTGGCTTGGGGAAGGATATATAAGCTCAGTGCAGTGTATATGTCCTCTACTTCCCGACTTAGTGCCACCATCAGATGACCTAGAAATAGCAGAATTAGGGTCAGTCCGATCAATAGAAAAAGAAAGTAAATCAGAAGTGAGAGTGGGATTAGTTAGAGCAGTAGCAGGATCACTGCTATCCTCTTCTAATATTCTGCTATCAAAATAAGATGATGCATTAAAATCATGTAGAATGGAAAGCCAACTATCTATCTCTAAACCATAGACAAATGATATGTCACCCTCACATGCATAAAAATCAGAAGAATGGGAGGAGGATAAACAAGTAAATGCATCATCATGACTCACAACCATGTCATACCAGTCAGGCTCATGCACATCAGTCTCATACAAGTCATCCACATCATTATCATGACATTTAATCAAATTAATACCCAAGTAAGAACAATCTTCATAACCATGGTTCATAGCTTTTGAAAGATTAAATTGCACTTCTTGATCCCCAATTCCCATAGTGATAAGACCCTTCTTTATGTTAATTATGGTCTCAGTAGTCAAAAGGAATGGCCTACTTAAAATCAAGGTACTCTCAGTAGGGAGCTCATTAGTCATATCAAGGACATAAAAGTCAGCTGGAAAAATAAGACCTTTGACTTGCATAAGGATATCCTCAAGAATACCTTTAGGGTATCCTATTAGCTAGACTAAGCACTACATTATTGTCTTTCAAAGCTTTAATACCCAAAGTCTTATAAACAGAGGTCGGCATGACATTAATTACTGTACCTAAGTCAAGTAGGGCATGAGAAATAGTAGTTATACCTACTGTATAGTGAATAGTGTAAGAACCTCGATCTTTTCATTTAATAAGAAACTGTGGCTTAAATAAGGCACTAACACTCAACCCTAGTTGGATTCTCTCACTATGCCTATACTTTCTCTTAATTGTACATAGTTCTTTCAAGAATTTAGCACACTTAGGAATCTTTTTAATTAATTTAAGCAATGGCACATTCACCTTAAGTTTGCTAAACATTTCAAACAATTCATCATTGTCTTTCTTGTTAACAATCTTTTTACTAACCAAGTAAGAATTTGGAAAAGGAAAGTCACGAATGTTTACCTCATCACCCTTGGAGTTGGAAGGTGATCCTTTCTCCATTGGTCTCTTCATGATAGTTGTTGTTACCTCTTCATCATTTCGCACCACTAGTTATTTTCGAGGCTTCTCCAAGAGCTTCCTTTCTTGTAGGCTTTCAGATTGAATAGAAGCTTCTTTCTCAACTTGGGAAGTTTCTTGAGTAGTGTTAGCAGGAGGAGACTCAACTTCTATTTCCTTATTAACCGATTCTTCATCCTCTTCATTCTCTTTGAATTTCACTTTCTTAGCACCAATTTCCTTACCACTTCTCAATTTGATCGCATTCAAAGATTTAAGATTTATCACTATGTTGGAGGCAGTGACGGAGCTAGGAATTTAAGATAGGAGGGCCTAAATAAAATATAAATTTCATAAAAATTTTCATATCAAAATTAAATAAAAAATAAAGTTTTATTAAGAATATAAAATAGTTAAAATTACAATGATCCT
>JAOSBN010000002.1:9161344-9172115 GCA_027563595.1 Erythroxylum suave | reverse complement strand
AATTAGAATTAGAATTTACAATCATTATCAATATAATAGGAACTTAATGTCACATATAAAGAGTAGTTAAAAAGAAAAAAATCAATTTAAATTAAGTTGGACTTAATTGTAAAGTTTGAGAAACTTTAATTAAATAATAAGGGAGTTAACACTCCTTCCCTTTCCTCTAAAATAGTTGAATTCTTTTTCTATACTATATGGATACCATTAGAGAATAAACACATAGACAAGTTGTGGTTGCCAGCTCGAGAAGAAATTTTACGAGAATCTGAATTAATTATGATTCAATCTCATATTTATGATTCATGTTTTTCAAATTATTCAATTAATGAGATTAAATTAAAAAATTGCATAATTTTTTTCAATTGCGCCATGATTTAATCACATTTAGTTATTCAATAATATTATTAAAGTCTCCTTTAATTATTTAACTTACTTAAAATTGCTCCATTGTTATTGATTTGATGACTTATTAAGCATTTAAAAACTTGTTTTATGATTTAATAATACAGATTAGGCTTTTCTTTTGTTTAATTGAAACGTAATTATATATGCCCCACAACTTTTATTAAAAAATAAACATATGCTTAGAAAACAATGAGAATATTGTCATACGTATTCCATTTCTAGAAAAAGTTTATGCTTACTTCCACATTTTTTTCTTACTTACGAAAATCTGTTATATTTTGAAAATTCAATTTCATGTCTCCCCTCTCGCACCTCCCTCTTCCTTTAAGTTCATGGAAAAACATCTTTTGAACCCAATTGATTGCATTTAAAATATCCATTGCATACTTTCCTTTGTGTTAAAGCTTATGGAAACCTAGATCTATTATGCCTCTAATTCTAAATGCTTTTGAAAATGAAAATCATATTTCTTGTTCCATGCTTTAGGTTTCTGAAAAACTTGGATTGATAGATGAATGAAAATTTAGGTATTTGACTTAGTATTTTAGCTTTATGTTCCTAAAAATAAGGTCATTGACTTTTATCTTCAAATTTGATTTATGTTTATCATATCTGCTTATCTTTTAATGTTTGTAAGGCTATATATACAACCACTTTACATAATGAAATAACAAGCCTTATCCCATTAGCATATTCTTACTAAAACAACTTCAATATTCGGTATCAGAGCCAAAAGAAGATCTTAGCCTACTATTTGTCCCAAAAGGGAGTCCATTATTTAAGCAACTGGAGAAGGAATTGAAGTCTGCATAGAGGTAGTTTCCAACAATATTGTTTGCCTCAGGAGGGGGCTATTTGACCTTAATCAGAAGTTCAACCCTGATGAGGATTGTTTACGTACCTCTCTAGATTGCCTAAGTAAAAAAGAACTCACATGTAAGGGAGAGTGTTGAGAATATCCAAATGTGAGTATCCCACATCAGAGAAAGAGAGGAACGAAGACTAACATATAAGCCTAGTGGGTTATTCCACCTATTACCAATTAGTTTTAGGAAGGAACCTTACTTAGACTTGTAACTGATCCTATTCCTAGGCATGTTGAAAAGCGCTCTCAACACCCACCAATCAGGATACGTGATTATGACAGTGGGGATGGCATCTCTGATGATGATCAGGGTAATTTTGCTCTACTTATTAGTGACAACCCTTTATTCTATGAGGATGCAGCCAAGAGTGCCAAATGGAGATGTGTCATGGACTCTGAAATTGAAGCCATTCAACAAAATAATACATGGAATCTCACAGATCTTCCTATTGGTCCAAAAATAGTTGGGGTAAAGTGGGTATACAAGACTAAGCTAAATGAGCATGGAGAAGTCAACAAATACGAAGCTTGCCTTGTCGCCAAATGATACACATAACAATATGGAGTGGATTACACAGAAGTCTTTACACCTATTTCTTGTATGGATTCTATAAGGTTGGTGCTTGCTCTAGCAACTCAAAATGGTTGGTATGTGTTTCAATTAGATGTTAAATCTGCATATCTTCGTGGTGAGTTAAATGAGAAGATATACATTTAACAACCTCCTGGTTATATGGTAAAGGGGGCTGAAAATAAGGTATATCGCTTACGAAAAGCTTTGTACGGTTTGAAACAAGCTCCACGGGTATGGTACAGCTGCATTGAGACTTAGTTTATGAAGGAGGGGTTTGAGAAATGTCCTTATGAGCATACTTTGTTCCTAAAAAAATCCTTCTCAAGGTACTTTCTTGTTGGTTTGCCTTTATGTAGATGATCTCATTTTTACTGGAAATGATGAGAATTGGTTTAGCTCCTTCAAAGATTCTATGATGAAAGAATTTTATATGACTGATCTTGGACAAATGTGATATTTTCTTGGTTTAGAAGTATCACAACGAGCTTATGGTATTTTTATTTGTTAAATGAAGTATACCCCGGAGGTGCTAGAAAGATTTAATATGGCTAATTGTAATGTTGTATATAATCCCACTGTTCCAGGATTCAAGTTTGTCAAAGACTCTATTGGCATGGCTGTGAACAACACTTTATATATGCAAATGGTAGGAAGTTTAATGTATTTAACATCCACCAGACCTAATATCATGTTTGTTGTTAGTATGCTTCGTAGGTATTTGACTCATCCGACAGAAATCCATCTTCAAGTTATTAAGAGAATGTTTCGTTATATAAAGGGGACACTCACATATGGAATTTTCTATAAACATAATGGCAATAAACACCTTGTTGCCTACACTGATAGTGATTATGTAGGGGATTTGGAAGATAGAAAAAGTACTTTGGGTTTCTCGCTTTTGCTAAGCTCTGGAGCTATATCATGGTCCTCAAAGAAGCAACCTGTTGTTACACTCTCCACTACTGAAGTGATAACCAACATATCAGTTCCAAATATTTGAATTCAAACTCGCCAACAAACTGATCAAATTTGATTTTATATCATCTCCCCATATCTTGCTTCTATTGTATTTTAAAATTTCAAATTCAAATGTGTCATATCATTATCTTCTCAACTATATAAATACATGCTGATAGCAACGAGTTTGGTATTAAAACCAGAAGTCTTTACTTCAATATTGTTTCTTTCATGGTATCAGAGCTTCTCTGCTCATGCAATATTTTTTTATCCTACCGTCTCTACTTTTTTTTTACGACTTCCTCACCTATTAACTTTGTTGTTCCCAACCTTAGTCAACTTATTTCTGCAAGGTTGGATGAGACCAACTACCTCATATGGTTGTCTCAAATAGTTCCTATTCTTAAGAGTCTTAACCTACTGGGCTTCGTAGATGGTTCTCTACCATGCCCCTCACAGTTTCTCATCGATGATACTAGGAAACAAACTACGACTCTTAATCCTGAATATATTCAGTGGACTCGTAAAGATCAATTTGTTCTTGGATAGCTTAATGCCACTCTTTCTGATAAAGTGTCTCTAATTATCTATGGCTTGCACTCAGCCAGAGCTGCTTGGCTTCCATTGGCAAACAAATTTGCCTTTCCTTCTCGTTCACACATTAGTCATTTAAAACAGCTTCTTCAGACTTTAAATCAAGGATCCATAAAATGTGCTCCCTATCTTAACTCAGTCAAGCAATTAACAGCACAACTTGGAGCTATTAGTAAGCTTATTGATGATGATGATTTAATTTCTTATATTATCAGTGGACTAAACCATTGCTACCATCCTTTTATTACCTCACTTTCTCTTACTACCAGAGAGAAGGCTTTATCTTCTGAAGATTTTCAGGCTGAATTATTATCCTGCGAACTGCTCCTTGAAACTCACCATAACTCCATCCCACCAGAAACCAACAATTTTGCTTTATTTACACCAAAAACCAAACCATCAACAATCATATCCTCCTAACAAACAAATAAAAAAAATCCTCCCAAGTCTCACCACCCCTCTTCCTAATCCTTCCATTAAAACAAACAACCATCTCCTCACCCTCAACCATTTTAGAATCAATAGCACTTTAATACTCCTAGATCACCTTGTATGGACTATGCCTATCAAGTTCCCCATCCACCGGCTCTGTTGTCAGCTATGGTTTTTCATATTAATGCCACTCACCATACCGATGAACCTTTATATGTTGACAGTGGTGCCAATCAGCATATTACTCCCAATATTGAGCACTTAACTCTACAACAGCCTTACATTGGTCAGGATCAGGTCACTATAGGTAAGGACAAGGCTGCCTATCCATAACGCTGGTATAATGCTTCTTCAAACTCCCACTTCTAATATGCAATTAAATCGAGTTCTTCATTGTCCACATGCTTCTGCAAATCTACTTTCTATTAATCAATTTTGTTTAGACAATTAGTGTTATTTTCCACTTACTGGTTCTCATTATTTTATTAAGGATTGCCACATGGGGAAAACCCTGTTGGAAGGACGCAGTAAAGGTAGACTCTATCCTATTAATTTACAGCAGTTTACTCTCAATAAACTGACTACCTTGGCAGCAATTATAGGTGTCAAGCCTCTTGTTTCTGTTTGGCATTCTAGGCTAGGATATGCTTCAAATTTTGTTGCAACTCGTTTAGTTGGTAAACACTCTTTACCTTATGTTGGTTCTTCGAATAATTCTTGAATTTGTAAGCCATGTCAAGTTAGTAAAAGCAAACAATTACCCTTTTCCCTATCTAATCGAATAACAAGTTCTCCTTTAGAACTTATTCATTCTGATGTTTGGTCTTATTCAACACAATCTTTAAATGGTTGTCGTTACTATGTTCTATTTGTTAATGACTTCTCTCATTTTACTTAGCTCTATCTAATACAAAATAAATCTGATGTCTATGCCTGCTTTCTCAAATTCATGGTGTTAATTGAAAATCAATTATTTTGCAAGATCAAAGGTTTACAAACTGATGGAGGTGGGGAATATATTACCAAAACTTTTCAATCCTTCCTTGAATCCAATAGAATCCATCATCACATCACATGCCCTCACACCCCTCAACAAAATGGAATTGTCGAGCACAAACATAGACGTATCACAAAAATTGGTCTCTCTTTACTTGCACAATCTCACTTACCTAATTCATATTAGGTTGATGCCTTCTTAACAACCATTTTTGTTATTAATCGATTACCTACACAAATTTTAAACAATCAAACTCCCTTCTTCAAATTGTTTGGCAGTCACCCAGATTACACATTCTAAGATCATTTGGTTGTTCTTGTTATCCTCTCTTGAGATCCTACACATCTCACAAGCTTGTGTTTCCTTCCAAGAAATGTATTTTTCCCGGTTATTGTTCTAACCAGCATGGTTACAGGTGCTTAGATCCTATCTCAAATAAAATTGTTATATCAAGTCATGTAGTTTTTGATGAGCTCACTTTTCCTGCTCAAAACAACTTGAGTTCACCTCTACCTTACCTGTCTTCAACTACGATTTCCTCTTCAGATAAGTCCACTTCTATTCCCTTTTCTTCACCTTTTCATTCTACTAATGTTTGGTCTATAGAATCTTTTGTTTTCCTTATAGCAGTACCTTCCTCGCCCTATCAACCTGTAGCCACTCCTACAAATTCTTCTCCCTTCCCAGAAATATCCCCTTCTTTCTCTACATCTGTTACACCTCTCGTATCTCAAACCCAACCTCTCAGCACTCACCCTATAACCACAAGATCGCAAATAGGAACCTTGAAACCCCAAGACTTTCTAGACTATAAGACTTTTTACTCTACTAAACATCCTCTAAAAGCATTAACTGGTGTTACCATCCCATCTCAGCCTCATACTTACAAACAAGCTTCATTGAATCCTAACTAGTGCAAGGCTATGCAAGAAGAATATGTGCTCTAATTGCAAACTAGACCTAGACCCTCTGTCCTCCACCTTCAGGGCAATATATCATTGATAATAAATGGGTATACAAGGTGAAGCAATCCTCTACAAGTCATATTGATCAGTTTAAAGCCAAATTAGTGGCTAAAGGTTATGAGTAAGAATGTGGCAGTGATTTTACAGAAACTTTCAGCTCAGTTAGTAAACCTTCAACTATTCGAGTAGTTCTTGCTCTTGCTGTTACTTTTGATTGGCAGGTCCGTCAATTAGACTTTTCTAATGCATTTCTTTATAGAGTTTTACAAGAGGAGGTCTATATGAAGCAACCTCAAGGCTTCATTCATCCAGTTTTCCATATTATGTTTGTAAACTCTACAAATCACTATATAGACTAAAGCAAACCCCAAGGGCTTGGTTCTTGCGGCTATCACAGTTTCTTTTACAGTTCAGATTTTCTTCCTCACCAATAGACTCATCCCTATTTGTTTACCATCGAGATAATGTTCATTTATTTATTCTCGTTTATATGGATGACATACTTGCAACAGGAACACATCCATCTCTGGTGTCCTTTCTTATCAGCAAGTTACAAGGTGAATTTAAACTAAAATACCTAGGTCCCTTAAATTTCTTCTTAGGAATTCAAGCTACTCATGATTCTACTGGTCTTCACCTCAAGCAACCCAAATACATTGGTGATCCTCTACATAGAACAAAAATGGTTGGTGCTAAGCCTTATGATTCTCCATGCCCTTCTAGTAATCATCTCTCGACACATAATGGAGAAACCCTTACAGCAACTGAAATCACAAAATAAGGTAGACTGTTGGTGCTTTACAATATTACACTTTAACTCGTCCAAACATTGTTTTCTCTGTTAATCAACTTTGCCAACATATGCATGGTCCAACTTCTCAGCACTGGACTGCAGCTAAACGTGTTCTTCGATATCTCAAAAGGAACCATTAATCATGGATTGTGGTATCCGAAGGGTGCTTTATGACTTCAAGCTTACTGTGGCTCAAACTGGGCAGGGAATCCCAATAATCGAAGGTCTACTATAATTTATTGTATTTTCCTTGGCTTGTGTTTAATATCTTGGACTGCTAAGAAACAAAATACTATGGCACGATCTAGCACTGAAGCTGAATATTATGCCTTAGCCTTCAGTACAACAGAGCTTTATTGGCTTCGCATGCTTCTCAGGGAGTTATGTATTCCTCTCCCATCATTTGTTGTGATAACATTGGTTCCTTAGCATTAGCTTCCAATCCAGTTTTTCATGCTCGAAGGAAACACATTGAAGTCGATTACACGCGAGAAAGTTTAGAATAAAGATGTTCAGCTCTAGTTCATTCCATCATATGATCAACTCGTGGATGTCTTTACCAAAGGCTTAAGCAATGATCGGTTTTGTGCACTCCGGACCAAGCTAAAAGTGTGTTCGCCCACCTTTAGCTTGCAGGGGGATGATAACCAACATATCAGTTCCAAATATTTAAATGCAAACTCACCAACAAACTGATCATATTTGATTTTGTATGATCTCCTCATATCTTGCTTCTGTTGTATTTTAAAATTTCAAATTCAAATGTAACATATCATTATCTTCTCAACTATATAAATACATGCTGATAGCAATGAGTTTGGTATTAAAAACAGAACTCTTTACTTCAATATTATTTCTTTCACGAAGCTGAATTCATTGCTGCTGCCTTTTGTGCTTGTCAAGCTGTTTAGTCACAAAGAATGTTAGAAAAACTTAACCATGCCTATGCTAGAGCCACCATGGTGTACTGTGATAATAGATCTATAATCAAACTAACAAAAAATCCTATCCTGCATGCTTGTAGTTAGCATATCGATGTTTGTTTTCACTTCCTTCATGACTTAACTCGAGATGGAATTGTGATGCTACAACATTGTCATAATCAAGAGCAAGTTGCAAATTTCATGACCAAACCTTTAACACGAGCTACTTTTGAGAAGTTCCGCATGTTACTTGGTGTTTGTCAGGATCCACAAGTAAACTGAAGACAATGTCATCAGTTTAAGGGAGGAAATGTTAACGAAAATTTAGGTGTTTGATTTAATATTTTAGCTTTCTATTCCTAAAAATATTGATTTTTATCTTCAGTTTTGATTTATGTTTATCATATCTGCTTATTCGTTAGTGTTTGGAAGGCTATATATACCACCACTTTACGTAATGAAATAACAAGCTTTATCCCATTAGCATATTCTTACTAAAGCAGCTTCAATATGATATTGTTATGGGAGATTTCAGATATGATTCTGGTATGGTTCACCGTCCTTTGTCACTAACTATTTTCGTTACCGGTAAGGTAATATTCACCTTGGAAGGAAAACACTTGGTGCAAAAGTAGGCAACAGGAGGAGAAAAACAATGAGGGAACAATGAAAACTAGACTCCCTCATAGAAAAACAATGGGACAATATGTGACCCATAAGAGAAGGCGCCTCACACGTCTAACGTGTTTAGCACATGCATTTGTCTTTTTTTAAAATTAAAATATTAATTAAATTAGTTTAATTAAGATTAAATTATTTTAAATTCCTATTAAATTTGAAAAACTATTTTCTAATTATTTAAATTTTGGTTTCAAAAGGGAAAATTTTATTATGAATATTATGGAATTTACCTTAATTTTTTAAGAATTGAATTAATAAATTAAATTAGCTAGTAAATCAATAATTAGAATCAAGTAAAGTTTTAAAGAATTTTCTTTCAAAATTTAATTATGTTAGATATATATAATTATTGTAATAGGATTATATTAACTTTAAGGAGATTGAAATTTTAAAATTTTTAATTAAATTTTAATTATATGTTAAGACCATAATATTAGCCTTCTGTTATTTAAAAATAAAACCATAGTTCTATTTATCATAAGACTTGTTAAGCAAACTCGAGATCCATTTAACCCAAGTATATTTTATCTTAAATTAATAAATCCTATTTAACTAAATTTGTATTTTCTGGATGAGCAAAATCATAATCATATAAATTTAGATGTAAGGCTATGAATAATATATATTATATATTTTAATAAAGAATTATCACCTAATAGATATAAGAGTCACATGAGATGTGATTAATAAAGTTGTTATCTATCTAATTTTAAATTTAGTTGCTTGTTAAGCAAATTTAATATCAACTCAACTTAAATGAGATCCTAATCTACTAAAAAATTATTTGATAAATTCTCGGTCTAATAGTGAAACTTATTATTTTGTTTATAATAAAACAATCCCCTTGGCAAAATAAACTAAAAACTAATAATATATCTTTTATTTGTCTAATCATTACACATGGTTAAATATCCATAAGTTAGACGAATCATCTTTTTTTCATTCAAATAACTTTTTATTTCACAAATAGAGGTGCTCAAAATATACCCTTTGTAGTGGTCAATTGAATGAGCTTTATATCTTGGACTATAAAAGACAATAACATCCACTAGCATTAAATGATACACCTACTTCATACCAATGTCTAATTATTGTCACATCTATATTGTGAGTTGCTTTTTTAAATTGTAAAGCACTACTATTAAAGGTTGAGCTTCAAGAATTTTCTTCTTCTCTTCTTCACATCAATTGCAGTAATTCCTTTTTATTAGGTAGAAATAACATCTTTAACATTACCAATATTATCATGACCACTATAAAAAGAACTTCCACTAATAATTGCGTAATTCAGTCTTTGCCTTATTTCTTTCTCATTCTAGTACTCTTTAAAAAAAGTTTTCATCTATCATTTCATATAATGATTAACTTTATTTTCAAGGCTCCACATTACCTTTTATTCTAGCTAAATATTTTTTTAATGCAGTGACTCGCCAACCTTTTGATTGTCTTTTACAATATAAACGAATATTATAGTCCTTCATGCTAGGAACCAATCTAGCATAAATCTAGGTTTGATAATCAAATCTTCTTGATGAGGTTAAATTATTAGAAGTACTCGAACTTTCCTACATTTATTTGTAAAAATAAATAAAGACATATATCAAAATTAGATTAATGATTCATATAGAAAATAAAGTTTTTGCAAGTAATATCATTACTTAGTTACAAAAATTCAACAATCAATTCTAAAAAGATTGATCATATACAAATACTTGAAAAATAAAATTCATAAAGACAATGTATTGGAAATATTATTGCCATATTCATAACATATTATGAGTTATGAATATAACAGTCAATATAGATTCTTTATTAATGTAGAGGATACGATTTAGATTTGCGCATAATAAATATATATTGTAGAGAAAACTTAAAAAAATGCATATATTAAAAACATACAATAATTTCTTGTATTTTATATCTTCTTATGGCAATGCAAGTTACAAAAATATCTTTATCGTAAAAAAATAAAAAGAAAATGATTACCTAACCATTCGCAATACATTATGTTGCGCATATTCTCATAAGTCATAATACTAAAAAGTAGATCTTAGAAGTTCCATTTATATGCACATAATTGATACTACAGATCATCAAGTATTATTCAAAGATATTCTCAATTGTTAAACATATAAGATTTATATAGTTCTTCCATAGAAAACTTCAATTTTAATCCTTAATATTCAACTATAGGTTAAAAGTAAAACCCAAATGCATTTTCTATTTACAAGTAAAAGAAAACAACAGAACTAAGTAATATCGTTAAAAGTTATTATCTTAAGTTACAAATTACGTGTAAAGCTTCATCATCTCCATCTCAACAACTCAATATATTTATCTATCGATTTTATTAATTTCTCCAACCCCACCAATCTTTTATCCATGACTCATGAGACCCTACTAGTCTATAGTATTGCACAAATAAAGTTCCAGTAGATATATTTGTTTCTAAAGATGTTACCGAAAAGTTAACTCCTCAATCAGAATTGGTTTACGTTCATTTACAGACCTACTTTTCAACTTTTCACCCATTAACTTAAAATCGGTACGTACTATATACATAACCATCTCAAACAGCCCAC
>JAOSBN010000002.1:9130306-9157728 GCA_027563595.1 Erythroxylum suave | reverse complement strand
AAAATAAATTATAAATAAAAAAATCATATTACTTATTTATTATTACGTATTTAAAAAATTAATTTACTATCGTGTGATATTACTTATTTATTATTACGTATTTAAAAAATTAATTTACTATCGTGTGAAATTGATTGATGTATTATTAACTATTAATAAAATTAGCATTACATATTAAAAAATTATTTATACATTTTGATATATTTAATCAGTTGTAAATATGATAAATAATAAGAATTTTTACAATTTTGCTTATTAATATGAAAAATCAATCAATTTAGTTATTAATGATAAATAAAAATAATAAATTGATCATTTTTATATAATAATAAATGAATTACTTAACTTAATATCATATTGAGCTAATTAATAAATATACTAATTTTTAATAAAATAAACTGACATTTCATATATTATTATATTTTTACGTAATAATATATAAAGAATGAAAAATTAGTAAAATTAATAAATCAATATGAGACAAATTTTCAGTCACCTTTTTGTTGCATGGTTGTATAAGTAGAATTTCAACTTGTTAAAAATGTTAATTCGTCGGTTAAATTTAACTGAGGGATTGATGGCTGGTTTTTTATAAATTATATCTTTTAATAAGATCTTTCCTATTTGTGACGAGATTTTTGGAACTTAAAAAATTTTAATGGAATTGAAGAAATTATTTGGAAAGTTGGTGATTTTTCTGTATCTTGTATTTGGTCCCTTTGTTGAATGACGACCTTAACTTGTACTTGGGATTGTTAGTGCTCTTGATGAAATTTTAGTCTAAAGAGGGTGTCCACAACATGATATTAATTTGTTCTGTCTTGATCCAGACTACAAGGCGCACAGTACCATTCCTGTTTGTTAGGGGAGACGGTGTAATATTAGTTTCTCCTCCGCTCAGGACAGCTTAGTTTGGACTTAGATGTTCAAGCTGCAATATTCGGGAAGATATTACTTATTTTCGTATTTGACAGTGTCCTACTATAGACGTGTTTGTAATATGTTCAAGCTACTTCTGTTAGTTTGATGAAAAGTTTATAATACTAATTCAGGAAAATTGAAGATTTGGAAAATTGTTACCACTGGAAAAGCTCTCGCTTAGATAATGACCAGTCGATTTAATCAATGGGATTGTACAATTGCTGGACAAGTGAGCTCTGTTCTTTGCCGATTGATAGCTGAAAGAAAGACCACTTTCATCTGCTATCATTTGCCAGTTCGAGAAACATGTGACGGTTTCTTTAACCTTCTTGTGGCTCTCTCTCAGGTGCTCAAGAGAAATAAGGCTATAGATTCTGTCAAGAGAAATAAGGCTATGGATTCTTGAAGGTTATGAAACTAGTTGTGAAGAGAATTGTTTTCATCAATTCAAACCTAATTGAAGTTGAGGGACGTGATTCTATGACTAAGATATTAGCCGATTTGATGCCATTATTGGCTGTTGAGGGTCCATGGCTACGATATTTGGATGGCAACATTCGACGTCATAACTTGTGCAAATGAATGGTGATCTTATATTCATTATTGCTCGTGTATATATGTTGACCGGTAGCATCATATGTTGCGCATTTCTACCTTTGATTAATGGACCGGATAACTTTTGTTAAGTCCAGAGTGAAAAATGGTAATGGGATGAAAACAGCTGGGATTATTCTTGAAATATTTGGACGAGGATCGTGAAGATTAATGCTTGAATCATTTGTTGCACTCACGAATTGATTAGAGCAGTGATACTCAAAACGACATTGTTTATATTTGATATATTTGAACTTTAAAATCAAGCAAATTGAACCCAAATCTGACTAAAAAAACATTTAACTTGAGCTGAGGCTGGACAATAATGTCATCCCAAAAAACATTATTTCATTGAATCAATTAACATTACAAAAGAGAATTCAAATGTTTTTTCTAGCTGCAATCACAAACTCTCACTTTCACAATTATTCTTATCGGCGTCTTTGCCGCGGCAAACCTGAGGATCCCCCTATTTGTGAGGCTTTGAAGTTTCTGCTGGGAGAATCCATTGATACTTTTATGGCATGAGCAGCTTTGGCTGGTTCCAGCACAAAGTCAAGGGGCATTGATTCCGCAAAGCATGCTGTATTTATCCGAGTCCTCTCAAGCTCACTCTGGAGCAATTCACTGCTACACTGCTGAGCGAGAGCCTGAAAAACACTCACAGCACGTTAGCAAAAGATATTGAACTCAAAAGATACCACAAAAATTTACTTCAATTATTAGTTCCCCATGATCACTAATGGAGTTAACTTGTTCATTTGCATTGAAATGATCGTGTGATGTCCCATACTTTTTATTTGTTTGAGTGCATTTTAGCTCCATCACTCTGAGCTACAAATCAACATGTTGCTTATGACCAGTAAACTATCATATTGGATATTAGCAATTAACTAAATTCCCTAAACATACTAGCATATCATATGGAATGTGATTCTTACAATCAGGTCATCTGGAGATACAGTCAACCCTTGCTGCCTGTCATCTGCAAGTGCATCTTCACTCCCACGAGTTGATCTGCGCTGATGCCCTGGATTTTCAGCAATTTCAGTCACATTCTCAGTGGCTTTCTCCAACAGTATTCCTTGTAACGATTTGAGAGATTCCCTTGCATCAAGAGTGAAGTAGGGATCCAATACAGCCTCAAAATATTCAAGCTGCAAAATGCATATAATTACGGAGTTTTAATTGTTTCATGAAAAAACCCTATAACAGAAACAGATAAGTGAATAGCAAACAGCATAATCCTGAGAAATCTAATTAACGGAGATGTCTACATAACTAGGAAATTAAGTGCATAAATTATCTAGACCCCAGGGGTACTTTGGAAGCTGTATTGCAGTAGAACTAGCAGCCCAAAAAAAAAAAAAAAAAGAGGCAGATAATCCAAGGAATAAGCAATGATGAGGAGAACAGATCATGCTCTACCTCCAACATAAGCTGACAAAAACCATTTGCATCAAGAGACTTAAGATCTTTGCTTTTGTTTTCATGGAAAAGGCTCAGGAAAGTATCAAGTAGGCCTTCGACAAGAATGCCAAGTGTCTTTTCTAACAGGGGCTTAGCACCAGTAAAGACCTGTGAGAGGGAAATTAAGTTATTCTGAACAGGTATAAATCAGAAAGTAATCATCAAGGAATCTCAAGTCGCTACAGTGTCACATTGATGTTAGGATCAACACAATATAGATGTAAAGATCCTACAGGACAAAATCAACACGGGTGAGCAATGTGAACTATGGATTCAACAAATAGAATATAGTTGTACAGCCTAAAAAGGCACAAATAGAGTACCTCGGAATGTACAGCGACTAAAGTATGCAACAACTCCACGGCTGCATCACGCACACCCTGCAATAGAGAAGGATTAAGTCTATCCACCGCAAAACTATGCTCACAGAGGTGCTCCTCTGACAGGGAAATTAAAAAAAAAAAAAGAGGGAAAACCAGTTAAGAATCATCAATTCCTCACTTTGACAACAGGTGCCGCTCCCCATTGAATACCAGTGTTCAGCAAATAGTTCACAGCTGCTGTTCTTATAACATTTGCCTGATGAGAAGAATATTGCTCACTTGTAAATACAAGAGCCACTAGTAGCAGAGTATTAACAGTTTTATCTTAAACTGCTTCATATGCAACAAGTTTCAGTAGGAACTTCCTTAAGTGTGAAGAATAGCCTTGAGTGCCTTCTCACTAATAGCATCATCAGCCTAGGAATGTAGGCATATGAACAAAAATGAAATTCATACAAAAATTTCATCATCTCTTATTCCTTTACTTTTCCTGGAGACATTACAACCTTATTTACCAATCCGCAAGAACTCAAACTGAAGGACAAGGGAACTAATACGAAAAACCATATTGCATAATGGAAAACATATAGCACTCTGTCCGAAAATGTACATCCACATCAACTTTTACATCAAATAGAATTGAATGTTCGATTGATCCACGATTTTGAAGAACAAGCTAAGTAATATGCTTTTACCTTAGCAAAAGTATATTGTTCAAGGACTTTCTCTTCAATGCCAGAGAAAGATGTCACCAAATCTTGTACGTCACTATCTTCATCATCTTTCTCCCTGCAGTAGATAAGGCATGAGAACAATTTGTAATAATAGTCAGAAACCGCAACAAATATAAATCCACTTTTGGAAGTTTGAAAGAAAAAAATAGAAAAGCAAGATGATTAGCCTGGACAATAGCAAGCCATTTGAGAAACTATATGATGGACTCCCAGTCCATTACCAAATTTAGATATAACTGAAATTGAAACAGAAAGGTGTCATTTCATGGTTCCTTCAGCAGAGGCACAAGTATAATATATAAGATTCAAGAGGTGGTATAGCACGAACCAACCTTAAACATGTGTGTTATTGACCAGTTATTCAGAAAAAGGCTAGGTGTGCAGTAGCTTGATCAGTTATGTTATCACAACGAAACCATCAATTTCTAATGTATGATTAATGCAATAGTGATAAAGTCATTCCCTGATGATAATCATGAAGGGGGAAGCTAATTGCATACCTTGACTGCAGCCAAATACTTTTGTACTTCTTGTACAACTCATGAGAAACTTCATCTTTGCAGTACCCAATGTTACTTAACACCATTAGCAATCGTTTATGTGGATCAATGACATTTTCTGAGATATTAGATGATAGTTTTTCATTGGATTCATGAGAAAATCCATTCTGCAAATGTAGACCATCTGAGCTTGAATTCTGATGGACAAGCTCACTGCCAACATTCTCCAAATGAGCTGGTTAGAGAGGACAAAGAGGAAGCATCAGGTCAAAAAATTGAATTTCAAGATGCTTACCAATATCAAATTGGAAATGATATATATCCATACCGGCAAAATCTAAAAAACAATTTAAAAAGGCAAGTCTGATAGATTCTTGAATTTCTTGAAGTTGCGGAAACATATCTTCTGACTTCCTAGCTTCACTCCTTAATGACTGAATCATCCTGCAAAGAACATATGAAGAGACAGTTAAATATGCTAGCTTGTTTTTCAAAAGTAATAGTTCTCAATCTTATTTGTAACTACTCAAAATTAGAGTTCCGTTCCACTCCATAATATTTATTTTCAAAGTCTGTGGGGCAGAAGTTGACAAAAACGGGAAGGGAGATGAGAAGCAGCAGCTAAAACCTCAAAATCTGCTTCATGAAATATATTATTACAAGCTAAAATCACCACATACAAGATGGAGAGGTGATGTGGAACAGATTTGAACTGTACAAGAACTGTAGGGCAGAAAGAAAATAGTTCCCAATGTGACTTCACTACAATATTGTTGTTAACAAGCATCTCCCATGGAGATTTATTCTTCTGTTACGCTGCACAACTTTTTGTCCGAATCTCTTAATATTTGTTCCATGATTTAGTTTCTCAACTACACAGTAAATTCCCACCAACCCAAATGCCACAAAATCCAGGTGAATCCTAACTCTTTTGTGATGTCAAGTGATATAAACTGAAAGTTAGCGGACAGTACTAATGATTAAACTTAAAGGTTTGAAGCAAAATCATCCTATAAATGGTGATGAATGCATCTTGAGAATCAAAGGATCAGCAGTCTGAGTTAATCAACTTTAGATGAGAAATAGAACTCTAGTTCTATGTTCCCTTTTTTCAAGACGTAGCAAAACAAACTAACTAGGAATCTGAAATCAGAGTTGTAACTCATTCTGCCATTAGTAACTGCATCAAGTACAACCTTGTCACATCAGTTATATGAATGAAACATAACACTTAAAATAAATCATATTTACGATCATTAAGCTCTTATAACTTACAGATTGATCTGGTCCATTGCTAAGGTTATTAAGGAGCGGAATGCTAAAGGCAAGAAAGAAATTGCATATGGAGATTTGTTTCTTTCGAGGAAAGATACTGGAATCCATGTTTCTACTTTTGATATCATTTCAGTCATTGCCCGCATCCACGAGCAAAGTCTAACAATATAAGTTTTTGAAAGCTCCGCATGAAGTGTTCTGAGTGCCATTACTGTCACAGAAAGGTTTGTGAAACATAAAAATTTGAACGAAAAAACTGCAGCTTGAGTAAGAGTTACAAACCAGCACTAGGTGGAGCTGATTCTTTAGCTTCAAAAGCTTGGTAGGCTTTGGATATATCATCAATAGCATCACTCATATAAGATTCAAGGATATTCGATTCTTCAAGATCGTGAAATGTGTTATGAACCTGCTTCAGCAGTAAAGTTCTCTGTGTGAGTAAACTGATTGTACAATTGAAAACAAAAAGGCCCCAGCAACAAAGACTATAGCATCACAAACCACAAATATATAACTTATTTTAAAGGCAGACAGAGAAATGTTTTCCAAGAAATAGATAATTATGATGACACCAGAACATGACGATTTGAATACATCATAAGTACAACACTATCAATATTTTGCCTCAATTTGCAATATTGACTTGAAACCTGGAGGAAATAGCATGTTTGAAGAATTATATGATGTAGGATGAATAGAAGAGACACCAAATTAATAGCTAGAAGTCACAACTTATCAAATTTTGGCTGTTGGAATTTCAGGCTTGGAATATCCGTTTAGGTTGTTGGAATTTCAAGTTTGTTATGACTAATATTTTAAGTTTGCTACAGCTGAAATTTTAGGTTTTTAGTTGCTGATAATTTAGGCTAGAAGTTCTGGAATTTTAGTAAGAAAACAAGCAATGGAGGATAGGGATCTAGGAATTACTTCTAGTCTAAAAATGACTCCTGGAGAAAGTATCACATTTTCTACTTGAAAACTCAAATTTGAAAGAAAATTCAGGCTTGCTTTATTCAGGGATTGAATTCACACATACGTCAAGAAGTTTTTAGAACTCTTATCCTAACAGTAAAGAGATTCCTAACTAAAATATCTAGGACCTAATTGAATCCTAATAATTATTCTTTTTAAAGAAGCTAAGTCTTAAACAAACTAGGAGAATATATCTAAATATTATTCCTCATCTAATAAGGAAGACCTAGCATAAAGTAAATTTCAGTTCTTGTTGCCCTTGCTTTTACATCAACTCTCACTCTTCAGTCCACCAAATTAAAGGTTGCGGTTGAGTAATTTGCCCTCTTTTATTTCTTTTATAAATTCTAAGTTCTTTGACATCAATTATTGATTAGTAATTTTCTTTCTTTACTTATTTTACAAAGTGCTCATAATAGTTAATAAAACCGTTTTGTTCTAGTCTAGCGAGCATTCATAATAAAGATTGGAGGAACTTAAAGGAAACCTTTAAGAAAAATATAAGGAAAACAGAAGATAGAAAACCATGAAAAATTGTAAAAATCACATGAAACCAAAAAAAATATATATATCATGTCAAAGCAGCATATAGTTTCTAGCACAGAAAAGGAAAATTATAAGATAAAGAACACCTTAATAAGACAAAAAGACAATGACAGTACCGGCTCTGTCATGCAAGTAGTTAGAGTGTAAAATATTGCCCACAACATTCAGGAACAAGGGAAAAGGTTGTAACCTCTTTAGCTTATACATATTTTAAATCTGGAGTATATTTAAACTCACACAGAGAGATCATATGGACATCTTATTTACTATGGATTTAGTTTATTCTTTATTCTCCTTGCAAAGCATTTAAATAGTTGAGAAGTATACAATACAGCCCTATATGCACACTGATTTAAATATATGTATGTAAATCCAAATAATATATTACTGATACAAATGGTAGATGTTTCAAGTTTTAACAAATAGAATCCAAATTTACCAACTCAATGGTAAAAAACACGCTGTCCAAAATAGCAACATCCACCAATATTCTACAGTCGGACATTGGAACACAAAATCTTTTGATTCTAATCACTACATTGTTACTTGAAATTAACCATGCAATCGATAAGATTGAATTTTAAAGAAGCTGCTATTCAGATTGACCCCCACAATTAACCTTTCATGTTTTTCCCCACAAATTCGAACAAGGTAGCATTACTGTTCACCTATGATAGCGCACGTGTCATTGGTAGGGTCAAAATCTCGAGAAAGTAGTATATCTGCACATGTACAATGAATGCAAGTTCACCTTGACTTCATATGCAGATATAGTATTCCGGATCATCCCTGCCACTTCATCAACAGAATGCATTGAGTACCTTCCATCCCCAACTTTTTCCTCAGTCTTACTTGCAAAACTGTTGACGTTGTATTCAGTAGAAACTTGGGAAGACTGAAACCACAAGATCCATGTTCAAATGAGTGTCCAAATTTAGATTCCTACATAGAATCCCTTCCTAAAACAAGACTAGGTCTTGTGGAATCATATAATCCAGAAAACTTTATAACAATTCACATCATAAAACAATAGATCAGAGATTAATTAAGAGAAACAAAAACAAGATGGTAAGAAGGTCCATAACTTGGAGAAGAGGCACCAATTGTACTTATTGAGAGGTTAAACAAGAGCAAGGCAATAAATTTCTTAATTGCCAACATGTCAATGTAAAGAACTTCAGTTAACCCCTAGCTGTTCAACAAATCTAGAAGAACATGGGATGTAATTGTGCATGCTAGAACTAACTGACCAAATAAGTTAGAAATATAACTAATCAATCATGGAAAAGACATTTATACAGCTTAAAGTGGTCTGTCCAAACATACTTTAAATGCCAATCGTTGAAGATACCTGATAACAGAATAAAGCCTCCCTTTTGCAAGTTCAATAACTAAGATAAACACAGCACAAAGTACCTTTGCAAATTTACCACTGAAAACAGAAAGCGCCACTTTCCAAAAGACGGGTATGTGATGGACAAGTACGGCAGTTAATCTCCGGATGTACTTCCCTCGAAGGGCATCAACTTCTTCACCTGTCAACTCCACTAACTGTGAATCTAGTGTAAGAGCATCGCTTTCTATAAGCTGAAGATTTCCATTATCTGACTGAGAGGTGAAAGAAAGGTGAAATCATTATCCAGTATGAATCCATTGGCAGTGCATACATCTGTAAACAATAACAATTAATTAAAAATTTGTGCTTACAGGTTGATTTAGACTTTGTTGAATTTGCCTCCATCTTGCATCAGAAAGTGCTTTTTCGCGCATTTCGTTATGCAAAGTTTCCATTCTAGCTTCATGATCTGACGTGCATTTTTCAAGAAAACCTCGAATTCTGTGATTCTGCTAAAGATATGAAGTTTTGAGTGCCAAGTTGACTCACTGTGACACTTATCTTTGTTTAGGCAAGTTATTATCCTAATACTTTTATTATTGATACAATCGTCATCCTACTATGTTTCTCATGATGATAACTCTTGATGGAAGGAATGATGTATGTCATAAAGCAAATAACATGTAATAGTTTGCATAATCTGCAACTTACTCCAATCAACTAAGAATTTGATTAGGTGGACACTTTGATATTAGAGAAAAAAGAAAAAGAATTTAGCCTCAATATCCTGAAGTAGTACAAGAAATAGTAAAACCAAACACTTGTCTGCATGCTGTCTCATCTACCAAGTTGGCATATTTTGAGCTGAGTGGCATTTTTTATCTGACTTCAAGTCAGAAATTGCATGGTAAATTAGCTTTGATTACGTAAAATAGAACTATGTTTATTTGCTTACTTCTAAATATAAAAGACCAATTTGAAGTAAAGTGAAAGAATAGGGGGTAATTTGATATCTGAATCATGATCAAATTTCAAGATGGGTCCCTTATATAGTGAAGCAACTGTCGACTATGAAATTTTTCAGGGGCAACTGCAGCTGAGGGAAAGCTAACAGATTAATTATGCAGACCTGGAATCTAGTATTTAAGATAATGATAAATTCAGAACCAAAAGGGCAAGACAAAGTCTAAAAAGATCAGACTTGATTATTATAAAAGTAAAAACTCCACTTGTCACTCTTCCCCACTCATATTTCAATGCTCCTAGGCCTCAACCCCCATACCAAATTTTAAGAAGCAAAGTCAGTCTCTTGATTCCATCAGAGAACCTGTTCGTGAAATTGCTGTCATGCCTTTGATGCGGCTGAAAAGAAAGGAAATATTTCTGTTTTATAGTTGTTCTTGTTCTCTGGAGTCTTAAGCATGACTTTTTACCTATCCTTTTTCTGTTCACTTCTTGTTTATACCTTTTAAGGTCAACGTGTAGTTAATTCTGGTTAAATAGCCAGTGGTTTTCTGTGCAATTCTTACCCATACACGGATGCACTTTTTCTTTATGATGTAAAGCTTCCAAGTAGTGGCAAGTGGGATGGTGAGGTTTGAGAAGTAGCTCTCTTCTTGCTTTAATAAATACCAAATCTAAGATCTCTGTGTCTAATTAGATCACTCCAGGTGAGCATAATTGCGAATCATGGTCCCAATTATTAGCCAGCAAACCTAAAACCATTTAATAACACAATCTTCAGTAAATTGCATGGTTCAGGATTCACTACCTGTACGTTTAAATAATGCCACACGGGATCAGACTCAGGTTCCAGCTCCAACAACAGCCGCACCGTGTTCTCAAGCTAAATGAATGGAAAGGTCAATTACAAGTTACAATATAGGAAGATAGTAAACCATAAATAAATAGGATAATCAATCAAGTAGATAAAAGGACTATTGACAGCATGGTCCCTTTTGCTTCCTAGTGCGTCACCCAACCAAACCAACAGAAATTAACACAACTTAAAAAGTCCAACTACTACTGGAAACCAGGATAATAATAGGAATCCTTGACTTCCACCAATGACTGTTGTATAAACATCTAATACAGTCCATACGTCAATGATCAAGTGCAAAAAGATATGATGCTCAAGATCCAAAGTTGTCGCTAACTTCTGAAGATGTGTCTAGCACTGATGATAAAAACCACTTTATTTCTGTACTTCAGAAGTTAGATTTTACAAATAGCATTCATCTTCCCCAGTTCTTTAGAAGTCACAAGATAAAAAAACTTGATGCTAAGCTCATACCAAGGTTCTATACAAGAGAACATATAAGCTAATCCAGATATTCAAAATGTTTCTAGTCATTTCTCCTAAGATACTTCATCAAACCTTATTAAAGAATCTTTAAATAAGGAATGAAGATCATATAGACATGAGCTAACCCAAATGCTAAATTTGAGTGTAAAACTTGCAAATGTTGCACATCAAGCTGAAGAACATTATTGGAGAAAGCCCCATTATGATCTCATCTTCAAATAAGTAGCCCAAGCATTAGTCTAAAGGTTAAAAGTTCAGGCTTATTCATTTCACCAACAGGAATAATGTCACACAGAAAATGAAAAAATGGGAGATAGGGGTTTAAGAGCTCTCAAAAAAAAAAAAAAGCTATTCATCTGTGAAATCAACGAAGAGAAAGAGTCAAATATCACTTTTACAACTGCCAATCCCATTCCTCCTCAAATGGATCTCTTGTAGAGGCATTTGGCTTGTCTGGATAAAAAGTTACAATCATCCAAACAACTGAATAACTTAAGAAGTGATTCCTGATCTCTCACATGAAGTTTTTTAACATAAGAATTTCTCTCTGTAAAGAAAGGTGTTAAGTGACCAAGGGAACAAGTAGGAGAAATGTGACTAAGTATTAAATTTTTAATTTTACAAGGTACACTAAGTAAGACAGCAGTCGATATCACTGCTGCAAATATGAAAGAGAAACATAAACATCCGGTCTCCTTACATTGGACTCAGAAACTTACACTTGTAAGATCTATTTGTGGATCTTCCATTGACTTGTAGAGTGTGCCTTTGAACTCATGCATCACTTTGTCAACCTCTTCAAGAACACGTTTTAGTATACTTACCTGAAATTAACTACGAAAGTGACTATCCAACAAAGCAAAGCAAGCTCAGTTCGAAAGAACAACATTGCATAAAAGGATAAATCAAGAGTTGGTCAATGAATAGAGTAGAAAGGATCAGCTGTGCTTAAGATCCTAACATTATGGTGAGAGAGACTACATTTTCAAATAAGCTGATCAAATTCAGATAATTCATGTTTCTTCCTGTGGACCAATTCATGTACTAAACAGCACTCTTAATAATTACAAAGAGTACTTCAACATCAATCTGCCAGTTTGATTGATAAACTAAGATTGAACTTGGGAAACTTATGACACGAACATCCATGTGTATGGACAAAGTGTTATAGAACCATCGCACAATTTTTGAATTTTAGCGTAGATATAAGAGTAATGAGAGAAATGCAATGTACAGGAACCGCTTAGACTATCAATTGTCAAACAACATGCAAGTACTCACTAAAGAAAAAAAATACTAGCAACAGTCTTTTCAAATTTGAGAACTGAAAGAGTTGGAGAGGAAAGAGATAAGCTGAAATACAACAAGTAGGCACTTTGTGAGAAAATTGTGTCTGTCAATTTCGAAAGGAGTACAGCAAATATATGAATCAGGAGAGGAGCTATGCATCCATAATCAAGCATCATAAGTGCAAATGTGAAATATAATGTACCATGAAGACAAAACATACGCCACATCAAGATTGTAATGTCAATGGTAATCAGTGAAAAACAAGCCTTTCATGTTCATGTTCAGGAGTAACTTGGAACAGTTAAAACTGGTTGATGACAGAAGACTTGAATGGCCCAAAGAAACTTCAATCACATGGCATGCTAGTGAAGTAAGGTTTAAACCGTGCATACATAAGGCAGAGAAATTGACTTCGCCTTTTTGTATTCTCTGACAGCAAAGTCATATTCACCCTTGGCAATGCTCCCACGAATTGTACTAGGCAAATTAAACAATGTTCGGAATCTTTGAAACATCGCTTGAACAGACCGTATCTTCTCAGCTTGAGCCTGTAGTTTAAAATAAAAACAAGCTAAGTCCTCCATGTTGGATCAAAATGTATGAATTCCCAAGCAAATCCAAATATTAAACCCAAACCTGTCTCTCAAATAAAGGCTCAAGAGCACGATTAGCCAGTGAAGTTACTCCTTGCATACAATTATATAGGTGAGAAGTCCCAGAACCTTCAGGGTCTTCTTCAATCCGCTTCAATTTTGATTCAATGTCTGTAAAGAAGCCTCCAATTCAGAACAGAGAAAAATGTAAAATGTGGCAAAGCTGATGTCCACATACCATCAATCGTGGTTTTGCAGGAGACAAAGCAGTCAAAATTTTCTTTGACTAGTTGTTTTCTCTCTTGAGTACGTCCTTTAAGATCAGTTTTCAAACCAAGAGCACCAGCCTCCAAGTCTGCTGCACTTGTGTCTTGATGTATTCGAGATAAAAACAGCTTTGAGTCAAACTTTTCAGAGAAATATAGCAACTTTTCTGCAAACACAAAAATAAAGTCAGTATAAAAAGCACCAATAGCTACCACTCTTACAAAACCATAAATGTCTAAAATGAGATTGACAATAAATTTTAGCTGATCAGTGATGAGCTTTATGAAAACCTTAGGTATGAAAAGGGAGTTAAACTTCAGTTACATGTATCTCACAATGTTATCACAGAATAATCTTCAGATTAAGCAGCATCAGTTGCTCTATTATAAATTATGATGAAAGTCTTGAAAGCATGTTAAGGTCAAGAAAGTAAGCCAACTTATTATAATAAAAATCTGACAATGTCAAAACTATTATCAGTATCACAGTATATCATTAGTGTTATTATAAGATAACTCCTCAAAATCTATAAACATGTTCTACAGCAGTTTTGTTGACTACAGTAATCTCCAAACTATAGCTTGCCATATAACACAATTCATGTAGGAAACACCGAAACTGAGAGAGATACCACGAAGATTGCTGTCAATACGATCTCTGCCAGATATACTTGGTGAGCTTTCTGATGCATCGGTGATCAATCTTAGTGTTCTGTTATCTATAATCCTATCAATAGAGTAAATCCTTGGGTTATCAGAATGTATACCAAGTTGAACGATAAATAATATTTAACATACTTTCTGAAGAGAAAAAAGCTCACAGCCTATAGAATAAATTCCACTATCTTATAAGTTACCCTTCCTTCGAAAGAAATTAAGTAGTGAACAAGGCAATCACTAGAAACCTTAATAGCAAACTGCTATTTCAACAAGGGATAGTATATTGTAAGTCTTCAATCCGGGCAAGAATTCTGAAAGAGAAACTCACCCTAAACCCAATGGGTCTATGCATTCCATTCCACGAGGGAATGATTGTAAATTGTTAAGAACTCTTTGGCCCATTGTTGATGGTTTTCTCTCATATTTTTGAGCCACTGGTGCTGTTCTTGTCTCTCGCATTTCACGAACCCTACGTGCAAGCTGTCAAAGGCACAAATTAGGTAAATGCAAATTCCAAACTCCTGATACATTATTATATTCTGACATAGTATCCTTCTTTAAAAGAAAATAACTATCAGGGTAAAGAAGTGAAGAAATTATAGCGTAAGCTATTATTTCTTTCCTTTTCCTGAACACCTAGTGGTAAAAATAAAAATCAATAGAATCTTCCAAGCCTTAAGTCTACAAATAAACTTATCCTAACCCATCTATTTATTAAATATTATACATCAAGAAATATGATGCAAAATTATGATGCATGTCCTTCTTGAAAGTAAACCCCTGACAATCATTGAACCAAAAGTTTTTTAACAAACATTTCTTTTGTTAAGTCTTACAGGCCTTTTCAAGATAGTTATAAAATGTTAAAACACTTTCAGCCACAAGGAATTCACTCATAATATTTCTACACACAACCTAACACACTCATCCCTTGAAAGTAAAAAAGGTCCTATGATCAAGCACCCTCTTAATTCCAAAAATGGGGGCACTGGAAACATAAGGAAATTTCGAAGTATGATCAAGCACCATCTTAATTCCGAAATGGGGCACATAACACACAAGGGCACTCCAAAATCATGCATGATCAAGCACACCATCTTAGTTCTAAAAAGGGGCACTGGAAACATAAGGAAATTCCAAAAGCATGTGTGATCAAGCACCATCTTGATTCCAAAATGGGCCACATCTCATCGAGGAGAAACAAAAGCAGCAAAAATAATTGGCACACTTCCACACGAAAAGCATTCTAATGGATGGAACCTGAATTACTGTGACTATTTCAAACTCATTCACAAACACAGTCAGAAACACAAGCAAGAACAGTAGTCAAAATCATAAAATCTTTCAGCATACAAACAAACATTCAGAGAAAAGAAATTGATCCGGTTACACAAACCTCAGCCTCATTCACGTGTTTCCAGTAAGCAGGTTCTTCTCCATCCCAAACTCGATCGTCTTCGGCTTCATCTCGGTCTCCTCCGCCGCCTCGACCGCCTCTGCCTCTCGCAATTTCTCGATCCTTGCTAACCTCTTCGTCTCCACTTGATATGCTTAGCATTTCCACCTCCGAGTCGTCATCGTCCTCCACCACTCTCCTGTTCATCTGTTGCTGTTGTTGATTAGCCGCCGACTTATGAGACGTGGCTTTTGGCGGCTGGACGAAATTCTCAACCGGTTTCCGGCGACCTGATGCGGTGCCGGACGAAGGAGGTCGCTGGTAATTCACATTACGCTGAGCTTGCTCCTTCAGCGCCATCTGAAGGAGCTCATCTTCGTCTTCGCTGCCGCTGGACATTTTCGTAATTAAGTGGGAACTCTGGGGCTTGTTTCTCTAACAAGATCTAAGCAATGAATTGGATTATTATATTTTTCCTTTGAATGAGAAATGGGGGAACAAATTTGTGTGTATTGTAGGGGGTTGTATTAGTTTGGTGTGAGCGGAATTGCAGAAGCCACGTAGATTACGTAGGAGAGCGCGCGTCAGTTGGGTAGGGGTGTTTTTGACCAGAAAAATGGACGTGATTTGGAAATCGTATTAAATCGTAACATCAGTGGGATGATGATATTATTGAATAAAATAAAAACCAAACACGATGAAATAACGACAGTTTAATTTTGGTCCTTAGCGTAGAGAGCAGTACCCGTCACATTTGTGATGTGTTGCCTGTTTAATGTAAGATTTAATAAAAATAAATCTGTTTTTGAAAAAGATTAGATCTTATGTTTTGATTATGATATTTTTATTATATTTTATTAATTTTTACCTATATATTTACATGAATTTTCATATAAATGTATATATAAGATTTAATATAATAATTAAGATATTGTACTTGAAATAAAAAAATGTTACGTTGTTCTTAAACAAATTCTGATTCTTGAGTCGTAACGCTCTAATGACACCCCACAATCAATGTAGGAAGGTCCATTTAGAGCATAAAAAACACACTACCTGTCCATACAGGATGATTCATTTAAAAGGGTCGAGAAGCCAAAGTAGAAAAGTCATAGAGCAAGTGGGTAAATGGTCAATACTTTCCAAGATGAGCATAATCAACAAATGTCGCCTCTTCATCCTTTTCTAATGTAAGTATGGACTGCCAAATAACCTCCAACCTTTTAAGGGGCATCATAAAACAAACAACCTAAACTTTTTTTTTTTTACAAGGAAAAGAAACAAAATTACGTGATCCTCTGAGAGAGACTAACCCTCGCTATATCCTCGAGAAGGATAGTGGCACACCCTGCGGGTGCAACATCAAAAGTGGTAATCCTGAGATCCAAATTAACAGCAAGGTTAGCAAGCCAATCAACGCATCGATTTCCCTCTCTGTATGTGTGGCGTGTATGAACGACCCAATTACGCGTAAGTAATTTGTGAATGCCCAGGATAAGAGGGTTGAATGACGTAGTCTGGTGTGAAGCGTTAGACAGAAGGACCTTTACTATGAGAGAGTCCAGCTCGAGTACCACGTGTCGAAAACTAAGGGCCCAGGCAAGGTTCAGACCTGAATAGACTCCCCAGAGTTCCGTCGAGATCGGGGAGCACCAACTGATATTCTGTATGAAACCTCCAAGCCAATCTCTAGAGCTATCCCGAATAAGACCACCAGCTGTGGCCAATGAGTGAGCACTGTTAACTGCGCCATCAGTATTTAGTTTAACCCAACCCAAACAACCTAAACGCTTTTAACATAATCCTACAACTTACAGTTCGACCACTTATGGCTAAGGCCTTAATGAAAACTTCATTTCAAAGGACATCCCTTTTCTTTTGCTCTTTGCCCATTTAGCAAGACTAAAATGCATAAATGAATTTAAATGTCTACTGAATTTAAAATTAAAGGGTATTGTATAAATAAATGTATAAATGAATATGGTGTAATTTAAAATTTTTAGGAAAAATTAAGTTTAAATTAAAATTTTAAAATTTTAAAATATTAGAAATGTATAGTAACAAATGAATCAAAAAGATAATTGACTGAATGAATTAAAAAGATAAATGGATGAAATATGTCAGTGAATGCTGTGAAATTTATATAGTAGAAACGATAAAATAGTTTGATAAAAGTTTATAAGAAAAGGTGTAAATAAATCTATTATAATATTTTAGTACATAGTTTAAAAAATAAAGTTATAATTTAAAAAATGTATATGAATATAAGGAGTTATGGCCTCATTATGAAAATTTTAAGGAGTTATGGGTATGATAATTGTGATATGTTATTTTACGAATGGTTAAAAATGTATAAATAAATATTGTTAATTTTTAAAATTTGAGGGAAAAACCAAAATTTGTGAATGTGGATAAAATTTTTGGGGAGAAGATAAGTAAAAATATAAGAGTTAGAATATTTAAAATGAATTAATAAAATTAGTTAGGAAAAATTAGGAATAAAAAATAAATAAAAATAAGAAATGTATAGTGTGATGTATCTGTTATAAATGAATAAGAATAAATAAATTAATTATAATATTTGAGTTAAAAGTTAAAAAAAATTATGAGTCACGGGTGTGACTGAAATCTAAATAAATACATATATTATAATATATGACTAAAAAGTTTTTAAAAAAGAGTCATTAAGTCACACCTTGACTGAAAGTAAATTCCTAAATGTTGTGCACACAATTCAGTCGCACAACCAAACATCACACTTACGCGAGACACAGTTGGAGCAAACCAAACTAGTGAAGACGCAACTGAGTGAGCTTCGTAACACATAAGAGGACATTTTAAGGTATGCAACAATGTCAGTAACGTTTGAGAGAAAGGATTTCACCAACTTCATTTGTGATTTGTGATATTTGAAGTAGCATACCTAGGTGTTTCAAAGGCCAAACTCATCTCGGAAATGAAGCTATAGCAGATCTATGAAGACGCAACATAGGTATAAACCTTTCTTTAATTTATTATACATTGTATCATAGAAAAACAAATTAAAATTGCAGAACGTTTATATCGAGTACTAGAGAATTGGAAGGTATTTGTTATTGTGTTTTGTAATTTTATTTTATTGTTTTAGGTAAGGTTATCAAATAGTCCTCGTATGGCATTCTCGGCATCTTCATCTTCTTAACTGGATGATATGCCCATTTTAGGTAATCCTTGTCTTCATTTGACAGTCGTGAGAGCCAATTAAGGTAAGCAACTTTGCAAGATCGAGAGATTATCCCAAATCAATTCATCGATCATGGAGCTCTTATTGAATTAGGAATATTAGACCGAGTGAATGAATTGTTGCATAACATAGTGTGGGATATATTTATTGAATTTAAAAAGAATTCATACGTTGAATTAACTCTAGAATTTTTGAGTACTTTATAATTGATCTTTAATGATGATGACACTGTGAATAATATAGTATTTAGATTGATGAATATGTCGCATGTTATCACTTTAAATGTACTAAATAGTATATTTGGATTTTCGGATAGTGATTTATGCGGCTTCCTTGATGATTTTAGGCATACAGTTTTTGGAATCAAATTACTAATTTAATAAACGCTTTTTCTCCAAGTAGGTCTAAATGGTCTACTTTAGTGGACCCTAGCCTTCGCTATCTTCATAGGTTTTTAACTTCTACATTATTTGGTAAAGGAGATAGCCAAGGTACAATCTCTAAAGCGGAATTATTTGTGTTGTAGTGTGTGGTGCATGCTAAACATTTTAATGTTGTTATGTGATTAAGTATGCATCTAATTGATGTGACTAAAGCTAGAGCTGGCAAAATAGTTGTTGGAGTATTTGTCACCAAAATTGCAGAGCACCTTTGTTTGCTAACTAAGAGAACAGTTATGCAGTTAGTTTCAGGCAACTTTAGTTTAGACTTGAAATCATTTTTGTCTGCGAAGATTGTTAGGCGACAAGGTGATTGCTATGTTCTCGTTAACGACAACACAACAGAAGCTTCAGGTAGTAAGTGCAGTCGCGTCGCGGTAGGTAAAGGTGGACAAGAAGATGATGTTTTGCCATCTGAAGCTAGGCGTTGGAACATTGCACCTACTTCTGTTGAATATCAATCATTGTTGAATCAACTAATTTCATTTGAACAGAGAACAAATGATAGATTGGACAAGATTGAGGCTAGCATAGAGGAGATGAGGATTTCCTAATGAATTTAAAAACTCGTTCTAGACTGTGTCCACCTTCATCTTAGTATTGTATTTCTATCTTTTTCTTTTTATTATTTTTATTGTTTGTCGTTTAATTTTTTTAATTTTATTGTTTGTCTTTATTTATGCTATTTGCATCTTAGATCCTTTGTTTTCTTAGTATTGTACATTGTGTGTTTGTTTTCTTGTTTAATAGTTAGAGATGCATGTTTATTAAATAAACTTGACCGGGATTGTAAATGCATACTATGAGTGAATTAATATATTTGCATGCTTAAACTGATTGACTTGGATTTCAATTGAAATGATATTAGCTTGTTGTAATAGATGAGACCTTCTTTTGGTAAGAATTTGAGCTTTTTTGAAACATTAAACACTAATTAAAAATATTCATTGATGAGAGCTTTCTTTCCTGGTTAAGCAAATCTAGAACTTGCTTGTAAATACTAGTTGAGATTACATAATCTTGTACAAACATTGAAAGGATGAAGGCATTTAGGATTTACATTGACAGCTTAAAAATTTACCATGACGTTATCCTTAATGAGCCCCCCTTGAGCTTAAATGAAACTTTTTGTTTGTTGCAACCCAAAATATGAGCCTTGGCCTTGATTGTTTATCTTTTTTCATTACATCTGCTATAAGAGCAAATTGAGCATTTTAAAGGTATAATCAACTATAGGGAATAATTGTCGGAGAAACATAGCATACAATTAGGTTATAAGTTAATGGTGGGTTGGGTTGTAATAATTTGCATTTGTTGTCCACATTTTTTTCCCTTTTTGAATTTATTTTGTTGTAAATTTGGAAAAAAAATGAAAATATATCAAGTAAAAAAATGAGAAATAGCAAAAAAAAAAGAAAAAAAAGGAAGAGAACCAGAAAATGGGAAGGAGAAAAAGAAACAAAAGGGAAGAGAAATAAAAAAAGAAAAGAAAGCGGAGAAGGGAAAAGTCACAGAGATTGGTAAGGTTAATTTGTAAATAAATGAAAAAAATTGAAACTTTTATGTATTATTGGTTTATATTATTTTAAATGCTTAATTAGTTCTATGGTATAAAGCTTGGTTTTTATCTTTTTTCCTATCTTTAGCATGACCCTTTTACAACCAAAGTAAAGACCTTCAGATCAATGTTTATATTCGAAATTTAGTAGTGAAGATTAGATTAGTAAGCAAGCTTATTGTAGATGTTTAACATGAAATGAATAATGAATCCATATTTATGACCTTTGAATTCCTAAGAGAATGGAAACTAGAGTGAGTATCTATCACACTTGTTAATGGTCTTTCAGTTGACGTACTTGTTAATTATGGTTAAATATGCGAAAGAAATTTTGTTCACGAATTATTATGAGTTTGAAAATCTTTGGTTGTGTTTATTGAATTGATCTTTGATATCTTTAATTGTTAAATGAGAAAATAATTTGTTGCCATTATTAATTTGTTCTTTTGAGTTTGTGAGTTGAAAGTTTAGTGTTTTTGGTTTTGGTTTGAGTACAAGTATAATATTGAGGTATTGTTATCGTTAATTTTATCTAATTTGGTTTCTTTTTATAAGTTGAAATTTTTAAGAATCTTAATGACATTATGTTGTGAACGAGGGATGAAGGGGAATTAATCTTCACTAATTTCATCATGTTGGGAGGCTAGACAAAATGCAGAGGAAGGAAGAAGAGAAGAAAATCAGAGAGAGTTGGTGAAGAAGAAAGAGTGTGGATAATTAATACATGTGTTATGTGTATGCATGTGCAATTCCAAGTATATTTTTTTTGTTATGTGAAAATGTTTGATTTGTCAATCGAAGTTTTTTCTTCTTAAATAGTTTTAGTCTATTAGGTCATTGTAGATTTTGATGTTTATGTAGTATTTGATCTCTTTGTGGACAAGGTTTTATTGTAATGTGTATGTTTAATTAATAGTATTAATGTAGGTTTAGGAAAAGATAAAATCAAAATAGTTAGACATATGATTAATTTGGTATTATTAAACTTTGTAAGTTTGACACAGTAATAGGTTGGCAAATAGGCGAACAAGATTGTGATGTTACAGAATACGGAGAATAAAATTCTAATGTTAGAATAATATAAATTTGACATAAAAATTTGACATAATAATAAAAGCAGATGGATAGATCATAGTTGCTTTATAATTCTTGCGTTTTGCAAATTTTAGAGATAAGTTTAATTTGTTGATTTGAAAGATATTTAAAAAAAGAATTAGTAAAAAATTATAAATTATGATATGATAATACATCCATCAAATATTTACAATAGATATTGAATGTTGTGGTCGTTATTTATTTTATATTTGCATAATAATATTGTTAATATATGATATCAAACACATTTTAAAAAAAATGAAACGGGTTGCGTATAAAAATAATAAAGGTTTAAGACAGCAAAGTTAAAATTTGAATTTATTTTATGCAGTTTTGAATTACGACAAGAACAAGGTAAAAGTAAATATCTAATAAGCTTTGGTTTGTGTAGAAATAATTCAACGCTATGTAATATCAACATAATTGTTCAAATCACACTAACATTTAACATTTTCACCTTCTAAAGAATGGGTAAAATATGATATCAACAATTTAAATCAGAAAAATATTTTAGGGTAAATTTTTTATTAAGTTGTTGTCATAGTTACAGAATTTATTAAAGAAACATTTGATAGGAATTAAAATGTTACAAAAAAAGAAAGCATGTTAAAAGGAAGTAAATAAACAAATTAACATAATGGTTTGTTTTGATATTTTGAAATTTGTATGAATTTAAAAATAATTATTTAATGAATGTGGATGACTTTAATAAAGAGAATTATGATGTGTAAGTCATAGTTGTATTTTGTTTTAAATTTTCCAAGACTATTAAATTAGGAGCTAAAAATGTAAAGGAATAGTAAACTCAAGTATAACCGAGAAACATATGAAAGGCTAGCAGAAAAATTTCAAGAAAAGAGGAAATTAAATCATCAAAGTTATAAAAGTTACATGCTTATATTGTTTGACATAATGCGAAAAAAGTCTACGACAATTTAGGTTTTTTATTGTTATCCTCAACATTTGAATTTAAGCCTAGTGTCAGTTCACTGTCGTTAAATCTTTTTTGAAGACATTGTCTTATTTTTGAAGAAGAAATATATATATATATATATATAATGAAAATATATTAACCACAGAGTATAAAAGTGAACATTACTTTTTTTTGATAAAAATACTAAGTAAATAAATACAGATAATATAATTTATCCTAAAAGAAAGAAGTTTGATGTAGTTTGATTAAGATAAAAATGGAAATTTTGATTGAATAAATAATGATAAAAACCTGAAATAGGTGTAGATGTAATTTCAACGTTGATATTTTGATCATCTGTTGAAATGTCACCATCTTTTTGAATTGAAGTTAAACTCCTTTGGAATTCAAAATCATCAGTTTGGCGATAATAGATAACAGTGAACCGTTGTCTTCCATCAGGTGAGTAGATTTGGACAGGTTTGATATGTACAAGAAAAGTCTTGGTTTCCAATTCTGCATGTACCTTTTCTAAAGGAAGTTCAATACTCTTGTTATGGAAAGGCAAAAATGTAGATCTCTCCTAATTAATAGCAAAATGACGGGGGCTCTACAATGTTCACAGTTTGGAACAATATGAAGTTGTAAGGCTCAATAGATAAATTTGGCAACGATGTTAACTTTGACGAAAAATGATGACAATTTATCCCTTCAAAGATTCACAAAAAGGTTGTTGACTTTGTGCAGTAACAATAAAAAAAAATGGAAAGAACACAAGTAAAAAGATTTATACCTTGATTCTCGACAAGTATCATTAAGCTAGGTTGAATTGAAGAGGATGATATAGTTGGACAACCTATATTATGGGTCTACCGGAAATAGCCTCTCTACTATGTAGGGGTAAGGTTGCGTACTATCAAACCTCCCCAGACCCCGCGTCTTTGCGGGATTTCAAACTGGGTGATGATGATGATGATGATGATATAGTTGGACAACCTAAATTATGACATGTGATATTAGATGCTTCGACTATTGATTTTGCATGAAGAATTTCTTTTAGTTAAAGAGAGAAATGACATCGACATGATTAATGTTAAAATCGATAGATTAATTTTATGCTAGTTGATTACTAGATTGATCAAAAAAAAAAGTTTACCGTTAGAATGTACATTATCAAAGGTAGAATAGAAAGGTTGATGACCAACTGTTTGAGACAAAGTAGCGTTTCTCTTTTTTGTAGCGCGAGCTTCTCTACGTCATCGTAGTAGTTCATTTTTTTTTCATTTTATGGCATTTTAGCATACTTTTTACGTCTCTTGACATTTCTATCTATCTCTAAACGCAGAAAAGAGTTGAACGAGGTAAAGACAATTAACAATAATTAATAAAAAATTTATTACTTATTTCTTGGACTATTTATATATATATATATAAAGGATGTTGATATTGTACTTTTTATGTCTCTTGACATTTCCATTTATCTCTGAATATAGAAAAGAGTTGAATGAAGATAAAGACAATTAACAATAATTAATAAAAAATGTATTACTTATTTCTTGGACAATATTAGCCTTCTTTATACATATAGTATTAACGCTAATTTCTTAAATTTATCAAAGCCTTCTTTATATATATACTAATAATATATTTTATAGATATTTAAATATCTGTATTAAGAACATTAACGCTAATATCTAACATTTAACAAAACATACAATTATCAAAGAAGGTAAAAATTTAAAAAGGTCATCATAATAATATCACTGGAATATGTTGTGAGGTAAATAAAGGATTAGAAGAAATAAATACGTTATTTTATGTCAATGTAATGTAACTGAGCACATTAAAAAGGTAAAATTGTATATTTAAATAATTGTTTTAACAATTTATATGGGTAAATAAAGGAAGAAGGTAATGATTATATTATTGAAAAGTTGAAAAATACAACAAATAAAATGAAATTTTATATAATAAAAATTTTAACAAAATAATCATAACTGAATAGGGGAAAGACCAACAAGAATAAAACCTTTAAAAAATGATTTTAGAAAAAGGCATATTTAAAAGGTCAAATGTGGTGACTGGAAAATTTCTGCGCTGACTGTTGTGCAAGTCACAACGATGTAACAATAGAAATTCACACATTTTATCATCTATTATAGAAAAGATGATAACAATAAAGACTGACGCTATAAAATATGAAACACGTAATTATTGTTGCCAACTCTCTTAAAAAGTCCATTTAAGTCATGATTGGGATTTTCGTGGAAAGTTGACGAAAAAGATAGAAAACAACTTCACTATATATTCTACCTAACATAATAACAATAAATGAAAGATTAACATCATATAATGTTACACATTTAATCTCTGATGTCAACTCTATTTCTATCATCAGCTATATTAAGAAGTTCATATAAGTCAATGTTAATTCACAACCGTGGATAGAAAATAGTTTTATTATAAAATTTTCCTAACAACATGTTATAAAGGAAATGAAAAACTTACAGATTTTCATATACAAAGGACCAACTCTTGTTTACTAAGATGAAGAAGATGTGATGCGCTCAATCTACGTCTTTTTATATCTTTGAGTTTGAGGAACGTGTTTATAAATGTACTGAGAATGAAACAGTTGTATAGTTAGAGAAAAAAAATTGACTAGTATAAAATGCGACATAAGTATTTGCTGTTCTCACTTTGTTAAAAAGTCCTAAGTGACGGTTGGGATTTTCATGCAATAGATGATGAAAAAGATAAAAATAGCTCCATTGTATATTTTATACAACATGATAACAATGAATTAAGGATTAAGAGAATATAATGCGTCACATGTAATATCTGTTGTCAACTCTATTAATAAGTTAATGGAAGTAAAAGGAGGTGATATTGTTGGATGTCACGGGTGTGACATGTTAAGTCAGACCCGTGAGACCTTCAAAGACAGGGCCGTTCCTATCGTTTTATAGGCCCCGGGCGAAATAGAAAAAAGGGGCCCTAATAAATCAACAATATACAAACATATAAACTTAAAGTTTACATGTTTGTATGAAACATAAATGACTCAATTTATAAGTCTACATACTCAACCAAATATTAAATAATTATAACATCAGCTAATAATATCTTACAAATATCATTAATAATAAAATAACTAAAAATAGTAACAGTAACAACAAAATAGCAATAGCAACAATCAAACAACAATATTAAAGTGCAAAACACTAAGAAAATTACACTAACAAATACACAGAGGATCATAATTTATGAAAAACAATTTCTCCGTACATTTCTAGATGCAAAATCATTAATAATATTATCAAGATCAATATTATCCAACATATCCTTCTCAATACATAACATAGCTAAACCATTCAGTCTTTCTTGTGACATTGATGACCTTAAGTAAGTTTTCAATAATTTTAACTTTGAAAAACTTCTCTCAGCTGATGCTACAATCACAGGTATAGTCAATAAAACTTGATAAGCAATTGAAACATTTGGATAACAATCTACAGTTTTAACAAATTCTAAAATTTCAATTGATGACATTAACTCGTTTGGCAAAGTCATTTGCAATACTTTTAATTTAAAAAAATCACATCTAAATCCACATATGACACATTATCACGGGAAAAAGTAGTTATAAAATTAGTGCAACATTCTCTTAATTCGTTATCATCCAATGATCTCAACTTCTTTAAATCAAATAAGAATCCAAAAATATTATCAAATGTCATTAATTGTTCAAATCTATTCTTCAATGAAGCAATTGTCATATCCACAACAACTGGAAAGTAATTAACTCTGAAAGAATCCTTAGCTGATTGTATTTCTCCATTATGGTTTATTTCATCAAATTATTTTTTCCTAATAATACAACGATTAGTTGGAACTGGAGGCTCTATATTCATCCCAAGTGCAAGACTTTTGGCAATATTCATACTAGAGCTAAACCCTTCATCTCTATATTTCTCAAAAAATACCATCACACTTTCTAATTGCTTCATGGTAACATTAATGCACATAGATTTAGATTGCAACTTTTTACTCACTATGTTAATAGCGAATAAAATATCATACCAAATTACCATACCAAGTAAAAACTCAAAACTCTCAAGTACACTAACTAAGCTTTCTGCTTCACTCTTTGACTTGAAATCATCACAAGATCTAGATAATTCCATTAAAGCCAATTTTATTTGAGGAGCTTAAAATCTAATAGCTTTAACACTTTTTATTCGGCTCTCCTAACGAGTGTTAGACAATGATTTCATAGTTAAGCCTAAAACATTATCAAGCAAAACCTTCCACCTTTTAGGAGAACTTGAAAATAATGCATATATATGTTGCACAGCTCCAAAAAATGAAACAGCTTTAACACAAGAATGTGTCATATCACTAAAAGTAAGATTAAGATTATGACAAGCACATGGCATATATAATGCTCTTGGATTTATTTTAAGTAATCGCTTTTGAACCCCTTGGTATTTTCCCTTCATATTAGAATCATTGTCATAACCTTGACCCCTTACATTATAAACATTAAGATCAAGAGAATTAAATGCGTTCAATAATTCATTGAAAAGCCCCAATCCAGATGTGTCATCTATCTTCAAGAACTCTAAAAAGTACTCCTTTATTTTTATTTTTTTATTTGACTTATTCACACATCGTACTAACAAACTTATTTGTTCTTGATGACTCAAATTTGGGGTACAATAAAAAATAATAGAAAAGTATTTCACCTCTTTAATGATCCCTATGATAGAACTTCTAACACTATGGGCCAACAGAGAAATCAACTCATTTTGAATTTTGTGACCAAGTTAATGATGATGAATATCATAATTTTGAATACGTCTAACATGATGTTGCATTATCACATCAAATCCAGCAATCATCTCAATCAATCTTTAAAAATTACCAGTACACTCTTGGTAAAGTTTCTCATTGGATCCTCGAAAAGCTAAATTATATTTAGCAAGATATTTCACAACAGAAACTATTCT